>JAWZYU010000013.1:18769900-19369900 GCA_038380435.1 Ryuthela nishihirai
CTTTTGATGGTGAACCAAGGTTAGCATGGATGTTCTGAGTGACCTGCAGCTATGCAGTCCCATTTTCAGCAGGGTTCGATATACTATGTGTTGTGACACGTTACTCCCATCACCAGCATTCAAAATACGGGCGAGTTGCGCCACAGTATCCTTTCTGTTGGCTCGTACCATACAGGATAGTCTTTGCTCACCACTAGCATCAATGAGCTGTGGTCAGCCATGGCCAGCGAGAGAGACAGGCTGCAGTGAGAAAATGTCATGTGACCAACTGGGTCTTAGGCTTTGGTTCGAGATTTGGGTTGCAACAGTTGTAACGAAGTATTTGAGTAAGAGTAGCCGAGTGGTGAGGTGCTTTTTAATCATGTTCTCGTGTTATTTTGCAGTGAATTTGTATGTAGTGCAAGATTTTTATTATCCGTTTCTAAATAATATTTAAAATGATATTTCAAGAATAGTTCAAGTGATAATCAAGTGAATCAAGTGTGTGTGAAACTATCCTTCTAAGTTGCTGTCGACTGTACCTATCCGGTAAGTTTGCTATCTCCTTTGTGGTTTAAATCTTTGTTAAAAATTGATTTAATTTGTATATCACTATGTGGAAAAGTGTGCATATTAAATTACACTTCTTTATATTTTTAAATACTTTTCTGTTATTATAATTTGTCTTTCAAGACAAGTTGTATTCCGACCAAAAAAAAAAAATGGTGGTTGAAACTTGTGGTTTTTGGAACCTACACTTCAGAGACTTTTTAATAAAGCAATAAATTTTGATCTTTTAATAGTGTTTTAGGTGTAAGCTACATATATATTATCTGCATATTAACATGAAAAAGTTTTAAATGAGTCCTTTTCCATAGTACTGAAGTATGGATGTTTAAAAGACAGATTTTTTGGGAAGTTTATCTCCAAAGTAATGTTTTTTCATATAAAAATGGTAAACAAAATTATTCAGTCTCTGAAATGCCAACTAAAATCTATGAAATATATTTCTGTGGCTGAACTCAATTCAAAATCTAGAGTCAGTATTTGATAGTCATGTTCTCAAAAGAAAATTTTGTATACAAATAAAATAAGTTTCATAAATTGGTATCCTTTACAGAACTAAATGTATGACAGAATAACGCACTTTGGTGATATATTGTAAAAGTGTAGTACCTCAGATATGTGAAACATACAATACAAATAGCAGATTGTATCCTATCTGCTGAGTGAACATCGATAGGTTTTAATATTCATGTGCGAATTGGAAACTGGCATTCAATTTAAAGCTTATATTATAATATATAAGCTAAGTTTATATTTACAGTGTTTTTAAAATATTTTGCTGCAAGAGTACTGAATAAATTGTGTTGTTGATAATACACATTTTAAAAAAAATTAGTTACTGTAATCTTCCTAATTTTTGATATGGAAATTGCTTTAATTGGCCAAAAGAATTATGGCATTTAAGAGTGGAATTTGGCAAAATGCCCATATAAATTTTGGCAAATAATATTTTTGGTCACTCAAAGTAAATTTCTCTGTGCCTAGTTATTGTATTTTGTATAAAGAACTTAATACGATAAAAAAAAAATACAGCAGTTAGGAGGAAACCTGTTCTAAAGGATATGTCAGTTTTTATGAAACAAATTATGTTTACATGTCATGCTAACAATTGACAAAAGGTATACTTTATATTTGTGATAAAAATATTTAATTTAGATGGAAAACTAAATATCATTAAAAGTTAGCAGGGTTCACCATTATTGTTGTAGTGATTTTGCATGCACCTAAGATTTCTGTGATAAATTAAGTAACATATGCTACATGCACATTGGGATATATTTCTCACAACAATTTTTTTTTTGTCTTTCAGTGCATCTTTACAATTTGTTGATAGTACAGTTGCTTTTTTCCACATCAGCATGCCTTTGTAGTGTTAGTGGGTGCTGTTCAAATTACAATTCAGAATCCCAGCACACAACAACATTTGCCCTGCCCAAGGATGCAGAGTTATGTAAGAAATGGATTAGGAAAAATCCCTACATGTTTTGAAGAACTGAAAGATCCACGAATATGCATTAAGCATTTCGATGACTCAATGGTGATCAGAGTTGACAAAATAATTTATAAAGGAGAGTTGAAAGATTATCCACGAAAGATACCAAAACTAACAGATGATGCCATCCCTACAATTTTTAAGCATCTTCCTAAATATTTAAGCTCCACCATCCCATCTGTTAAAAGGCTTTCTGATGCCGAAGAAGAAAATATTCAAAAGGCAATGGAGCAAAGCATTCTGGATCACAGAAACTATATTCAGAATGATACCATTATTTGTCAAAATAATATCGAAGACTACTTAAAATCATGCCGTCCCATGGCCGAGTGGTTAGCGCGCTTGGCTACTGATCTAAGGGACCTGGGTTCGAGCCCCAGGTAAGGCATGGATGTATGTGTCGTTTTTCTGCTGAGGTCCTGCCATCCTCTCAGATCTTCTACTCTGGCATATAAACTGACAGGCTCCTGTCAGATCTCTGTGGCAAGCAGCTGCTTGAGGGGGTATTTATTTATTTTTTATTTACTTAAAATCTAAAAGTGTTGAAATACATAAGAAATGGACATATTTTAGGACAAATTGTAAGCTTGTGTTATGTTTAATGGATATTGAATCTGATTACCCTTGTGTTTCTGGATGTATAAATATAAGTGAAAATTTAGAATTTAATGTTTACGTTGATAAGTTACAAAAAAAAAAGCTATTTTAAACTCATTTAATATGCTGGAGGAACTTATGAAGTATATTGAAAGGCAGAAAGTAATATCTAAGGTTGAAAATATTGTAGATTTTGCTGTTGCAATTTTAAAAATGTTACCAAATTACCAAGAGTGTGATAGTTTAAAATTTCTTGTTGAGCAGATCACACTATCAGCAGTTAAAAAAAATAATAGATATTATAATAATCAAACCATGGTTTTGGCTGCTTGCTTATATGTACATTCACCCTCAGCCTATAAAGCCTTATTAAAATGTGTGTTAATGTTCTTACCACACCCTTGAAATTTACAGAAACTTATATGTAATTTTCAACTCTCAACCTCAGCCCTTTATAGTAGTGCTAAATACTTAGAAGGCAGATTGAAATATTTAAAGACACATGAACGTTTAGTGTGTTTATTGCTAGATGAAATATATATATATATACATCCTCAAATGGCATTTAAAGGGGGTCAAATTTATGGTGCAAGTGCATTTGATGCCACAAAATCAGCAAAAATAACCCAGGTTTTCATGGTATCTTCTGTGTTATCAAAATATAGGGATGTAGTTGCCATAGTTCCTGTTAATAATATGAGTAGCTTACATTTGAAAGATATGATAATGTCTGTATTAACTTTATTAGAAAATTTGGGTTTTAAAGTTATTGCTATAGTATCTGATAATAATTCAGTTAATAGAAAAGCTTTTGAGTTTTTTGTACCAAACAAAATTTTGCAACCAAGCATGTCTCATCCTTTAGATAGCTCAAGGTTGCTTTTTTTTATTTTTGATACAGTGCATATATTAAAATGCATTAGGAACAACTGGGAGACTAAAAAAAATGAAAACCATTCCTATGCTACCCAGATATGAATGATAGCAATACAACTGTAAAGGCACAGTATTGGCATCTTGCTTTAAAAATCATAAATGAAAATAATGTTGTTGCCTTAGAGCACATTGCCAAAAATTGTTCAGATGTTTTTAACTTGGTGGAGGGTACTTGCTCATTCATAGATACGTTTGTTAAATGGTGGTAGATAGTGAATGTGAAAAGTGCTTTTGATGGGAAGAGATTTAATGATATATATAGAGAGAGAACCCATCAGAGCAGGATCAGATTTACAAATAAAGTTTTTAATCATTTGTCCCATTGGTTAAAAATTTGGCAAGTGTCTGTACCTATAGCAGATTCTTTATCTGCACCAACATTTCAAGCCCTTATTACAACAACTGATGCCTTTATAGAGTTAGTTCCATATCTGTTTGAGAAATAGATTGTATCCTGTTAAGCAAGTTTCAAAGTGACAGTTTAGAAAATCGATTTAGTGCATACAGACAGTTAAGTGGTGCAAATTATTATATTGGTTATGTTCAGCTTCTTGAGAGTGAACAAAAAATAAGGTTTAAATATGCTGCCTTGTTCTCAGCAAAACATGTAGTGGTGCATTTAAAAGCACTGTTTCCTGTTGAAGAACATTACAATAGTACAATAAGGCTTGATATGTTTTCAGATTTGTTAGAGGCTGAGTTTGATTTCAGTTCAGTTCCACCAAATGTTATACCAATATTGGCATATATTGGTGGATTTGTGGTTAGAAGAGTACTTAGGGTGAAAAATTGTAATAGCTGTAAATGGTTGCAGTTAAACAAAGAAGTAGAAGTAGATCAGACCTATGAATTCATAGGTGACTTGGATAGGGGAAAATTAATTCTACCTATGGAAAATGCAATTTACACAGTTGCTCTTGTTTGGTTCACTATGTCTGAAATAATTAAGAATCACATAACTCAGTTTATGAAATCAGAAATCCAATTGTCACTAATATATAAAATCTGTTGCATTCATCTCAATCGAGCACATGCTATGAATTTAAAAGATAATTGTCTGTGCAAAAATACACTTCTCAGCAAACTACAAATTGTATCTTTTCTGACTGCTAAAGTATTGTTAAATAATTTTGTGAAGTATGCAAATGATAAAGAAAGTGATGTAAAGTGTAATGCACAAAAGGTTAGAAAACTCAATAGTAAATAATAATATCTTAATTACATCTTCTGAAATATGGCACTATAAAAAATCTGCAATGCATTCCATGTTTAAAAATGTACCAGAAAGCACATATTCATGTCATAAATTCATTTAGTGTAAGTTATAATAAGTACTTAACAGATTAGGAAGCTCACAAGAAAAGTTCACATCATTATTCACCTTCATTCATTCACATTCATCATATCCATGCTTCATCTTGTACTTTATTTTGTGTATTTCCAAAGTATTAAGTAGCCTATAATATTTTGCTAAGTATATTAAGTGTACAACTTTGAGAGACACATGTCATATTTCAGTACTTGTTTTCTCACAGGGGAAAGCTTTTTCATAACACTGGAAAGGTTAACATAATTTTATTTACATGCACTTCATCTAACACATTACTTCTGTACTTCTCAAAAATACAGTAGCATATAAACCTATTTTGATAAGTGTATTACTTTAATAAGGTCATAGTTCATATCAGAAATTGGTTTAATACAAATCTGTATCACTTTTCTTCTCACCTAGCAGTTTTCGGTTTTTTAAAGCAATAAGTAAATTATATTCATATTATACAAATGTATTATGTAAGAGTCATGTGTTATATTTCATAGCATTGATTAATACAAATCATTTTCCTACATTATCTAGCATTTTATTTGGGGGATTTCTAAAGCATTAAATAGTCAATAATTATATTTGCTAACTGTATTGCTCTAAGTCCATTGTGTCTTATTTCATAGTATTAATTGATTTATTGGTTATATGCTTTCTTCCATAGAAGAAAGTTCATTTCACAGCACTGGTTGGTTTATTAGATATAATTTACTTGCATCAGTTTTTTTACTTATATAGCAGTGCATTTTGGGTATTTCTATAAGCATCAAGCAACCTATAATCAGATCATTTTTTGAAGTGTATTAGGGTAAAAGTAATCTTTCATAGCATTAGTTATTTTGATCCATCGGTCCTTTTCAACTGACATTTTATTTATTTTCTCACTATCAGGAAGCCTATTAACATTTCATTTGGTTAAGTGTGTTAGAAATCCCCCAAATAAAATGCTAAATAATGTAGGTAAAAGATTTGTATTAAACAAATTAATGCTATCAAATATGATATACGATCTCTATTACAGCAATGCACTTAGCAAAATTTGATTCTTGACTATTTAATACTTTAGAAATACTCAAAATTGAATGCTATATGATGTAGAGAAGTGACATGGGTAAATGATTTGTATTTAACCAATAAATGTTGTGAAATATAGCACATGACCTCTAGTACCAAATGCATTTAGCAAAAAATGATATTGACTAATGCTTTCAATATCATCCTCAAGCAGCCAAGGGCTACAGAGGTCCAACCAGACCATGCAATTTAGTTCTCCAAGCAAGTCTGTCCTGAGCTACATCTACTGCATCTGCACTGCACACCAATTCTAATAAGGTCCTGTTTGACATTGTCTGCCCACCACATCCTAGGTCTCCCCCTCTTTCTGTGGCCTTTAGGCACACTGTTCGTAACCCTATTCGCTAATCTGTAATTATTCATACGGGCAACATGGCCAAACCAACGGAGTCTCTCTCTGCACAATATGCTGCTTAAAGGAGGTTGCAAACTCCTTTGCCTAACCTCATCATTAGTTACAAAGTTGAACCACCTAATGCCCAAGATGCTACGTAAGCATCTGGAATCAAAAGCATCTAGTTACCTGTTATCTTGTTTACAAAGTGTCCAAGTTTCACTACCATAACTAACCCTAGAAAGAACCAAACTATTATACAGTCTAATTTTAGTCTTTAGGTGCATACGCATATTTCTCCACACTCTCCATAGATTCTTAAAAGTCCCGGCAGCAATCCCTATTCGTCTGTTAATCTCATGCCGCACATCACCATTATCTGTTACATAGCTCCCAAGATAATTAAACTGTGACACCTTTTCAAGATTGCAACCATTCAGATTAACTGAATAACAGCCTGCCTGACCAATTTTCATCACTTTAGTTTTCTCTCTGTTTATAACCAAACCTACTCTACTACCAGTCTCATCAACAGCTCGAATGAAAGAGTTCATCTCATCAACATCATTTGCCAAAAGGGCTAAATCAGCAGCATAATCTAAATCAGAAATTTTCGTATCTCCAGTCCATTTAAGCCAAAATCTTTTCCTTGAAGTGAATTTCGCATAACATAATCAATAACCAAACTAAAGAGAACAGGAGACAAAATGCACCCTTGCCGAACACCAGAAGTAATGCTAAACCAATTGCTACAAGCCTTACCAACTCTCACACACGACTCAGTGTTATTATAGAGAGCTTTCATTATGTGAACTAACTTGTCTGGTATACCATATGATTTCACAATCAACCACAAATTATGATGATCAACAGAGTCGAAAGCCTTTTTGAAATCAACAAACCTAGCAACCAAAGGTTTCTGAAACTCTAAACATTTCTCAAAAATCTGCCTAAGTGAAAATATCTGATCTGCACATCCCCTACCACTTCCTAATCCACATTGCTCATCACGCAATTGACTGTCAACCAGATTCTTAATACTATTAAGCACAATCATGAAAAGAAGGACCTGGAACAGAGAGTAGGCTGATACCCCTCTATAGTTATCACAAGTTTTTACCTGGAACAGAGAGTAGGCTGATACCCCTATAGTTATCACAAGAACTGCAATCACCTTTTATGAAAATAGGGATAACAATTGCTCTGGTAAAATCCTTAGGAACCATGCCTTTATCATAAAAGATATTCAGAATTTCAGTCATCCAAGTGGTAACCGAAACATTCCCAGCTCTAAGCATTTCCGTAGTAATTTCATCTACCCCTGGGGATTTATGAAGTTTAAGTTTAGAAACAGCCAAAATAACTTCAGATTGTGTTATAGGGCCAACATTAAAGCCACCAATGCATCTATCGTCATTGCAAATAATGGAAGTAGAACTAACCACATTGTTTAGAACATCACTGAAATGCTCAGCCCACCTAGCCATGACAGAATCCTCACCTTCTATAACCTTACCTTGCTTATCCTTCAATCCCTGTATACCTGTCCGTTTTCTACCACACAAAACATTAACTATCTGGTACAGCTCTCTGCTGTTGTGCTGTCTAACTGCTTCCTCGGCTTTGTCAGCCAAACCATCAAGCCAAAGATTCTTATCAGCAGCTAACTGATCTTTTACACGTTTATTAAGTTCTTTGTAATGCTTTCTATTAGGACTAGTAGGGTACTGATTAAGGACATTCCTGTAGTTAATTCTTTCCGAAATAAGCTCAAGTGCCTTATCACTCAGATAATTTTGCCTCCTCTACACCTTTTTTCCTAAAAGAGTATTGTTAGTGTCCAAAAAAGCCTGTTTAAAATGATCCCATTCTTCCTCAACTTCAGTAGTAAGCATACCATGGCTGTCATAATGACTAAGTAACCTATTATGGAAAGCTTCGGCTATAAATGGGTCTTTCAGAGCTTCAGTATTAAAAGCAAATTTTTTAACCGTAGCACAACACTTTTTAAGTTTAAGTTGCAAGACACTTTTAACAAGGTAATGGTTAGATCGAATTTCAGCTCCCCTATATGACCTGGTATTCCTAACAGAACTAGCCCATTTGCTGTTAATTAATATATAATCAATCATATTCTTATGCAGCCCATCGGGTGAAACCCATGTGTACTTATGTATGTCGCGGTGTTTGTAATAAATGTTAGTTATTCTGAAATCATGGAGTTTACTTATCTGTAGGAGACGTTGCCTATTGCAGCTACCAATACCAAAAGGGCCTATTACTCCTCCCCAAAGGTCAGAGTCAGTATCAACTTTGGCATTGAAGTCACCTAGAACATGGGTAATATCTTCTTTCGTGATAGAATTCAAAATATCCTGAGGTTGTCCGTAAAACCTATCCTTCTCATCTTCATCAGCATCCTCAGTGGGGGCATAACAGCAGATAACATTGAAATCTTTAACACTTGTCTGAAATTTTGCTGTAATAAATCTTAGAAATAAAAAAAAATAAATTCCCCCTCAAGCAGTTGCTTGCCACAGAGGTCTGACAGGAGCCTGTCAGTTTATATGCCATAGTAGAAGGCTGAGAGGAGGGCAGGACCTCAGCAGAAAAACGACACAAACAGCATGCCTTACCCGCGGCTCGAACCCAGGTCCCTTAGATCAGTAGCCAAGCACGCTAACCACTTGGCCATGGGACGACAAAATAAAAATGCTACATGATGTAGAGAGTTATATGGGTAAATGATTTGTATTTAACCAATTAATGTTATGAAATATAGCGCATGACCTCTAGTACCAAATTCATTTAGCAAAAAATGATATTGACTAATGCTTTAGAAATATGCAAAATAAAATGCTACATGATGTAGAGAGTTATATGGTTAAATGATTTGTATTTAACCAATTAATGTTATGAAATATAGCACTTGGCCTCTAGTACCAAATGCATTTAGCAAAAAATGATATTGACTAATGCTTTAGAAATACACAAAATAAAATGCTACATGATGTAGAGAAGTGACATGGGTAAATGATTTGTATTTAACCAATTAATGCTATGAAACATAACACGTGACCTCTGTTACACAATGCACTTAGCAAAAAATGATTATTGACTAATACTTTAGAAAAACACAAATAAAATGCTGGATGATGTAGATAAATGATTTGTATTAAACAAATCAATATCTCAATTTAATTTTGATTAATTGCATCATAAATCATATAGAGAAAAAAAATTTCTTATGTTAGTTTATAAGTAATGTTATTAATGTAGCATTTTTCATCACATATCAGAATACATATATAGAATAGTGTGAATTCCATGTATAAATAATTCTGGTGCATTTTAATGAATATCATCTTAGATGATAGTCTGTATTCATATAATTGGTTATCATTCATATTATTTGAAATATTCATATCATTTAGCAACATTTTTGTTGGTGATTTATTTGCCTTTCAAGTTTAGCTTATTAGGTGATTTCTTGTAATTCACTGATATATGTATTAAACTAGATAAATATTTTTTCTCTTACATGTAGTGTGATTGTGGGAATAAAAATATTAAATTATATTTTGTTTGTGGTCAGTTGTTATTTTTTAAAGTTGAAACCAAAATCAATTTGTGACAATTCTTTCCATGTTACGTGAATGGGAAGCTAAATTGATAGCTCTGTAACTTCCAAAATAAACGTTTTAGAAGTAATTTTGACTGAAGATAAGACTTCCTGAAAACTTCATCTAATTCTCCATTACAGCAATATTCATTCAATATTTAGTTATGGAAAGTTTGAATATTTAGTAAAAACAATGCAAGTCCTAAGAACATTTAAAAATATTGAAAGAATTATTACACAAATATACCCCTGTATTAAACGGTATAAAATACTCTATTCAAATTGTAATTTTTTTCTGGTAAATTTTTGTTTGGCGCTGCTGCTGTTAGTATTTCAAGTCTTCCATAATATCTACTAATCTAATATTCTGCAAAATCGATGATTAGTTTGGTTGAGGACTTTCATTAAAAATGCTTATTTTAGGAGTAGAATGAGTTATAGAGCTCTGAATTTAACTTCCCATAGACATAACAAGGAGGGGTCCTAATTCAGTGATTCCTGATTGTTGATGGTAAACGTAAAAGAAATAAAGAGAATTGCTATTTCAATTTATTGTAAAGCATGCATTATCTTTAAAGCTTTTTCGATAATATTTGCTTTTCATTACATATTTTCTATCGTTCACGTTTAAATATTGCTAATAAAGACATTTCAGAAGAATAAACTTTAAAAAAACTTATGCAGTGGAAAATTTCTATATGAAAGTAATGCTAGAAACGATCATTCACACAACGGCTCAGATGGGCCATCGCTGAGACCCAGTTGGTCACATGACTTCAGCAGACACTTAGTGTGCTGCTGCCTGTCTCTCTCGCTGGCCACAGGTCAGCCCACACCTTTGCTGGAAGTTCGTGGTTTTTCCCTCCTCAGACTACTTTTTGAAGGTACCAACCACGGCTGACCATGAGCACCCCACAAACCTTGCCTTTTTGGAAATCTATTAGTCATCTGGCCATTACAATTTGGCCTTTGTCAAACTCATTTAAGTCCACTGCCTTTCCCATCTGAAGAACAAGAATAACACTGATTAACAGAGCTCAGTATCAGGTGTTATTTATACCATTTCAGGATTTTCACACGCTCCATCATTTACCTTCAGTTGCTTCGATTTTCATAAAGACTCGCGGGTCACAATGTTTTGGCTCTTCAGTGTATTTGTTTGTTATTTGCTAAAATTAAATTAATATCTTTAATAATACTCTGACATTGTTAAAATGTTTTAAAGTACTTCATCAAAATATCTGCTACCTAGTATTAAAAGTAGTGAATGAGATTTTACTTACCATAGAGGTGACAAGTGAGAGGAACTTCTTATATGAAAGTTGATAGCAAGTCAATAACTAATATACTTAGAGTTATAGCATAGAGAGAGCATAGAGTTGATTATATATGTTAAAATCCAAGACGCGCATTTCATGCCCGTATTTAGGTGCATCGTTAGGTGGCAAGTGAGCAACTTTAAAGTATTGTGTTAGGAGCAGTGAATATATAGTGTGTGGGAAGAGATGGAATGCAATAAATTGTAATGTCATTGGGCTCAGCTCCAAGGTTTGAAGTGGGCAGGAGATGTGGGGTGGATGTAATATGCATGTGAAGAAGGTAAATAAGACAGTGTGGAGTTCTGGTAACACTACAAGATTTGAGAATTTCAAAGAAAGCTTAATTTTGTGAATAAACTAAAAATTTGCATTATTGTTCATCGTGTTGGGATTATAATGAGTGAAAATTCTGTAACTAACTTATTGTTATCGTTGTGTGGGATTTATAATAAATGTGTTAATGGGAGCATTAATATTGGTTGGATGTATGTTATGTGTTTTACACAGGGGGTTTGATTATCATATCAGTAGGGGTTGGGGATTGCATTAGGAGGTGAGGGGATGTTATCCTCTAATCACAGATTCCTACTATGAATTTATAATAGTTTAGCCATCCCATGGCAGAGTGGTTAGTGCGCTTGGCTACTGATCTAAGGGACCTGGGTTCGAGCCCCAGATAAGGCATAGTTGTATGTGTTGTTTTTCTGCTGAGGTCCTGCCATCCTCTCAGATCTTCTACTTTGGCATATAAACTGACAGGCTCCTGTCAGACCTCTGTGGCAAGCAACTGCTTGAGGGGGTATTTATTTTTATTTTTTTTATTTAAGTTTTTGAGGGAAGTCTGGTAATATGTATGTGATTGAAGGTGGAAACTGTGATCAGAGGCAAGTATGGAGAGGCATAGTTAGGGGAGCATTGTATTTCTGAGGGATAGTTCATATCTCCCACCTACCAAATTCCTATTCGCTGTCACAAAACATCCTTATTAACATAAAATTAACTGAACTCTGCAACACAGGCATCTCCCACTTCCCCCAGCTTGGCGTTTGATCCTTAGGGGATATCAACTATCCCTCAGAGATACAATGCTCCCCTAATCATGCTTATCCATACTCACTTCTGATCACCTTTTCCATCTTCAGTCACATACATATCCCAGACCTCCCTCAAAAATTTGAACTATCACAAATTCAGACTAAGAATTGGCAATTAGAGAATAATAACCCTTTCCCCTTCACTTCCTAATGCAACCCCCTATTCCTGCCGATATGATAATTAACTCCCCTGTCCATATACACACATCCAACCAATATTAATGCTATCATTGACACTTTATTATAAATCTCACACAAAAGTAACAGTATGTTAATTAGAAAAATAGTAAAAACGGGCAATTTAAAGAGGAACGGAAAATTTCCTTTATTAAAAATTATGTGCACATAGTATGTATGATTTTTCGCATAAAGCATAAATTGCTGTAACTGAGTAAAGGTGTAACTTTTTAGTAATTGGAATCAAAAGGAGAATCACTGAAAATTAAAAATAACCAGGCCTTAGAACTCTATCCAAAAAATTACAAATAGGAATAATTATTTTTTCGGCCTGTGTATGGTTTAAACAAACATTCAGTATAAAGATGAGTTATGACATTCAGTTCCTTTTGAGAGGTATATGTAAACGTTTTTTTTTTTGCATTTAGCAAGCATCTTTAGTAACATTCATTTCCATTCTCCTTTTGAGGTATAGTAACAAGTTGAAAAAATGAAAAATACACTGGTTTCCATATATTAAGAAAAACTCAGAAAAATTATGATAAACAAAAAACTATATGAATGATTGTAATGAAATTTGATGAAAACATAAAGTGCTAGTTGCAGAATGGCATAAAGTATTTTACACTATAAACATTTTTCATCAAAAAATAACACAGGAACTTGTCCAAAAAGGAGGTGTCAGAATGCAATGGGCAAAGTTCTTTAATTAGGAGTGTAGTCACCTTTTACATCAATGCAGGCACAACAGTGATGTTCCCTGCTGTTTATGATGTGATATATTACAACAGTGATGTTCCCTGCTGTTTATGATGTGAATCAGCTTAGTATAGAGATATGACCATTGTTATTTTAAAACAGTAATAAGCTCCCCCTTTGTGTCAGGTGGTGGGTTCAGGGCAACAACACGTCTTCCTAGAGCATCCCACACATGCTCAATCAGATTTAGGTCAGGAAATCAAGCTGGCCACTCCATGCACATAATGGTCTCCTCTTGAGGGCATTGTTCTACTAGTTGACTCTGTGTGGACGAGCATTATCATCTTGTAAGATGAATGTTTCACCTATTGCACTAGCGTAAGGATGTACATAAGGGTCTAGGATGTCATCTCTATAACTTTCAGCATGAGGTTCCCACTCATCAGTACACAGAGCTCTGTGCGTCTACCTAAGTAAATGCCACCCCAAACACATGCACTGCCATAATTGTCTCTTTGACGAATGTTACTGGGATGATAGCGGGTACCTCATTCTCTCCATATCAAACAATCCGGAATCACTCTCCAAGCAATATCTGGATTCATCTGTGAAGAGTACAGACCTCCATTGCTCTTCTTTCCAGTTAACATGTGTGCATGCCCAATTGAACTGTTCTCTCCAAAGATGTGATGTGAGGGGTATACAAATTACTGTCCTAGTGTACAGATCTCCCTCATGAAGCCTTCTATGCAAGTAGAAACTGATACAACCCTCCAGTGGCTGCTGCAAGAGAGGATCGTAGCTGAGATGGAGTAGACATCCTGCTCCTTTGTGCTGTTAATTGCCGATATTGGTCTCGTACAGTGATCGTAACTGTAGCCCTTCCTCGGCTAAACCTCCAAGATACGAAATCCGTGCTAAGAAATTGATTCCATAGTCTGTGGACCTTAGGACTCACATTCAGCCATCGTGCCACGTCTGACTGACTTTGGCCTGCTTGGAGCTGGCCAATAGCTCTCCACCACAGTTCATTTGGCAAATGATGTCTTGAGGTCATTCCTATAAATGACTATTTCGAATTTCTTTACTCCCATTTACAACACAAAATAACGATTCACTCCAAAACACCTATTTTTATGCCGCTATCTGATTACACAAATTGATGAAACCTAGACTAATTTGCATATGTTATGCTCACTCGGCATTGCTTTACTGATTACATCAACAAATTTGGTGAGGATTGCACAATTTTTTGGCGAATTATGCGATTTTTCCTTAATTTATGGAAACCAGTGTACATGAAATATGATTCTGTATTTAAAAAAAAACATATCTTACTTTGAAAGAAAATAAAAATGCAAACATTATTTAGCTTAGTTAATCATTGATATCAGTATTGTAACCCTTTAAACATTGGTAGGTTATTCTTTACTTTCTATATTAATTTTTGTAGTTAAAAAATTTTTTGTTTAAAATGTTTTTTTAAGTTTATTTTTAATTTTAATATAGTTTATAAAAATTATATTTTTTGTAATATTTTAATAACTGATACTTAGATGTGGGTCAGGACTCAGTGGACAAGCATTAGAAGACCAGGGACATAGATGGATAGGGCTTGACATCAGTCAGGCAATGCTAGGTAAGAAAATGAGTTTCATGCAAAATTATTTAAATATTTTATCAAAATTTATGTATAATAAAAATTATGTAGCAGTAATTCATAATTTATCTACATTGATATCCAGAAGTTAAGCATAATAAGCAAATTTTTGTAGAACTCAAAAACACAATATTAATGCTATGAAATTTTGAGTGACAATGCATTGTTATGTAATGCAATACACAGTAAGGCATAGAGCAAACCAATCTCATGATTTCCACAGGTTATGCAAATTAATGCAATAGTCTCCATAGCTAAGGGACCTATTTCAGAGAATGGAGAGCTTAATATGGAATACCCTGAACAGCTAAACAACTCTCTCATACTGTTAGCAGGATGTTGACCAGTCAACAGTGCCCAGGCTCATAATCTGTATTTCCCAGGTTTGAGTTCAAACTGTGTCTGCATTGACATTTATCTTCACTAATTCCCATTCTGCCATCAGTGAGAAAGGAGATACCAATAGGTTTGAAAGGCCACCAGCCATCAGATGGGATGTTAAGTCATAGTTCCATTAGAGGTTTGGTAGCTGCACGTCCTACTCTTCTTGGACATCATATCAGAGCTCATAGAGAGTTCTTAGAGGGAATTGACAATCTCCATTATATCTGCTAGCACATTGCACACATGCTTTGTAGGGTACAGGTCTCCAGATAGGTGGCCACTCCAGATATTAAATGTCCTCACTTTTGAGGATTTCCATTACTATCTGAACCCTATAAGAAGGCATTATTATCCACCAGAATGTGTGCAACTGTGTCCCTGAAAAGCCTGATATAGAGCTTACTGATATCATCCCTATCCTCTGACCAGTCAGAATGCCTCCAGCAAAGATGTGGAGTGGTGTGCGCCTATTTGAAGTAATGCTGTCCGAAACCACCACCATAGCGATGTCATTATCTGATGTTATAGGTTGGAAACAAGTTCCTTGCTCTCTCCAGATCTAAACATGTTGAGAATGAGACTGAATCACATTTCATCAGTAGAAAGACCTGTGGCAGTTGTCTGGAGTCCAATCACAATGTCTGTACTGTGTTAGTTTAGTGGCTTGGAAAATACTGCTGCTAATTTGCTAATTCGGTCATGCCTCTGTCCTGCTCTCCACTGCCGGTTCCATACTTGGACTTCCAGCAGTGCTTCTCCATTGAGCTCTGGGCACAGTGGCAAAGATCTTGGTCAGAATAGATTGCTAATACATTATTTGGGATTAATAAATAAATACCCCCTTAAGCAGCTGCTTGCCACAGAGGTCTGACAGGAGTTTATACACCATAGTAGAAGGTTTGTGAGGATGGCAGGACCTCAGCAGAAAAACAACACAAACATCCATGCCTTTCCCGGGGCTAAGCCAGTTATTAAACCATGGCAGAAGTTTTTTCATGAGAATCACAAGGAGGAAGTTGTACTTGCTAGCTCTGGTTAGGCCATTCCTTTATAGCGCATTCTTTTATTTTACAGGTGGATGATGAATGGCACATAAGTGCAACATATTGTAATTCCATGTCCTTGTTTTAACCTTGAACATTGTATATATTTTAACTTTCATGATTTTACATCTTTAGTAACATTCATTTCCATTCTCCTTTTGAACGTGTACATGCCCAATTCAACTGCTGTGCGTGCCAAAGAGGAAGTTGTACTTGCTAGCTCTGGTTAGGCCATTCCTTTATGGAATATTTTATTATTATTATTACAGGTGGATTACACTTGGACATCTTTGATCATTTATTTTTAGAGCCTTTGCCTCTTTTAAATTTTTACTGGATATTTTAAAAGAATATAAGTTTATGGCTTTGCTGTTTTGTATTCTTTATATCTGACCTGGGTCTTTTACACCTGTATGGTTTTTCTTCTTTTTGAATATATGTATATTTATAGTTCTAAACTTTTTATTCGTATATATATACATATCTTTTAGATTTCTTGCTTTTATCATTTACATCTTTTTCGTTTTTGCTTTTAACTGTAATTGTGAGTTCTCTACTTCTTATCCTTTTATTTATCTTTATTATTTGGTGTATTATAGTTTGAGCTGCTTATATAAAACCCCACACAGCCAACCATGCTAGTTGGGCTCTCCTGTAGAAGAAATTGAGGGGAATACAAATCATTGGTTGTCTGTCTTAGAGCCCTCTCTGGTGAAGCCACCTGTAAACAGATTCCCTTGAATCTGTTCTCCGAATTGCTGCAGAAAGCTCAAGAAATAGTTGCCTGGCTGACATTGCCCTATGACATTGGGCTGTTAGTGTAAGATAGTGACCATCTTGTGTTGTCCCTCTTGGATGGCCTTGTACTGATCTACTGCTAATGCCCCCAAAGTCTTGAAAACATTGATAGGGGGACATTTAGAGTCCTAGCCACATCAGACTGGGTTCAGCTGGACTCTAACATACATATTGCTCTACCAAATGTAAAAGTATCCATATGTTGTCTCTGAGGCATACTGTTGTTATAAAATGCTCTGATGCTAAGGATGATATAAAAGCCAGCTTTTATAGCACCTTTTTTCTTTTTTACATGTGCTAATTTTGTCCAGTCAGGTGATTTTTGGGGTGATAACAACCTTGTTTATGTTCTATTCCACTGACACTCAAAATGTAATGTTAATGATTTCTGGCATTTGTGAGATGTTTAACTGTGTGAATTATGCTTAATTTTTGAATACCACAAGTTAAATCCACTTATCAAAATTAATTCCTCCTATATGTATTTAGTTTCTTGTGCACAGCTTTTTAATGTTATAAGACAAAAATCAATTACATGTGCTTGCATTTGCAAAATATGAAACATTGAAATAAAAAAAGACAAACCCAAAACATTGAGAGAAAAGAAAAAGTTCACAACTGCTAAACTAATTGTTTCAAAATACAATGAGTTATATTATATAACTCAAATATATTGTTTTTATAATTTTATAATTAGTTTAGCAATTGTAAAGTTTTTAAATTTTCCACAAAATTTAGAAATTTAAAGATTTTACTAAAAAAAAGAACTGTTTTTAATCTAAGATGCTACAATTCTAATCATCATAGATAAATTGGAGTAGGGATGGATCAGTTGGTAGTGACAGGCTCATAATCTGCAGTTTCCAAGTTCAAATTCCAACTGTGGAAGCATCATCATCATCATCTTCAAGCAGCCATGAGCTACGGAGGTCCAACCAGACCGTGCAATTTAGTTCTCCAAGCAAGTCTATCCTGAGCTACATTTGCTGCATCTGGCCACTGCACACCAATTCTAACAAGGTCTTGTTTGACATTGTCTGCCCACTGCATCCTAGGTCTCCCCTTCTTTCTTAGGCACACTGTTCATAACCCTATTCGCCAATCTATAATTATTCAGACGGGCAACATGGCCAAACCAACGGAGTCTCTCTCTGCACAATATGCTGCTTAAAGGAGGTTGCCAACTCCTTTGCCTAACCTCATCATTAGTTACAAAGTTGAACCACCTAATGCCCAAGATACTGCGTAAGCATCTGGAATCAAAAGCATCTAGTTTCCTGTTATCTTGTTTACAAAGTGTCCAAGTTTCACTACCATAACTAAACCCTAGAGAGAACCAAACTATTATACAGTCTAATTTTAGTCTTTAGGTGTATGTGTCTATATCTCCACACTATACATAGATTCTTAAAAATCCCGGCAGCAATCCCTATTCGTCTGTTAATCTCATGCCGCACATCACCATTATCTGTTACATAGCTCCCAAGATAATTAAACTGTGACACCTTCTCAAGAGTGTAACTAATCAGATTAACTGAAGCACTATCTGCCTGACCAATTTTTATCACTTTAGTTTTCTCTCTGTTTATAACCAAACCTACTCTACTACCAGTTACATCAACAGCTCGAATGAAAGAGTTCATCTCATCAACATCATTTGCCAAAAGGGCTAAATCAGCAGCATAATCTAAAACAGAAATTTTAGTATCTCCAGTCCATTTAAGGCCAAAATCTTTTCCTTGAAGTGAATTTCGCATAACATAATCAATCACCAAGCTAAACAGAAAAGGAGACAAAATGCACCCTTGTCGAACACCAGAAGTAATGCTAAACCAATTGCTACAAGCCTTACCAACTCTCACACACAACTCAGTGTTATTATATAGAGCTTTCATTATGTTAACTAACTTGTCTAGTATACCATATGATTTCACAATCGGACACAAATTATGATGATTAACAGAGTCGAAAAACTTTTTGAAATCAACAAAGCTAGCAACCAAAGGTTTCTGAAACTCTAAACATTTCTCAAGAATCTATCCGAGTGAAAATATCTCATTTACACATCCCGTACCATTCCGAATCCACATTGCTCATCACGCAATTCACTGTCAACCAGATTCTTAATTCTATTAAGCACAATCATAGAAAGAACTTTACCTGGAACAGAGCATAGGCTGATACCTCTAGAGTTATCACAAGAGCTGCAATCATCTTTTTTAAAAATAGGGATAATAATAGCTCTGGTAAAATCCTTAGGAACCATGCCTTTATCATAAAGGATATTCAGAATTTTAGTCATCCAAGTAGTAACCAAAACATTCCCAGCTCTAAGCATTTCGGTAGTAATTTCATCTACCCCTGGGGATTTATGTAGTTTAAGTTTAGAAACAGTCAAAATAACTTCAGGTTGTGTTATAGGGCCAACATTAAAGCCACCAGTGCATCTATAATCATTGCAAACAATGGGAGTAGAACTAACCACATTGTTTAGAACATCACTGAAATGCTCAGCCCACCTAGCCATGACAGAATCCTCATCTTCTTATAACCTTACCTTGTTTATCCTTCAATCTCTATACAGGGTGATTCAGAATTCATCATCAATATTTGGTGGGGAGGTAGGTAATAAGAAACGAAGGAGATTTCACATAGGAAAGCATGGGCGCATATGCCATGTAGTAGGGCAAAATGACCCCAGTTCAATGATAGGACCTGTAGGACAGCTTCCTCTACTGCTACTGTCCGTGCCGATCTGCGCCTCCCTCGATTAACATTACTAGCAGCAAACGATCCTGTTTCACGCAGTTGGCGATGAATACGTGAAAACATTTGATGCTGTGGCACACGGCGGTTTGGGAAGCGCGCTGCATACAATTGTCTGGCTCGAAGACATCTTTCTCCTGCCGCACCGTAAGTTACATGCATATCTGCACATTCATTCCACGTATACCGGTTCATGTTACTTCTGCAAATTCACCTAGTCGAATGACAACTGACTGCACACGTCAAACAGCTGTGCTTCTGTATGAGAGGTGTGTACACACAGCGCCCTCTACACCACCATGCGTTCGTCTGCCCCCATACTTTCCTATGTGAAATCTCTTTCTTTTCTTATTCCCTTCCTCCCCACTAAATATTGATGATGAATTCTGAATCACCCTGTATACCTGCCCGTTTTCTACCACACAAAACATTAACTATCTGGTACAGCTCTCTGCTGTTGTGCTGTCTAACTGCTTCCTCGGCTTTGTCAGCCAAACCATCAAGCCAAAGATTCTTATCAGCAGCTAACTGATCTTTTACACGTTTTTTAAGTTCTCTGTAATGCTTTCTATTAGGACTAGTAGGGTATTGATTAAGGACATTCCTGCAGTTCTTTCTTTCCGAAATAAGCTCAAGTGCCTTATCACTCATATAATTCTGCCTCCTCTGCTCCTTTTTTCCTAAAAGAGTATTGTTAGTGTCCAAAAAAGCCTGTTTAAAATGATCCCATTCTTCCTCAACTTCAGTAGTAAGCATACCATGGCTGTCATAATGACTAAGTAACCTATTATGGTAAGCTTTGGCTATAAATGGGTCTTTCAGAGCTTCAGTATTAAAAGCAAATTTTTTAACCCTAGCACAACACTTTTTAAGTTTAAGTTGCAAGACACTTTTAACAAGGTAATGGTTAGATCGAATTTCAGCTTCCCTATATGACCTGGTATTCCTAACAGAACTAGCCCATTTGCTGTTAATTAATATATATCTGGTGAAACCCATGTGTACTTATGTATGTCGCGGTGTTTGTAATAAGTGTTAGTTATTCTGAATCCATTGAGTTTACTTACCTGCAGGAGACGCTGCCCATTGCAGCTACCAATAACAAAAGCGCCTATTACTCCTCCCCAAAGGTCAGAGTCAGTACCAACTTTGGCATTGAAGTCACCAAGAACAAGGGTAATATCTCCTTTCTTGACAGAATTCAAAATATCCTGAAGTTGTTCATAAAACCTATCCTACTCATCCTCATCGGCATCGTCGTTGGGGGCATAACAGCAGATAACATTCAGGTCTTTAACACTTGTCTGAAATTTTGCTGTAAGAAACCTTTCATTAATGCACTCATATCCTAGAAGAGCATCACTAGTGTGTCTGCTGAGAAGCAGACCATGCCTTGATGATGCTTATTGTCATCCCTCCCTGAAAAGAGAAATTTAAGATTATTTTTAAGAATCTGACCTTTATCTGTCCATCTGGTCTCTTGCAAGCCAAGAATATCTAAATTATAATGGTGGAATTCTTGTGTGAGGACATCAAGAGAAAAAGCTCTGTGCAGAGTCCTCACATTCCAACTGCCTATGGAAAGAAAATGGTTAGTGGGATGTTTAAAGAAACTATGTTTATTGAGAGAGGGAATGCCGACAATATCAAACAGCCCCCTAATCGCAGACATGGGGCAAAGACCCGTTCCCCCACCACTAAAGGCTGAAGCCATCTACACTGAAGACTTCCTCCAATGTAGAATTTGACGATGCCAATAGAAGCAAAGAGTTCAGGTGCCTGCAATGACCTCTGCTCAGGATTATCCACCAGCTGATAAACATATCCAGTGAATCTATTCACTTGGGGCTGTCAACCCACAAACAAACAGAAAACACAGCGGAAGATTTTCCCTCCACAGAAGTCCACCAGTGCAGCAAAATCAGGATCCATAATCAAGCTCAGAGCCATATATCTGTCCAGTCCAGTGGGTTTATATGGTCAGCACCAGGACTCTGTGTGGTTGACCACTCCTCAGCAGGGTAGAAAAAAAAAAGTAGCCATAGTTGTCCAGATCAGTAGGCCACACTAATCTGGCAGCCCTCCCCTTCCATTCACTTCCACAAGAGAGTATCTCTTTTTTGAAAGGTACTAACGGTCTGCACCACGAGAAGGTGGGGTCGGACATTAGGTGCTAGGCCTGGCCGGTTCTATGTATGATAATTCCTATGCTGCCCTCATTGAGAAAGGTAACACTGTTAGGCTTGGAAAGGCCACCATCTATTGGATGGAACATTAAGCTTGTCCTAGTGTGTGGGAAAAACATACCCTGTGCACACTAAAGAACATATTGGGTGCCTTTGATGGAAGGCCTGCTAGTTGTCTCCTGTCTAGTGGGTCACCTTCTCCCAACTTTGTCTCAGCCCTTGGAACCTGGCCTTTAGCCCATTATGTGCAGAAAAGTTCTGTTCAGAGGTAAAGGTCTAAAATTCATAAGTGATTGAAAAAGATAATTAAACCTTTAGAATCCAATGTAATTTTGTGGTTTCAAAATAAAATTAATTTTTAAGGCTTTTAAAATGCAAAAAAATTGTTTAAAAAATTGAGCTGTGATTTTGAAATTGTGGTTTTATCTTAAACAGTAAGCCAGCTTGCTATAAAAATATTTTATATTTTAGCCTGTTGTGAGCTTATAATTTTAAGAACTGAGCTAAAACAATTCAACAGAATATAGTAAGTACATTTTAATTAAGAAATATAATTGATATACCTTATTTAGTTAGTAACAAGATGCATTTCTCAATATATTTTTTTCTTTCCAAAAGCAAGGTGCAACTTTTTTCTCTGGTGACTTTGACAACAGACCACATTTTATAGGAAGATTTCATAAGTAGAATTTTCTGCAGTGGAAGCTTTGTTTATTTAAGATTGCCAAGGTGCAACTTTTTTCTATGGTGGCTTTGACACAGACCACATTTTAGAATTTTCTGCAGTGGAAGCTTTGTTTATTTAAGATTGTCAGTGGGTAGAACCATTAACACAGCTTGTGAAATACCCATATGAATTGCCAGAATACTTGGATCTTCTACTTTCAAGTATTTTGGATTTGAAAGTTAACTGGATGGATTTCAATTGAGTATGGGAAATACATATGATCACATTAATTTTTTAACGTATTTTATAAGTTGCACTTACACAAATAGTAAATAAGCAAGAATAAAAAAAAAATCACATAATATCAGATAGTGCTATGGCTTACAAAAGATACCATGGAAAAGTGCTTGAGCAGCAAGCTGGAATTCAGTGATGGTGACATTTCTGTGTGTATCCAGTAGCAACTAAGATGACAGTTCTCAAGCAGTGATGAGTTTGATTCAGTTACCTCTGATTCAGTTATTGATATCAATGATGCTGATAATTAATGAACTATTTTTGAAAATGTAACTTTTACAATTGCAAATTTTGTTCCATATTCCATAATATTCAGTAGGCAATTTCCATTTGTTGCCAGTTTTTGTTTTAAATTTCGATGGTTCTAAAACAAGGTTGTAACTTGTATGGTTAAAAACAAGGGTGTAACTCATAGACTTACCTATGATGTAGCATTAGTGTACCTTATTTAAATAAGCATTTGCTCTAATGTTTTTTGTTCCACTTGTTATAACAGGTGCATTCAGAGTTGCTTGAAATGAATGCCAATTAAATGCATTGTGTGATGGTAGTTTTTTTACATCATTAATCATTTAACATCCAGTTATTATTTAACACTGAAAACACGACTGTGTTTGTATTAGTATTTGAGAGGGTTAATATAGTGGAATTTATTAAATTTGTACAAATGTTTGGTTGAGGATATGTATTACATTCTTTAGTTAGACTCAAGCATAACTTGTAAAATAGGTAACTGATTGACACTGGGAAGCAGATAACATTCTACATATTTTAACAGAATGGAATCTGGCATATAATTAAAGTGGTTGACATAGTGCAAATGCCTCAAAAGCTCATAAGTAAATTTGGGTATGCTGCTAAAGCAAATTAGGTAGCAGAGTGCTTGTAGCTCTATTTGAAACTGTTTATGCTGTATCAACTAAAATTTTAATATTAGCATGATTACCATAAAATAAAACCTTATTTTTAGACTTAAACTTCTGCTAAAGTAGAATTTGTTTTTATTTATTTTGATATACAATCATTGTGTATTTTTATAGCTGTTGCTAGGGAAAGAGAGGTAGAAGGAGATACAATTTTGTCAGACTTGGGAAATGGAATGTGCTTCAGAGCTGGAATGTTTGATGGTGCAATTAGGTAAAGTCATTTAATGAACATTTTCTAAAAGTATATTTTGTATTTAACAATATATAGGTTTCTCGTTAACTATTTCAACTTAGGTATGTTTTATCAAAAACTTTCAAAGATTACTACTTAAGAATGTTATCTATGGAGCAATGCATCACTTGTTTATAAGCCTGGATCTAGAAAAAAATTGGGGGTGGTAGTGGGGGTGGATGACAAGAAACACAATTGAGTCAGGAAAATATAGGGGGGGGGGGAAGCAAGAAATGCAGTTGAGCCAGAAAAAATGGGGGGGGGGGGCAAGAGATACTGGATTTTTAGTATAGTATATTTCTCCCTTCATTTTACAGGCCTTTTAAAAATGCTTGAAAAATGAATTATATATAAATAATAAAATAAATACCCCCTCAAGCAGCTGCTTGCCACAGAAGTCTGACTGGAGCCTGTCAGTTTATATGCTACAGTAGAAGATCTGAGAGGATGGCAGGACCTCATAAATGAGTTTAATAATTTTTGCCACTATTACCTTTACTGGCATTCTGAAAGGGGGAGGGGGAGGCAATGGATTAACAGAACAAGAATTGTTAAAAATGTGTTTTACCACAGACTAATAATGTTTCCAATGTTAGATAATTTTATTTCTTTAGAATACTTCTATATTCCAAATAAAAATAGTATTGAGATTAAGAAAAGTAAAAAATCTTTAAAACAAATAAATAAAAAAATAAATACCCCCTCAAGCAGCTGCTTGCCAAGGTAACTTTTATTTTTGTTTGGGTTGTTTTTACCTCTGAGTTACACTTTTGTGCACACAATGAGCTAAATTTATGGTCACAAGGGCTCAGAGATGGTTGAGGAAGAGGATCTACTAAACAGCTGTTAGAAGACACATGACAGCCTTTCTAAGCCCACTGGGTTGTGTTATTTTACCTCTGAGCAACACTTTTTATTGCGCACAATAGACTAAATGCCCAGGTAACTGAATTTTGGAATTAACTGACTAAAATGCCAGTTATTTTTGGCCTTGACCCAAAATAACAACACAAAAATCCCAAGGGCTTAGAAAAAGTTTGGGGAATGAGGATCCACTGTATAGCTGTTAAGAGGCAGATGGGAGCCTCCCGTCAAGGCCATCCATCGTGTTCTTTAATGTTTACAGGGTAATCTTGCACAAGGGGCAACAGCTAACAGTTGTCCAATGAATCCCCTTCCCCCAACCAGCAGACTGGGGATTAGCAGAGATGAATCTCAATGTTGGCACAGTTGGGACTCAAACCTGAGAGCTGCAAATAACAAGCTTAACACATTATCAACTAAGCCAACCCTCGCCCCCAAGCACATTGGTGATCACTTTTTTGATTGAGGTCAGAACAACAATCAGCTGAGAAGATTCTTAACACAAGCACAATTGGGACTTGAACATGGTAACATGATTTAGGAGCCTAACTGATTTTATTAGCATCTGCCTACCAGTTGACCGAACCCCCTTTATTTTTGTTTCCACAGAAAAACAATAATTCAACATTTTCTCTACATAGTACTACGGCTATATAATTCACTCACCCAAACAAAAGGAATGAAATTAAAAAGGAAATTGAAAATAGGCTTGTAGGAATACTGATAGTAGTTCAATTTATAAATTTCAGTTAATCAATTGCTTTTTTTTTGCTCTTTTTGTGTGTGTGTGTCTTTCATAATCTGATCAATTAAGATAGAAATGTAAATTTGCAGATAATGATCATTTATTAGCATCTGCCCCCATGGCTGAGTCCCCCTTGGCTACTGACCAAAGGGACCTGGATTTGAGCCCCAGGTAAAGCATGGATGTTTATTGTTGTCTCTCTGCTGAGACCCACCTTCTCTACAGATCTCTGTTAGCTTATTAAACTGACAGACTCCTGTTAGACCTCTGTGGCAAGCAGCTTCTTGAGGGAGTATTTTTTTTTTGTTACTGGTTTAATGATGCCAATAAAAAATTATATAAGTGAATTGTTTTGAAATCTGGTCTTTTCAACCTTTGGTTCAAATTGTAATAAAAATGATTTTTGTGTTTTGTTTCTTTAAGTTTTACATTGTACTTTATTTTGTTTTTATAAAAGATTGATTAAATAATTGTAGATGATTGCTAATACACAAGAAAGCATGTAAATATCAGTTTAACTTTCAAAAATGTTCTACCAAGTAGTATGAACATTTTGAGGGTTTTGTGTATATGTATGAATATTGAGTATATCGGAGTAAATTGAATAGGAACCAGTATATATTTACTTTTAACTGTTAATATTTCAATATTTCATAAACCATTTATATTATGTATTACTATACAGCATCTCTGCTCTTCAGTGGCTTTGCAATGCTGATAAGAAAACACACAGTCCCCCAAAACGTCTTTATAATTTCTTCTCTACCTTGTATGGTTGTTTGGTAAGTAATATTTTAATGCAATACATAATATTATAAAATGCTAAACAATGCAAAATGTGATTTTTAGATTAATCTCTTTGTATGCGTTTATTATTTCCATATTTAGGACCAGTATGTGGTATTAAAGAATTGTATATAAAGATAACAGTGGTAAAAATATTTTTCTTTTTAAAAATTAAAGTATTGTTAAAACAATATTTTAATTCTTGCCCTTAAAAATTGTTGCCTTATTTTTACACATATGAGTTGTTTGTACTTTAACATTGAAAGAACAGCATTTTACATTTTCATGCTGGAAAATATTTCTCTAGAATAAGTATGTATCCCCAATAGCACACTCTATATTAAAACTGGAAACATCGATGAAATACAATGCACCCCTGCATAATGAAGTCATTGAATAATGAATTTTTGCTTAATGAATTGTCTCCCTTGTGTTACCATTGACTAACATAAATAATTTTTCCAACATAACAGTTTAAGAAGTTATGCAGTTGCAAAATTTTGCCCAGTCAGAATTCTCCTAAATAGACTCAGCCAATTAGTGAGGCACATTTGTGAGCATTTGGATCTCTTCTTTCATTACCTTTCTTTGCATTGTTTGCTAAGTTTTTGGTTGTGGGAAGAGCTCTCTTGAAAACTTTGTGCTTTTGTTAAGTTTTGTTTAAAACTGAATTAATAGTGATTGAAATGGTCCCTAAAGATTATTCACAAAAGGATAAGAAGAGTTGGAAACTTGAGATAGAGCAATAAGCCATTGAGAAGTCTAAATAAAGTGGGGAAAACAAGTATGTTTGTTACAGAGTATTGCTTGTCTCAATCACTCATAACCTGCTAAATAAGAACAAAATAAAAGCTACCAGCTTGAGTGAAGCCTTTACTATTTTTATGTTTTATTTGTTGATTCTTTTACTGTGTTTCTGTTTATTTTAATCTTTGTTCTTATGATGTTTTGGTCAAGAATTGGTATTTAAATATCATAAACTATGTTTTTAAGATTAAAAATGTTATATTAAAATGCAGTGGTCTTGGAACGAATTAGTCCTTCATATATTTCCCAAATTTGCATAAAGAAAGTTCTGGAACAAATTAAATTTGTTATGTGGGGTCCCCTTTCTATACTTTGGCATACCTACAAACAATGATGAAAAGGTTGCAAAATCAAGGGCTGTAACAACTAAAAGCGTGAAAAACAGTTTGCAGCAATATATTTAATTATCATCAAAAGATGTATTCTTATAGTGATGAAAGTGAACATAGGGCATGGATAATGGAACTAATTTGTTTAGTAACCCTTTATATTGTTTTGCATTGTATTAAAATGTAATAAGGCATTCAGTTATGGTGTGAAGACTGCTCATAGATTGGATGGGGATTGATTTTATGTGTCAGTTTATATGCTAATTTTTAAGTATAAATACAGGTGCTAAAAATTACAAGATACAGTAAAAGATTCAAATATTGCAATGTATATTTTATTTCAGAATATAAAAAAAAAAAATAAAAAAAACCCCATCATCTTAAGTGTGCCCTAAAAAGTCGAAAATAAACTTAAAACGTATTGATGGTGTAATCAGTCACTGAATTCTTATTTACTTCAAAGGAAGATAGGGCACTGGCAGTCTTGTTGAGTAGGTAATTGGTGTTCTTTCCTTTGAAGTGAATACAAATTCAGTGACTGATTGCACCATCAATACATTTTAGTTTTATTTTCTACTTTTTAGAGCACACTTAGGAAGATGGATATTTTAAATTTTTTTAATTTATATTTTCTTCCTTTGTCACTAAAAACTTCTACTGTCTGAAACTATCATTTGATATATGACTCATAAACATTGGCATTTTTTCCTCCTCTTTATTTGGAGTTCGTTTGAGATACCCCATAACATTTAAAACATCACAAACTTTAATTTGAGATATAACTCGTTGAGGTAGGAGAGAATATATGTGTTGGGGGGGGGGGGGGGGGGCATAATTTGAAGTAGTGTAGAACAGTCCTCATATAAGCTGTCATTTGACACCTAACTTGTAACTGTAGGTCCTTGCATTTGGAAGATATAGTAGAAGAACAACTTTCACATTTACCTGTTTTTTAGGGGGAAAGAAATCAAGTGGGGTATATTTTTATTGCCCACAACATTCCCCTTCATCACAAGCCCCCTGTAGGGAGAGCCATACCCTGTGCGCATTAAAGATCATGCTGGATGGCATTGATGAGAGGCTACCATCTGCATCCTAACAGCTGTATAGTGGGTCCCCTCTCCCCAACCTTCTCTAAGCTCTTGGGTCCTTGTGACCAGCCCATTGTGTGCAAAAAAGATACTCAGAGGTAAAACAACCTAACTCTATGTTTAGCCCATGCATTTCAAAGATATAGTGGAACAATCATTTCCATATCTCCCCTTTTTAGGGTTTTGTGTTGGAAGATTTATGATATTAATTGCACTGGCAGCATTTAATACCATATTAAATAGTTAATGTACTTGAGATAGCTGACTACCTAATAAAAATGGAAAATTTACCTAACTTGATCTATATTTTTTTTAATTCAAAATTTAGATTTTTATCATTTGTAAAATATGAAATGACTAATTATTGAAATTTTAACTAAAAAAACACACTTAACTAAATGAAAATCTGAAAACTTACTGAAAGAAAAAAAAAATGCAACTTTCAGTTTTATTGAGTCATGGAAATTTGTATGAGAACATGCTTTTAATACCATCTGGTGTCATTTTTTCAAAGAAAGCATGCAAATTTCAAATGAATTCACGAAAATATTTTGGTGGAAAAACTGCTAATAACTGTGATCAAGGCAGAAGATATTAAACATCTGTATATTACACTCATTTTTCAAGAAATGTTTTAAAAAAAACATTAAAATGAAAGGAAAAATTTTATTCTGCAATGGCAGTGGTGCCCCCCCCCCCCTTTATTTTTTCAAGCTCAATCTAGTCACTTGTGCTCCCCCCCTCCACACCTAGTTTTTTTTAGGTATGGGCCTGTTTAATAGCACTAGAAATATTGAAAATTATAAATGCTTCCATCATATGTTATTTTTTTGCTTCTGAGTGCTTGTCCAGTATTGTGGCAGCAATCATTTATATGAGTTATTGTGAATTGTAAATTATAGTTTGTGTTTAAAAATATACAACATTATGAAAATTAAATTTTTGTTGGAAAACTGAATTATGATTTAGAATTGAGATAAAGTCTGTTGAGGTGGTATGAATCAGATTTTTGTGTTTCCATACACACTTTCAGTTATTTTGATGCCCTTTCTTAAATGGCTAGTCATGATTCTACTTTTCATAAGGTGTATTTTGGAAAATTTCAGTGATAATAACTTCTATAACTAAACATCAAATATTAAGTACAATTTTTCAACATTAAATTATACCATGTGACATTTTTTATTATCATTACTCTATGAAAACTGCATTTCAGAGCCGAGGAAGTAGATCTGTGTTTCAGTTTTATCCAGAAAATAGCCAACAGGTGAGATTTGAAGGCTTTTATGTTAATGAGTAATGTTTATTTTTACAGAAACATGAAATATAACTATGAATTAACTTCTCATCACAATGTTATTGGAGGGAAATCAGTGTTAAATTGCAATATTAATAATTTTTTGTTTACTTTTTTATGATTAAGTTCAGAATTAAAAGTTTAATACTGTATTACTTTCACAAGGAAAATTTTATAAACACAATTTTCAATTATTGGTATTTATACATAAAATGTGAATGGTAACTAAGCATACACTGGAAGAAGAGCTGTGTATAATCCTCTGTGATGATGCACAGAACAAGCGGGGCCAGCATCTAAAGTTTTTATATTGCAGTCTATAGTATCTTTTAAAAGAGATATTCTGTTCTGAAGGGAAACAGAAGGGGAGAGATGCCAGATAGGTGCGACCTTATTGAGCTGGTCATCTTTGACCATTTTTTACTCTTTTACTACGTTGCTAAGAACTGGCTAATTTTGCAGGGTCTTGGGGCTTATTTAAACCCACCAGACTATATAATGGCTTTGAGCATGATTAATTATCTTGAATTTGCTGTACTGGTTGAGGGAAAATCTAACCCTGTGTTTTCCATTTATGGGTTCCGAGCCCTAAATGAAGAGATATGCATAAGATAACTTAAATCAGATGGAGGATAATTCTAATCTGAGGCCATTACAGGTACTTGTATCCTTGCTTTTAGAGGCGTTGACAGCCCCAAACAGGAGTAATATATCTCATACAGGTTGGTTTCTTTTTTGATTCTGGCTCTTGAAAAGTTCCTCTTGTAAATGTGGTATCTGAAACTACTGCCAACATTGATGGCTTAACCTTTAAATCTCCAGGACCTTCAGCTCTGTAGCACATCAAATATCCATAGATTGGGAGCATAGATACCATTCAGTATCACTAGCATGACATACGAAACTTCATTTTTAAAAAAATGGAAATTTCTGTTTGCATTTTTTTTACATATTTCATATAAAAGTATATAATTTGGTTGCATAGAAATATGATTGACTGTATTGGGCAGCAAATGGCAAGCTCTATTAAGAACATCAAATCATATAGGGAAGCTGAAATTGAGTCTGTCCATTATCTCATTTAAAGGTGTATATGAAGCTTAAGAAATGTGCTAAGGTTAAAAGAATTACGTCTAACACTGAAATTCTGAAAGCCCCAGAAATAGCCAAAGCCTACCACAATAGGCTATTTAGTTACTACACTGAATGACCATTGAATTCCTTGTAATATGTCCCATGAAATTTATCAAGAAATAAATTTTGAAGGAATTATTTACACATACTGTTAAAATATGTAGTTATTTACGAAATGGTGTGAAATAATGTTTCGCATTTCAGTTTAATTAATTTCAACGATAATGTTTTTTGTAGTTTGTATACCATAGGTATCTTTAACATTTTAAATCATTGTTAAAACTCTCTCTAATGCATTTCCGTGTACTGTCTCCTGTAGATGTAGTTTTATCCTGGTCATTTACTATTAGGGATTTTACTTTGTCATCTATTCTTATTGCAATATTGAGATAAAATTTACATAAAGTTGTTCTGATTATATATGCAAGGTAACGTCTCTCTAATGCATTTCCATGTATTCCTTAGGCAGGTGAAGGATGTTATGTAAAATGCAGTATTTATACCTCTGTTAGTGCTGTCAAGAGTTATCTCTGCCTACCATAGAAGATTCTATGATAGAGGTAACAGTATAACGTTAGTGTTACATAATATATGCTGACTTAAGTTAATTAGAAGATTTTTCTAAATAATTTAGTCAATATTTGGAGGAGGGGGGGGGGGAGCTGATATGTTTTGGGTTTTGAGTTATGGACATTATGATTTTGAGTTTTAATTGAGCTATGGGCAGATTAAGTTTTATTATGGTTTGAGTTAATGCTGTATTGCATTTTATTTTTAAGATGAATATCTCCCAATTTTCTGTAGGTTTTACCCACCTAATTATTTTATTTAAGAGTATTATCTGGATCTGGAAGTTCTGTAGAATGTAGTAGTATATTCTACAGAACTGTGTACTGTCTCCTGTAGATGTAGTTTTATCCTGGTCATTTACTATTAGGGATTTTACTTTGTCATCTATTCTTATTGCAATATTGAGATAAAATTTACATAAAGTTGTTCTGATTATATATGCAAGGTCAGTGTAATATGGAAATGATATGCATTTTCCATCTGAGTTTAAACCCTAGGGCTGACTAAGAGTCTTTATTAACACTATTTATTTGTTTATGAATTTTTATGATTCTTTTTTTTTTGGGGGGGGGCATAGCTTTGATGAACTAATGGAGTTATTACAGACTTTTAATAATGTGTTAAAAGAAATCAAATTTACACACGAATCGGAAAAGATGTACAACTACCTTATCTTTAACATGTTGATTACTATAAATGGCATTAGGAGTGAAACTTCAGTGCACTGAAAAACAAGTTATGTACCTAACATTATACCAGCTGACTTCATCTACCCACTACTATACTAAAAAACAGCATTTAACACTTACTTTCTAAGTACTATTATATCACTCACACTTTCAATAAATAATTATAATTTATATGTACAATAGGAAAACAAGCAAGATATACTATAGATTATTTGGAAGAAAAAAAATCCATATGGATAAAATATATAGTTAAAAAAGGTTCTTGGCCAGATTCAGCCCAACTCCAGGGGTTAAATTCAGATAAAAAATGCATGTCATATCCATAATACACTGACCTTAAAAATACAATCGGAATAACTTTATGTAAATTTTATCTTAATGTTCCAATAACAATAAATAATAATGTAAAATCCCTAGTAGTGAACAATTGGGATAATACTGCACCTGTAGGTGCAGTATTATCTCAGTTGTTCACATAATAAACTCTTAAATGAAAATAATTATATGGGTAAAACCTACAGACAGTTGGAAGAAAGACTTAAGAAAACAACAAACTAATTTTGAAAATGAGACTGGTAATACAGCATTAACTCAAACCATAATAAAGTTTAATCTGCCTAAAATCTTAGCTACCAACTATAAATTATTTAGAAAATATTCTAATTAACCTACATCAGCATACATTATGTAACACTTTACATCCTTACTTCCATTATGGAATCTTCTATTATGTTAGGCACAGATAACTCTTGACACCACCAACAGAGGGCATCATTCTTAAATCATACAAAGCATCCTTCACTTGCCTGAGGAAGTCATCTGAATATGAGGAAATATGTTGTAGGAAGTTTTACCATCATGTTTTTAAATGCAAATGACAACAAAGTTTTTTTAACTTTTGTTTTATATTAATGTTCTCAGTATGCACCTTTTAATTGGGTGGAAGATTACTACTATAAAGTACATGGTTTTAAGCTGATAAGAAAGCTATGATAACACCTGATTGATGGAAGATTTAAGATTGCAGCTAATCATAACAAAATGCAGTACAAGGCAATTGAAGAAATAAACTGGTTTACCCAAATAAAAGTTGAACAAGCACCAGTGCAATGCAAGCATGTTCCATTATTCAACATACTGGTTGAATACATCAACCCACATAGGGAAAAAAATATTATATTCCAACATAAATCAGGATGATTAGAATAAGAATATATATTTATTGAATTTTTGAAATCCTGATACTTATTAAAACTTATTCTATATATTTGTAACTTGTTTATTATAAAATACTGATATGTATCTAATAATTATACCAAATATTATACAGCTGTAATGCACATAAAAAAAAGTCTGAACTTGTTGTGCTGACAGCAACTTCATTATTTGCAAATACCCATCACATAAAACTAACCTTAGGGAAGAAAGTATTCGGTGAATGGAGTGGGATGCATTCTCTCCAAATCTGAACCAGATAGAACATCTATGGGATACCCTGGGCAAATCTGTGCTGTCCTTCTACCCATTCCCTAAACTGTCCAAGGCCTTAAGATTGCTCAGTGGTCTTTATTGTGCTTCCATCCTCTGAATTATCTTATTGAGAGCATAAACTAACATTGTCAGGCGTGCATTATGGTTTGAGAGAGCTTCATCCACTCTTTACTATAGATTTTGCATTGAAAATCAGCCCCCTACCCCTTTTTTATTTTCAAGTATTTTATTGATTTTTAGAGTATGGGGTTATTCAAAATAAGATACCCAAAAATACAGTTTAATAAATCTAGAAATAGGAATCACAAACTCTTCAAATATATTTAAAAGTCACACAATTATATTCAAGTGTTTATTCATGGATGACAGAAGGCATTCCAGTCACTGAAGAAAGTGAACAGGTCATTGGCCACTGTCCACACTATATCTCTGTGTCTCTGTCTCGGACTCTGTCCTAACACACTTAATGCATCTGTCATCGCAGAGACTGATGACATGCCTTTCCGCTTGCACCAGAAGAGATATATTGTGTCATATTTCAAGGCTCCACTCCCCCCCACTTTAATCATGAGCTTCTCGGGTAGCTGCAAGACAAGCCAGACTCTGCCATTGCCATGTCTGCCACTGACTTCTATGACCGAGTCCTCCCTGCTAGCTTCACAGCTGGCAATACACTCTTTCCCGACTTTCCACCCTGGAAAAACAGTGATCTTATGATCAATGTCACTATCCCTTCTCTAGATTGAAAGTGACTCTGATCTAGTGGTCATCAAGCTTCTCTCCACCTCTTATGTCACTGCACGATATGAGAGGTGTATGGAGGTCTATCTATCTAATGGTTTGATGAGATGGGTGTGGAAGAACTTGATTGATGGATCTGTTGATTGGGAGAGACTATGTGCTGCCTCTGTGTTTGTCATCCCTGATACTGACATCACCAGAGGTTTCGGTCTTTCTCATCTCAATTTCTCCACATGTGCTGAGCTCCATACTATCCTTGAAGCTGTACTTTTCATCCACAGCCTCAGGAGTGACAACTTGCACATGCACTTGCACATGCACTATCTGATCTGAACACAAAAGAGGTGCTTGAGAGTCAGGGGATGTTTGTAATTTCCCTCTCTCTCTCAGTGACTGCAAGACTTTTGTCTCACTGCTGATGAGCCAGTATCATCTTGCCAAGTGGCAGGGAGACTCCAGTTGTTCCTCTTTTAGCTATCTGGTAGACCCTTCTCTCACTGCTCCTAACCTCGGAGACCTCTCCAATCTGAGGAGACCCTCCTCTTTTGTCTTTGAGTTGGTGTCTTCTACAGCAACTCTATTCTTCACACTCTCAATAGAGCCTACAATCTTAACTGTGCCACATGCAGCATACCTGAGACTATATCTCAACTGCTGAACTGCTTCCGCTACAACACTGAAAGATAAACTTTGTTTCAGGAGCTTCATGCTATCGTAACCACTGATTATTCCATTACCTCCCTTCTTGGTACCCACCAGAACAATAAGCTGCAGTGAACGTGCAGGCAACTACTTATTGATTTCTTTCAGAACATTGGCCTCTTCTGCAAGGTCTAATGTCTCTTGATAGTAAATAGATTCATGAGATAGCTGAGAGGCAGTATCTTCTGCCTCTGCTGTCTTATCCTCCTGTTGTGACTAGTGTAGAAAGCCCCTCATTGGGGGCTGATTTCACCATGATCTTACAACACCTTGAACCCCCATACTTCCATCAGAAAGTTATTGCATATGCATTATCTGATCAAAAGTATCCAGACACCCCTTCTGAGGAATGAATTTACCCATGTATGCCACTGTCATGGCCCAAACAGGTATAAAAGGACGTGTGTGGCCTGGCATACCTCATAGACACACATGAACAGGAGAATGGGTCATATGGCAGAGCTCATTTGCATACAAAATGGCATGGTCATAGAATGCCACCTTAGCAAAAAGTCAGTTAGGGACATTTTGGCCCTGCTGCAGTTACCCCGATCAACTGTAAGTGATGTTGTTGTGAAGTGGAAATGCATAGAAGCAACAACAGCACAATCATGACCCAGTAGGCAGTGGCGGACTGGCCAGGGTGTCAGCTTGCCCGATGGCAAGTGGGCCCCCTTAAACATTAGACAATATGTTAAAAATGATAGCCTTATAGTTGTGGGTGGGCCCCCTTTGTCTCCTGGCAACCAATATTTTTAGACCCAGTTGGCCACTGCCAGTAGGCCACATAAAATGACAGAGTGGAACCGGCGAGTGCTGAAGCTGGTGGTGCAACAAAATCACCTGTCCTCGCTTGCAACACTCACCATCAAGTTCCAAAATGCCTCTGGAAGCAATGCCAGCACCATAATCGTTCATCACGAGCTTCAGGAAATGGGTTTTCATGGCCGAGCAGCTGCACACAAGCCTAGCATCAACAAGATCAATGCCAAGCATCAGTTGGAGTGGTGTAAAGTGTGGTGCTAGTGGACTCTTGAGGAGTGGAATCATGTTCTCTGGAGTGATGAATCACACTTCACCATCTGCAGTCCAACAAATGAGTTTGGATGTGGAGAATGCCAGGTGAATAGTACCTGCCTGACTGTATTGTGCCAACTGTGAAGTTTGGTGGAGGCTGTTTTTCATGGTTCAGGCTCTGGGCTGTTTTTCATGGTTCAGGCTGAACCCCCTAGTTTCAGTTAATGGAACTCTGAACACCACAGCTTATAATGATGTTCTTGACAATTCTATGCTCCCAACTTTATGGCAACAGTTAGGTGAAGACCTTTTGTTGTACCAACATGACAATGCCCCCATCCACAAAGCGAGGACCATGCAGGAATGGTTTGATGAGATGGGTGTGGAAGAACTTGGTTGGCCTGCACAGAGCTCTGATCTCAACCCCATGGAACACTTTTGGGATGAATTGGAATGCAGACTGCAAGCCAGGCCAACCACCCAACATCAGTGACCAGCTTCACTAATGCTCTTATGGCAGAATGGCAGGCAATTCCCACAGCAACATACCAAAATCTAGTGGAAAGCCTTCCCTGCAGAGTGGAGGCTGTCATAGCAGTAAACGCCATACACTTAAACCAATGCAATATTAATTCCTTTCCTATTACTGGGAGATTATGGATGAGTGAGTGTTGGGATGCTTTTTATCGTATAATGCAGTGGTCTGAACCTTTTATGTTTCACGTACCCCCTGGAAATGTGTATGTAACTGGCGTACCCCTTGTATAGATAGATAGATAAAACTATAGTTATAGTATAACAATGGTTATTTTTACTTTGTTATTAGATCCAGCGACTTTTGAGCTCTCATGGCTTACCCAAAAAAAATTTACCATGTACCCCATGTTGAGAACCCCTAGTATAGTGTATCTCTTGCCTGGCTGGTACCTGTTTGGATTGATTGTGGCAGAAAGATAACTTTGCCACTATGGTTGTCTGACCTTACACCTCTGGACTTCTGCCTGTGGAGATACATTAAAAAAAGTTTATGTTCCCCCTTTTCCTACTATACTGAATGAGTTATGTACATGGATCACAGATGAGCTTGCACAGGTAGATGCAGACATGCTTCAGAGGATGGGACAAATGGGACATCTACCAAGTTACACAAGGCAGCCACATTTAGCTTCTGTGACTCAAACTTGAATATATACTGTATTGTTGAATACCAAGGTCATGTACCTATTGTTTTTGTACAGTTTTTACATTTTGTTTTGGGTAACTAATTTTGAATAACCCCTGTATATGTAAATCATTTTGGCTCAAATTTTCATAAATTATCATAATATTATCTTTGTATCTTCCTTTGATATTTAATTTAAGTTTAGCCAAATATATTTAAAGATATGTGTACACTCAAGTCTCTTTTTATGTGTATCTTTTTAATGTGGTTTTGAAGTTATGTGGTGCACATATTCTGTTTTCAGGGAATATCAAATTCTGGGGTTTTGCGTTGTGACTTTTGCATTTACATACAAGTAGTGAACGTGTAAGCAGTGGCGTTTGAGAAGTTTAATGTACAATTTTTTATGTGATTAGGTGTTTGTCTTTTCATTATTGTAAATCTATATGTTGCTAATTTTTATTTTGCAGATTTAATTTGGCTCAATGGAGAAAAAAAACACCAAAGAAAAGCAATTTCTTTGGAAATGAAAATTGCAATTTTAGATCGCTTAGCAAAAGGAGAAGGATCTACAGTGATTGGTAAACCTTTTAGTTTAGGCAAATCTACTATCAGAGGCATTAAAAAGAATGAAGTCGCAATAAGAAAATCGGTCATTTCTGGCACAAAACTAAGTGCCAATTTATCATCGTACTCAAGAAATGCTTTATTAGAAAAAATGGAATGACCGCTCATAATTTGGATTGAAGATTTAACTCAAAGAAGAATTCCTATAAGTGGTTATTTAATTAAACAAAAAGCTCTTTGGTTTTACGAACAGATGAAGCAATCGGAGCCATCTACTTCTGTTTCCCAGGCTGATAAAGAATTTTCACCTAGCAAAGGATGGCTGACCAGTTTTTTAAAAAGGAATGCATTTCATAACTTGAAGATTACAGGCGAGGTTATATCAGCAGATGAAGAAGCAGCCAAATATTTTCCAGAAAAATTTGCCAAAATTATTGAAGATGGTGGGTATTTCCCCGATCAAGTGTTTAGCGCTGACGAAACAGGATTGTTTTGGAAGAAAATGCATAGTCGAACTTACATCGCAAAGTCTGAGAAAAAAAGCAAGTTGGTTTAAAACAAGCAAAGATCGAGTAACATTGCTACTTTGTAGCAATGCATCAGGAAATCGAATGTTGAAACCCCTCCTAATAAATCGATCTCTAAGAGCACGTGCGCTAAAAGGCAAAGATCTAAAACAGCTGCCGGTACATTGGATGACTAATACAGAGGCTTGGGTGACATATGATGTATTTACTGAATGGTTTAATAATTGCTTTGTACCAGAAGTGGAAACATATATGAAGCAGAAAGCTCTCGATTTTAAAGTTCTATTAATTGTTGACAATGCACCAGGTCATCTGCATTTAGAACATCCAAATGTGCAGCTAGTGTTTTTTCCACCCAATACAACAAGTATTATTCAGTCATTAGATTGAGGCATAATTGCTACTTTTAAAAAATATTACGTTAAGCGCACTTATCAATTTACATTGGATAAACTAAAAAATGAGTCATTAACAGTAACTGACATTTGGAAAAAAAAATCTATTTTGGACTGTTTAAATCATGTTGCATCTACTATCACTGAAATAAGATCACAAACTCTAAATGCCTGCTGGAAAGCGGCTTGGCATGGATGTGTTGCAAACAATGAAACTAATCAAACATCGACATTATTAACTGAAATCATTACTTTGGCACATGAAATTGGTGGCAAAGGTTTTGATATTTTTAGCAAGAATGATATCGATGAATTGCTTGTGGCAATTAGTGACGATGATATTATTGATATGACTTTAGATATTGTCAAAGAACCAGAAAACAATAGTGAAGTGGAAGAAGAACCTGTCCTTCTCACTGCAAATATAATTCGAGAAGGCCTTCAACTTTGTAATAAATTGGAAAATCATTTTATTGTTAATGACACAAATTCTGAATGAACCTTCAAATTCCAATGTGAGCTGAAGAATTGTATGTCTGGATATCGTGAGCTGCATAAGAAATTAGTACAATCATCAATGCAAAGTTTAAACACTAATTACATTGTCAGAGGACAAAAAACAACACAGAACAAGTGTGAAGTTGATGCTAATTCTATTCGTGAAGAACCATTGTCTTTACCATGCAGATCTGATGCACTGACTATATCTTCTAGTGATGAAAGTGATTTTGCACCAGTTCAAAAATGCTGTCGAGTATTGTCAGATAGCGACAATAATTCTGATGAAAAAATGCAAGAAGAATTATTACTTTTCAATAAAATTAAATGGATACAATTTCAAAACAAACCTATTTTAAGTTTTATATCAATTTCTTTCAGATTTTCGAACCAATTTTCCTCATTTTTTTAGGCATTCTTATTTTCCTGAATTTTCATAAACTTTTTATGCGAATTTCGGTTTATTTTAACTCATTACTTTGGTTTTATGTGGTATTAGAAAATTATGGAACATATCCCTAATTTTGCAACATAAGCTGTGTCCTTTTTTTGGTGCGACTTTTTTATATGCGGTTTTCTGTGGAACGTATCTACCGCATAAAAAGAGACTCTAGTGTATTTTATTGATCCATGCTCAACTTTTGATGACTGTATATGCTAAAAGTGGATACTTGTTATTGCATAAGTTAAACTTGAGTAATTACATTAAAAGAGTTAGACTCTGTATCAAAATAGCTCTCATGCATAAATTGCCAAAATCCAGTGAAGCTGTTTTTTAGTTCAAAAATTGCCTTTTAACATATAACTGCATTTTTTTTTCACAAGTTAATTATTTGAGTTCATTAGTTCTATGTTCAAAGCAGCCTACATATCAATAAATGTTATATGCCTATATATCAATAACCAGAAAGGATTAAATATAAAAGAAGAAATCAAGAAAATCCAAGCATTTCAAATGTACACAAAATAATAAGAGGGTCAACCATATGGAAACCTTTTTAATGTTGCTATGTCCCATGGCCGAGTGGTTAGCGTGCTTCGCTACTGACCTAAGGGACCTGGGTTCGAGCCCCGGGTAAGGCATGGATGTATGTGTCGTTTTTCTGCTGAGGTCCTGCCATCCTCTCAGATCTTCTACTGTGGCATATAAACTGACAGGCTCCTGTCAGACCTCTGTGGCAAGCAGCTGCTTGAGGGGGTATTTATTTTATATTTATCATTACTCATTAAAAACTTAGAATTATCAGACCCTCATGTGTATTTTAGTTACATTTTTGTAGTATGTGAATATTGTCGTCAACTAATATGCAATACTTTTTTGACTTGAAAATATTGTCAATTATGAAACAATTCTAAAGAAATGTTAAATTTTATTTTCCAGATTGAACTGGTAACACAACAGGCAATGAAAGCTGGGTTTACTGGTGGCTTAGTTGTGGATTATCCTAATAGCACAAAAGCAAAAAAGTAAGTAAAAGTGTAAATAAAACAATTCATGATAAAGTAATGTGAAAGATAATGTTAGTATAAACATTGCTAAAGATAGTAATAAAAGCTATTGAACCAGTAATTCAGGAGCTCCAAATAGATGCATTTATGATTCTAGCAACTTGTAGCTTAAATTCATACCATAATTTGGTCTTCAGCCTTACATTCAACAGAGCTTTAGACATGTTTTACTTGCTGCTAAAAGCCATGACATGAAGTGTTGGTAGACATCTTTCTTCTCTGTAATAGGATATGCAGAATTACATATACTTTGTGGACCTACCCCTTATTCAGGGTCATAATAAAAGAATATTCATATTTTGAAGTGTTATATTTTATTAATTAAGTAACAAAAATAATATTAGATCAAATTTAAAGAAACTTTAAAAGTTTCCTTGCCATAATGGTGTCAAGTTATTATTACATGGTGGCTCTAATCATGTAATGTCTTAAATACTGTATTGGTCTGATATTGTAATCCCTGAGAAGTCCAATTTAGTGCTATTAGACTTCTTTTTGTGTGTGTGTGGGGGGGGGGATACATAAAAACATTGTTTATTCAAAAACATTTGATAATTTACAACTTTTAAAGTTAGAAGAAAGAACAGCTACAGCTGTTGCAAGTGTTACACTAGATATGCTGAGCCAGGTATGAATGGAACTTGAATAGAATATCACACTACTAATGGTGTCCATGTTAAAGTCTTAAATACAAAGTGAAATTTGAGTTATACTTGACATTTTGTACACAGTTACTTTTTTTTTACTTAATTGTTTAATAAAATATAGCTCTTTAAAAATATGTATTCTTTTATAATGAAACTGTATAAATATTAAAATTGATATGTATTATCTGTGTAAAAAGAGATTGTATGAACTTTTTGACTAATTACTTTAGTTATGCAATGGAATCTTATCATTTTAAACTCCGTATCTAAAGGTATTTTGAGCAGAATGATTCTGTGATAGAAATTCACTTCATTCTGTTGCATTTGATATTGCACAGAACAATTGTTTGTCCCAACTCCAACATATAATCAAGTGTCAGTTTTTATAGTAATTTCTACCCAAATAAGAAAGTATAATATATAATATTAAAACTACCATATCATGTAAGCATATATAATTTAAACAAATTAAAATTAATGTAATTGTTTATTAGTATGTGGTATATAAAATTTTATGAAAACAGTTTTGATTAACAAACAGGGTAAGTGTAGTTTTGTTACTCATTTGTTTCAAATAATGTACAATTCACTGTGACATTATGTTAATAACACCAGAATGCACTATTGATTGTTTTTAAAAAGAGCTTTAAATAAGACAAACTGAATAGAGTATGTTAAAAAATAAGACATTCTGTTAGAATTAGGAAAAAATGTTGTTGAAAAGTTAATGCCAAAATGGTTGCTATTTTATTTTGATCTAACACTAAGAAACTTCAGAAAAGTGATTGAAATTTTAGTAATCAATGTTGTATTGCATATATATTTTTTTTAAATTATAATATTGCAGTGAATTTTTTGATAATGGATATTGTTAAACTTTAGAATGTTCCTTGTCTTGTTCACTGGAGGTCCACAGAAACTGCCTCAAGCTCTTGGAACAACTGAAGCTAACAAAGTACAGTACACAACATCCAGGTATTTAAAAATGCTACAGTTAATTTAAAAAATGCTGATTCAAATGCAGTTTTTCTGTTTCCTATTTTCTTAAGTTAAAATCCTTATCTTTATTTTCATGTTGCAAGGAAAAATTCAGATTACAGTTTGTTTTGCAGTAATCCAGGGGAGGTCAAAGAAGAATTTTTTTTTTTACTTTCAAAATATTTTGTTGGCCACAATATATTCTTCCTACACACAAGCACATGCATAGGACATAGTCTTAATGGCTAATGAGGTGGTGATAGTGCAGTCAAAAGTGTGCCAAGCTCATACTCTGCAGTTCCCAGGTTCTGAGCTCCAGCTTTGAGATTTTATCTCCAGCTGCCCTCAGTGAGAAAGGAGACTCCAATGGGCTTGGAAAGGCCACTGTTGGATGAGACATTAAAACATGACCCTGTGTGCAGGAGAGCCATACCCTATTCATATTAAGGGTAGGGGTGGCTCAGTTGGTAGTGCGCCAGGCTCATAATCTGTAGTTCCCAGGTTCGAGTCCCAGCTGGGTCAGCACTGAGATTTATCTCTGCAAAAATTCCCCCGCCCTGCCCACGGTCAGTAGGGGACACCAATGGGCTTGGAAAGGCCGCCGTCCATCAGATGGACATTAAGCTGTGGCACCGTGTGCGGGAGAGCCATACCATGTGCATGTTAAAGAACACGCTGGATGGCCTTGACGGGAGGCTACCATCTGTCTCCCACCAGCTGTTCCAGTGAGTCCCCTTCCCCAACCTTCTCTGAGCCTTCGGGGTCCATGTGACCTGGCTATTTAGCATTAGCATGGTGTGCAAAAAAAGTGCTGCTCAGAGGTAAAACAACCCTATGCATATTAAAGAACATGCCAGATGGCATTGATGGGAAGGGTACCATCTGTGTCCTAATAGCTGTCCATTGATTCCTCCTCCCCCAACCTCTCTGAACCCTTGAGGTCATTGTGACATGGCCATTTAGCCCATTTTGTAAAATAAAGTATTGCTCAGGGGTAGAACAACCAAACCCTAGTGACTAGCACTAGTAAACTATAAATATAAATACTAGTAAACATTAACTATGACAACAGTAATAAGTTATGAAAAATTAATAAAAACTCTTATCATAGTACTGTTAAAAGTGCAGCAGTTTAAGATTTCTGTAATGAAAACCACCACTTATTGTTAATGAATCAATTGTTATTATGATCAAGAAACTTATTATCCTGTAATGCTATAGGCATTCAATGAAAAAGTCATAATTTGTTAATCATTGTTTGATATCAGGACATACTATTAACTGATATAATACGTATCAAGAGGATGTTTCTTCAAGAATTAAACCATCAGCAGAGGAGCAATTATTCATTCAAAATGAATACCGAAGTAGATGTATGAAAGTCACCAGATGGAGAACATAGTGTAATATAAACACAAATGGTCTGCAAGTTATTAATTTCAGTATAGTACTAAATACAGTGGGCCTCCATGTAATGAAATCATTGGATAACATTTTTTTCCTTAACGAATTGCCTTTCATATGCAGTACTAAAGTATCACAGGAAATATCCTGTACACAAGAAACACTAGAAATAATTAGTTGAAAAATATTTGGTTTTGCCCTGAGTGGGATTCGAACCCACATCTCCCAGAAACATGCTAGCATGATAACCACTACACCATCAACAGTTAATCAGTTTTTTTTTTCAGCAATGTAACATACAGACATTCCCACATATTTTTGTTCATTCACTTCTGGCACCATCTATGTCAGGAATTGGACAACAAAGCTGCCTCTTATGATGGAAATAATATTTGTCACTCACAACATTATATGAATAATTCAGTAATAAAGTATCACAGGGAAATGTCTTGTAGAAAGAAATAATTAGCTGAAAATAATTTGGGAGACTTAGGTTCGAATCCCACTAAGAGCAAAACCAATTTTTTTTTCAGCTAATTATTTTAAGCAATATTTGTCACTCACAACATTATATGAATTCCAAGTGTATATTTGGTCGAATATATACTTGATACTTGAAGAATATACTTGATATGATCCCACTGACTCACATAACAAATTGCGTATGAAGTCATGCAATTGCCAATTTCAAAGATTTTGTGGGAAGACGAAACCGAAAGTTTCAACCATTGTCAAGAAGCTAATGGCCTTTTCCTCCAATTCTCTATCCTATACCCAAATTACCCCACCTATATAGTTCTTTCTTTAAGTGTTAGGTGGATCACAGGGAATTGTGATATACTTAGGATTTTTGCCTTATTGTAATTGCCCTGTTTTCCTTCTTAGTGAATGGAGACTCACTGTCCAAAAGATGGGATGTTAAGCCATGATCTTATGTGCAGAAAAGCCATACTTTGCACATGTTTAACCCTTACAGTGTTGGGTTGTTGTTTTTTCTCTAAAAGTGCAACTGAAATTCTGTGCTTCATTATGAAGTAGCTAATGAATAAAATGGTTTATATTACATACTAAAAGAAGAGCATTTAAATTTGAACAAAAAATATATATAAGGGAAAAAAATGATAGATAAGCATTAAAAAATGTTGCAAGTGCATATGTAGTGATTTAAAAAAAAAAATGATTAAAGGGTTAAAGAACACACTAGATGGTCTTGATGTGAAGCTTTCATATGTCTCCTAATAGTTGTCAAGTGACTCCCTTTTCCCAGCTTTCTCTAAGCCCTTTGGGCTTTATATTATTTTGTGCAAAAAAAAAAAACTAGTGCTGCTTGGAGATAAAACCTTCCAAATCCAGGTGAAAGTGATATCTCTGGAGGATGAACTTCCAAGCTGAGGGTAAAGGTTAGATATCAGTATTGAATAAGGTAAAAAATTGCGTTTTTATCAAAGTGTAATTTTTTTAAGAGGGGCATAATTATTTTATCATCTTAAATTATTTTTGGATAGATTAAATGCTTTAACTCTTTGAGATAAAGCATTGTTTAGATTATTATTACTGATACCTTTTTGATTTTGTTGCAATTGTAATTTAAAGGATCTATATTTATTTTTACTATGCCATATGTATGTAATCAATGAGTCATAGATAAGTACAATACAGTAAACCCACCTTGAATTTATTGCAGACATTGAATATTTAAACTGATGCTGAATGCAAATCTTTTATCCATAATTTTGTGTGATATAACAGCATTAGTTTATACCAATTTATGTAGGATAGTTAAAATGATGAGCCTCTAGACTGCATTTTTACATATGTTGAAAAAATCTTTTTAGTAACTAATATGTTTTATTTCCATATGTGTGTAATTAAGGAATCTTTTTAAAAGTGAAGATAAAACAAGGCTTATTAATATGATTTTTTTCTACTATACTAAACTTATTTATTTCATTTGCTCAACAACATTTTATTCAAGGGAACGAACAAAGGTAGTCCGAGGTAAATCAGTAAAAAGTGCTAAAGATTGGATTTTGGAGAAGAAACAGCGAAGGAGGCGACAAGGAAAGTAAGTACGTTATCATTTATAACTTAAAGTTATCATCAAACCATCTTTTCTAAAGTGTTTCATTATTCTAATAAAAATAACTCATAATGTGGCCAAGTGGTTAGCACACTTGGCTCCTTATCTAAGGGACCTGGGTTCAAGCCCCAGGTATGGCATGGGTGTTTGTGTTGTTTTTCTGCTGCGGTCCCACTATCCTCACAGACCTACTATGGAGTATAAACTGACAGGCTCCTGTCAGATCTTTGTGGGAAGCAGATGCTTGAGGGCTAATTATTTATATCTTTTTTATTAATATTACTATTGTTACTTAAATCTTACATTAATTTAGTTTTTTTTTTTAATTTTTAGGTCATTTATGCAAACAATGCATAATACCTGCTTGGAGTTTTTTTGATAAGCAAACTTTAAGACTAAAGACATAGTGACAAAATATTTAATTTGCTTTAAAAAAAGATAATTGTTTCCTACTTGATGTCACCTGCAATTTAATTTCCAGGGAGGAAAATTTCATAAAAATACACTTTGCCTTACATATATATCAATACTTTCAAGGGGTATTAAGAAGGTTGCATGGCATCAGGAGGGGTCCGTTGCCCCTCCCCCCTTGAAAAATTAATTTATGATGAATAATACAGGTGTACCAAAATTAATGTAATATTTGATTTTTATTGTAATTTAAGTTCTCTTTTGGTTTTTGACGTATTATTTATACAAAATGTTTTTGTTATTTTCAATAATGTATTTTTCTTTTTTCAATTTTTTTTTCAGGCATCCTTAGTTGTATTATCGTATGATATATGTATGATTGCTGTTTTGTCAGCTGCATTTATTAATGAACAATTTGCCCTAAATATTTCTATCTTTAAACATTGATTTACTCCCCTCCCCCAAAAGATTTTCTACCTGTGATGTGAACACAATTTTTTTTCCCAAGAGGTTATTTATATGTACAAGGGGCTCTGCCTCTGCAGCCTAGACTGCCATCTTGGACTTGGGGGAAATAATCCCTCATTGTTGGCTCACTCCTACCAAAGAAGTGAATTGTCAGGCACCTTACCATTAAAGCAGGTAAAGCATTGTTTTTAAACAAAATTTAAAAAAAAAGAGTTAAGCAAAATTTCAAATGTTGCACAAAACATTATCCGTAGTTAATCTTTTATCCATAACAAGAAATAGGGTATAGAATATAATACAGTGGACTCCCGTACAACACGGGGGATATGTTCAGCGTTATACGCAATCGCATTATATGGGACATGCATTATCAGATGAATTGTCTATCTCCTATTTTCAATCTAAAAATGATCTGGAAAAAGAATTGTTTTTAAATAACGATAACAATAAAGACAAAACTATGGACTCTTCAAGCGATGAATCTATACGACCAATGTTAACAAGACGGCGTCATTGGAACTTATTTCTTGGTATTTTCGATAGTGAATGAATGTTAAATAGTGAAGTACATATTTTTATTTTAATTAAAAGTTGAATAAAAATATTTTCTTCTTATGTCTTTAAATGTGCATATTATTTTTTTTTTTTGATAAACCTTTGCATCTTTTGGCCTGTAAATGGTAGCTAGGCGTAAACTGTAAGGAGAGCTGTGTACCAATCCCTAGTGATGATGCACAGAACCGGCCAGGTCTAGCACCTATTGTCCGACCCCGTCTTCTCGTGGTGCAGGCCGTTAGTACCTATCAAAAGAGATATTCTCTTTTGGAAGGGAACGGAAGGGGAGGGCTGCCAGTTCAGTATGGCCTGCTGATCTGGTCATCTACGGCCACTTTTTTCTTTTTTTTCAACCCTGCTGAGGAGTGGTCAACTTCACAGGGTCCTGGTGTTGACCATTTATACCTACTAGACTGGACTTGTTTATGGATTTGAGCTTGATTATGGATCCTGGACTTGCTGCACTGGTGGGCCTCTGTTGAGGTAGAGTCTGCCGCTGTGTTTTTTGTTTGCTTCTGGGTTGCCAGCTCTAAGTGAACAGAGGCATGGGATGCCTTATATCAGCAGGTGGATAATCCTAATCAAAGGCCATCACAGGTACCTGAACCTTACTTAGCTAGTTGGGCATCGTCAAGCCTAAACTGGAGTAATGCGTCTCAGGCAGGCCATGTGGCTCTTGAAAGAGTCCACTTGAAAAGGTGGTGCCTGAAGTTCCTACCAGCATCGTGACTTCAGCCTTTAGCGGAGGAGGAACGGGTCTTTGCCCCATGCCTGCGATCAGGGGGCTGTTTGATATTGTTGGCCCTACCAATCTCAATAAACCTAATTTCTTTAAAAATCCTACTAATAATTTTCTCTCTGCAGGAACGTGGAACGTGAGGACATTACATAGAGATTATTCTCTTGATGTCCTCATGCAGGAATTCCAGCGCTATAACCTAGATATTCTAGGCTTGCAAGAGACCAGATGGACAGGTAAAGGTGAGATACTTAAAAATAACTTTAAATTTCTCTTTACAGGGAGGGAGGATGGAAAGCATCACCAAGGTGTGGGTCTGCTGCTCAGCAGACATGCTAGTGATGCTCTTCTAGGATATGAGTGCATTAATGAAAGGTTTCTTACAGCAAAATTTCAGACAAGCATTAAAGACTTGAATGTTATCTGCTGTTATGCCCCCACTGAGGATGCTGATGAGGATGAGAAGGATAGGTTTTACGGACAACTTCAGGATATTTTGAATTCTGTCAAGAAAGGAGATATTACCCTTGTTCTTGGTGACTTCAATGCCAAAGTTGGTACAGACTCTGATCTTTGGGGAGGGGTGATAGGCCCTTTTGGTATTGGTAGCTGCAATGGCAATGGGCAACGTCTCCTACAGGTAAGTAAACTCAATGGTTTCAGAATAACTAACACATATTACAAACACCGCGACATACATAAATACACATGGGTTTCACCTGATGGGCTGCATAGGAATATGATTGATTATATATTAATTAACAGCAAATGGGCTAGTTCTGTTAGAAATACCAGGGCATATAGGGGAGCTGAAATTGGATCTGACCATTACCTTGTTAAAAGTGTCTTGCAACTTAAACTTAAAAAGTGTTGTGCTAGAGTTAAAAAATTTACCTTTAATACTGAAGCTCTGAATGACCCAGTTATAGCTAAAGCTTACCATGATAGGTTACTTAGTCATTATGAGGTCATGGTTTGCTTAATACTGAAGTTGAGGAAGAATGGGGCCATTTTAAACAGGCTTTTTTGGAAACTAACAGTACTCTTTTAGGAAAAAAGGAGCAGAGGAGGCAGAATTATTTAAGTGATAAGGCAATTGAGCTTATTTCAGAAAGAAGGAACTGCAGGAATGTCTTTAATCAGTACCCTACTAGTCCTAATAGAAAAGATTACAGAGAGCTTAATAAACGTGTAAAGGATCAGTTAGCTACTGATAAAAATCTTTGGCTTGATAGCTTGGCTGACAAAGCTGAGGAAGCAGTTAGGCAGCACAACAGCAGAGAGCTGTACCAGATAGTTAATGTTTTGTGTGGTAGAAAACGGACAGGCATACACGGATTGAAGGATAAACAAGGTAAGGTTATAGAAGGTGAGGATTCTCTCATGGCTAGGTGGGCTGAGCATTTCAATGATGTTCTAAACAATGTGGTTAGTTCTACTCCCATTTTTTGTAATGATGATAGATGCATTGGCAGCTTTAATGTTGGCCCTATAACACAATCTGAAGTTAGTTTGGCTATCTCTAAACTGAAACTTCATAAATCCCCAGGGGTAGATGAAATTACTACAGAAATGCTCAGAGCTGGGAATGTTTTGGTTACCACTTGGATGACTGAAATGTTGAATAACTTTTATGATAAAGGCATGGTTCCTAAAGATTTTACCAGAACTATTATTATCCCTATTTTCAAAAAAGGTGATCGCAGTTCTTGTGATAACTATAGGGGTATCAGCCTACTCTCTGTTCCAGGTAAAGTTCTTTCCATGATTGTGCTTAATAGAATTAAGAATGTGGTTGACAGGCAATTGCGTGATGAGCAATGTGGATTCAGAAGTGGTAGGGGATGTGTGGATCAGATATTTTCACTTAGGCAGATTCTTGAGAAATGTTTAGAGTTTCAGAAACCTTTGGTTGCTAGCTTTGTTGATTTCAAAAAGGCTTTCGACTCTGTTGATCGTCATAATTTGTGGTTGATTGTGAGATCATATGGTATACCAGACAAGTTAGTTAACATAATGAAAGCTCTCTATAATAACACTGAGTCATGTGTGAGAGTTGGTAAGTCTTGTAGCAATTGGTTTAGCATTACGTCTGGTGTTCGACAAGGGTGCATTTTGTCTCCTTTTCTCTTTAGTTTGGTTGTTGATTATGTTATGCGAAATTCACTTCGAGGGAAAGATTTTGGCATTAAATGGGCTGGAGATACGAAAATTTCTGATTTAGATTATGCTGATGATTTAGCCCTTTTGGCAAATGATGCTGTTAATGAGACTGGTAGTAGAGTAGGTTTGGTTATAAACAGAGAGAAAACTAAAGTGATGAAAATTGGTCAGGCAGGTTGTGATTCAGTTAATCTGAATGGTTGCAGTCTTGAGCAGGTGTCGCAGTTTAATTATCTTGGGAGCTATGTAACTGATACTGGTGATGTGTGGCATGAGATTAACAGACGAATAGGTATTGCTGCCGGGACTTTTAAGAATCTATGGAGATTGTGGAGAAATAGGCGTATACACCTAAAGACTAAAATTAGACTGTATAATAGTTTGGTTCTTTCTAGGGTTAGTTATGGTAGTGAAACCTGGACGCTGTGTAAACAAGATAACAGGAAACTAGATGCTTTTGATTCTAGATGCTTACGCAGTATCTTGGGTATTAGGTGGTTTAACTTTGTAACTAATGATGAGGTTAGGCAAAGGAGTCTGCAACCTCCTTTAAGCAGCATATTGTGCAGAGAGAGACTCCGCTGGTTTGGCCATGTTGCCCGTATGGATAATTATAGATTGGTGAATAGGGTTATGAACAGTGTGCCTAGAGGCCTCAGAAGGAGGGGGAGGCCTAGGATGCGGTGGGCAGACAATGTCAAACAGGACCTTGTTAGAATTGGTGTGCAGTGGCCGGATGCAGCAGATGTAGCTCAGGACATATATACTTGGAGAATTAAACTGCGTGGTCTGGTTGGACCTCCGTAGCCCATGGCTGCTTGAGGAGGAGGAGGATGATGATGATGATTGCATCTTTTAAAGCTGTCAGCTTCACTGTGCATATATAAACAACAGGTAAGTGTATACATTTTCTTTTCTAAACAAAAAATCAAAAACTATTTCAAAATGTTAAATTTTTCTTATGCGTAATGTGGGACTGTTTATCGCACTGTATGAGTACTAGTCGAAATTTTTTCATCGCGTTATAGGGGAGCGCATTATACAGGAGTCCACTGTACAAAACAATTTATTTTAAATTACACTATTATAATTCGTTTTATTAGAATTTAAGGTATGAACTGTTTACTGGACGATGCAATCCTTTTGCCATTCAATAAAAACTAATCTTCTGATAATCTAGTTACATATATTTTTCATTTACATGTTTTGGCCTATAATCAAATTAATGCAGCTGTTGCAGACAATATTTCACAGCACTTATATATTTTCATGTATATAATTATTGTTCACTCTTTCAATCATTCGTTTCACATAAGTTCAAAAGTCATCAATACGATGCTTTAAAATTTTTGAATGTTGCATGAAACATCAAAATAGAATGATTAGAAAGCTGTGCACAAACTGTGAAGTTTCCATTCAATGAAAACTAATCATAATCTAAAATTACCCCTCGATGCGAGAGCCTGTCCGTGGTGAGGGGACCACCCTGTGAAGGTTCCGCTGGCTCGGATACCTTCACAGGGTCCTAAACGCTCGCCCGCGTGTTTGCCGTGCGCGGAGACCCGTGTCCCTGGAAAGGAGGATCCTGGCAGTTGCCCAGGGGTCCCCGTCTTCTCTCCCCAGCTCATGACTGGTGGGGTCCCCTTTGGCCGTTTTGCCATTGGGGAGCCTGTCTGTCGCGGGGCTGGGCAGCGAATTCCGGGGCCGCTGCTATACACTGCTTTGGCCTCTGCTTCAGGTAAACGGGAGGTCCTGGGGCGGCCCCCTCAGGATCAATCGGCTGGTGGGCTGGTCCTGCTAGGGTCAACTATGCAGATCGGTGAGTAACCTTGTCCACCGTCCGGACAACGGTTTGCGAGTTTCCCCACACATTTACTAATTTTGTAGTTTTCTTTCTTTTGTGAGGCCAGCTCTTGCCTCACACTTTATTGCTTTGTTGCTTCTTTTCTTTTGTGGGAACTCCGACGAGTTTCCCACAATTTCTCTTTTCCTTTTCCTTTTTGTTTTGTAGTGAGGGCTTGGCTCACTGGCTGTGTGGGTATGGTGCCCGGGCAGCCCTGGCGCCCAACTGGGCGTCCGCTTGTTGGACTCCATGGTGGGTGGGGACAACGGGCACTGAATTCCCCAAAAACAACCATGAGTACAACTACTCATAATTCACCGATCAATGCTGCGAAGAGGGCTCGCCATGAACCCCCAACTTCTGTGTCTTTGCCTTCGTCTTCGTGTGTGTCTCCGTCTCCGAAGTTCCTGATCATCCACTCTACGGGTGATCAGGTGCTTGGAGACATGTCCCCGTTTTTTATACATAAGGGTATTCAAGGTCTTGCGGGAGAGCCGACATCTGTCAAGCGCCTAAGATCTGGTGACTTGCAGGTGGAGACTGCGTGCTCCAAGCACTCGGAGCTTTTATTAAAGTTTACAGCGATTGGTGGAGTGGCAGTCGAAGTCACTCCACACAAAACGCTCAATTCCTCCCGGGGCGTGATCTCCGAGTGGGGCCTCCTCAAGGTTTCTGAGGAGGAAATCCTCTCGGAGCTTTCTGCCCAGGGGGTGATCGCAGTCCACCGGGTTTCATCACGCCGTAATGGAAAGTCAGAGCCCACCAGGGTACTAATCCTAACTTTCAACACACCACGCCTGCCTACTTCCATCAAGGCAGGATACTTACACTGCGAGGTGCGGCCATTTATACCCAACCCTCTGCGTTGCTTTCAATGCCAGAGGTTTGGCCATGCCCGCACCGCATGCCGGGGCAAGCCCACCTGTGCTCGTTGTGGCAGTCAGGATCATCTCGAACCTGACTGCACAGCAGAAAAGGCATGCTGTGTAAACTGCCGTGGTGAACATCCGGCGTACTCCCGCGACTGTCCGAAGTGGCTGGAGGAGAAAGAGGTACAGCGCCTCAAGACCCTTCATAACATCAGCTATCCAGAGGCGAGAAAGCTCGCTGCACCGCCTGCCCCACCTGGCAAGGTCTCCTATGCCGGTGCGGTTGCCGGAAAGCCCATCGTCAAGATGGCTTCCGTGGCGGTGCAGACCGACATCAGCGTTCCACCAGCTGAATCTTTCTCGCCAGCTGCCAAGTACCTCTTGACGCAGGCGAAGCCGACGTTGGTGTCAACCTCGACATCGACACTGGTTTCTATTCCTGTGTCTGTGCCTTCCACCTCTGGAAGGCCCCCTCCTCCCCGCCCACAGACAGCAAGACCTACGAAACCCAAGGGGCCCCCGCCGGGGCCCAAAAAGAAAATTTTACCTCCTCGTTCGGCGGTCTCTGATCCATGTTGCTCGGACGACTCCGAGGACATGGACACTGACCGCCCTAATTTTCCAAAACCGTCGCTGGCGACGGTTAAAATAAATCGCAAGTCGTCCGCCACTTCTTCTAAGACCTGAGATGGCCACACTCCTTCAATGGAACTGTCGTGGATTCCAGAGGAATATTGACGACATCAAGGTCCTCCTGAGGGCACACGAACCGCTTTGCGTGTGCCTTCAGGAGACATTCTTGCAGACAGCCAACAATCCCACTATCCGGCACTTTTCTCTCGTTCGCCGGGACCGGGATGGAGATGGTCCAGCTCACGGAGGTGTTGCCATCCTCGTGAGCAACCATTCTCCATTCCAGGTCATTCCCCTCACCACAAATTTAGAGGCAGTAGCCATCCGCCTCTTTGTGGGATTTTCGTTGACTGTCTGTTCTGTCTATCTCCCACCCGGAAGCATCGTTTTCCGGGATGACCTTGATGACCTCGTCTCGCAGCTGCCGTCCCCCTTCCTCATCATGGGGGACTTCAACGGACACAGTCCACTTTGGGGCAGTGCTGACACCAACAGGAGGGGCCGGGTCCTGGAGCAGTGGCTCCTGGATCCTTCTCTCTCCCTGTTGAACACCGGTGTCAGTACTTACTTTCATTCCCCAACCCGCTCTTTCACTGCCATTGACCTCACCATCTGCTCCTCCTCGATCCTTCCACTTTTTACATGGGAGGTCGAGGACAATCCATATGGAAGCGATCACCTCCCCGTGGTGTGCACCATCTCTCGTGGGGGGGCCCTGCAGCCCTTCGCGTGTCTCCCGGTGGAGGCTTGATCGGGCTGACTGGAGTGGCTTCGAGCTCTTGTCTGAGCTTGATGATCACTCTGTCAGCCAGGAGCCCATCATTGTCGCAGTGGCGGAGTTGACGGACTGCATCGTCCATGCAGCTGCCTCTACTATTCCTCAGACCTCGACTCGGTTTCCACGGTTCCCAAAACCGTGGTGGAATCCCGACTGCACCGCAGCTCGTAAGGCTCAGAACAAGGCTTGGGGGGTGTTTCGGAGATATCCGACGTCCCCCAACCTCGAAGCATTCAAACGCGCCAGGGCGAAAGCTCGTTTCGTCCGGCGCCAGAGCCAGAAGGAATCTTGGATGAAATATACATCTTCTATCACCCGCACGACCAGTTCTAAGGTCGTGTGGGATAAGGTCCGGAAGATGGGTGGGAAGTACACGTCCCACTCATTATCGATCCTGGAGCACAATGGACAGGCAATTGCTGATCCTCGAGCAATTGCCGACGTTCTGGGGGAGTCATTCTCCTCCATCTCTTCTCTATCTTCCTACTCCCCCGAGTTTCTGGCCCAGAAGAGCAGGGCCGAACGCTCTCCGCTGTCTTTCCATTCGAATGGCCTGGAGTCTTACAACAGGCCATTCACAGCGGAGGAGCTTCGCCGTGCTCTGCACACTTCTTGTGCATCTGCTGTGGGGCCAGACAATATCCATTATGCCATGCTCCAACATCTCTCACCATCGAGTAAGGATCAACTGCTCCGACTCTTCAACCTTATTTTCATCGAGGAGCAGTTTCCGGACTCCTGGCGGGAGGCCATCGTCTTGGCCTTCCCTAAGCCAGGCAAAGATCCCAAGATTCCTTCCAATTATCGTCCAATTGCGTTGACGAGCTGCGTCTGCAAGGTGTTGGAAAGGATGGTAAATACCAGGCTGGCCTGGTATTTGGAACATCACGGCCTTCTTTCCAACACCCAGTGTGGCTTTCGCAGGCACCGTTCTACTTTAGACCACCTGATCCGCCTCGAATCGGCGATCAGGAATTCTTTTTTACGACGAGAGCACCTGGTGTCAGTTTTCTTCGACATCGAAAAAGCGTACGACACGGCATGGAGATTCGGCATTCTTCGTGACCTTCACAACTTCGGCTTGCGAGGTCACATGCCGATCTTCATTGCAAACTTTTTATCTTCTCGTATTTTTCGAGTTCGTGTCGGCAACACTCTGTCGCGGCCTTTCCCCCAAGAACAGGGGGTGCCTCAAGGCTGCATCCTGAGTGTTACGCTTTTCACTGTCAAGATAAATTCCATTACACGGCAACTTCCTCCGACTGTAGGCAATGCCCTCTATGTTGACGACTTTAGCATCTTTTGCTCATCGTCCAGCATGAGGGTCATTGAACGACAACTGCAAACTGCCCTGAACAATCTCTCGGTTTGGGCGACGGCCAATGGGTTCCGGTTCTCCCCACAGAAGACCGCTTGTGTGCACTTTTGCCGCAAGCGTAATCTTCATCTGGACCCCGAGCTGCGGCTCGGGGGTAACATCATTCCAGTTGTGGCGGAGACCAAGTTTCTCGGTCTCATCTTCGACCGGAAATTGACCTTTTTATCTCATATTCGACATCTCAGGTCCAAGTGCACGCGGGCATTGAACATCATCAAGGTCCTCTCCTCCCTCTCTTGGGGGGCGGACCGATGTTCTTTGCTCCGCCTTTACCGTGCACTTGTCCGGTCGAAACTGGACTACGGATCCCAGGTGTATGACTCCGCCCGGGATTCGGTGGTGAAAGTGCTGGACCCACTCCATCATCAGGCCCTCCGTGTGTGCACGGGGGCCTTCCGCACTTCACCGGTCCAGAGTCTCTACGTTGAGACCGATGAACCATCTTTATCTATTCGCCGTCAGCAGTTGTCCCTACAGTATGCATCAAAATTGCGATCCCTGCCAGGCGATCCCACTTGGGACTGCGTTTTCAGTCCCAGGTGGGAAATGTTATACCAGAATCGGCCGACTGCCATTCGTCCTTTCGGTTTGCGTGTACGAGGCTACCTCAGAGACATCACCACCAGTCTCGATAGCATCGCACAGTCGACAGCTGAGCCACTTCCACCTTGGCTCGCTGTTTCCCCTTCCTGCGATTTTTCCCTGTGCAGGACGGGGAAGGCCTTTACACCCGACTGTGTGTACCGGCAACTCTTTGCCAGCCATCGTGCTGCGCACCCGGACTTCTTGCCTGTCTTCACAGATGGCTCGAAGTCCGGCACTTCTGTGGGATCAGCCATGGTCTGCTGTGATGTAATCATTGCAGACCAGATCCCACAGCAGTGTTCCATCTTCACTGCTGAGTTGCATGCTATCAGCATTGCCTTGGACCATATAGCAGCTAAGCATCATCGTCGGTGTGTGCTTTACACCGACTCGCTTAGCTCGCTACAGGCTTTGATCTCAGTGAGGCATCGGCCTCACCCTGTTCTCTCCAAGATCCGCCAGCAGCTCCATCGTCTGGCAGCCACCACCACGATTCTCTTCTGTTGGGTGCCCGGTCATGTCGGAATCAGGGGCAATGATTTGGCAGATTCTGCTGCCAGGTCAGCCACGCCCCTGTCCGACTCTCCGTTGCCGGTTCCATATGTGGATTTCCGGCAGCGTTTCACCATCGAGCTCCGGGCACAGTGGCAGAGATCTTGGTCTGAACAGGTTGGTAACAAGCTCTTCGAGATCAAGCCCATTGTCAAACCGTGGCAGTCTTGTTTTCGCAGGAATCGTAAGGAGGAAGTTGTCCTTGCTCGGCTCCGCTTAGGTCACTCGTTTTTAACACACTCTTTTCTTCTTAAGGCGGACGCAGTACCTAAGTGCGAGTTTTGTGACACCGTTTTAACTGTGAAGCATATTTTAATTGACTGTGTTTGTTTTAACCTTGAAAGACGTCTGTTTTTTAACTTTCACGATTTTACGTCCGAGCCCCTTACACTCGGACATCTTTTATCGGATCATTGCTATTTTAACACTGTTTTCGACTTTTTACGCTTTACCGGTTATTTTACTCGTTTATGAATTTTCTCTTTTTTACTGGTTTTTTACCTGTGTTTTACCTGTTGTTTTTTACATGGGTCCTATACACCCATTGTTATTGTTGATTTTATACTTGTTGATTTTACACTTGTTGCTCTCTTTTACTCTTTTTCTACATCTCGTTTTTGTTATGTGTTTTTTGTGTCTCTTTTAACTTTGGTTGTGGGTTTTCATGTCTTTTACCCTTTTTATCGTTTGTTTGGCGCAATATAGCCTTAGTTGCTATTGCGCCAAAAAACCCCAAACAACCAAACAACCAATCTAAAATTAAAAGATAAACATAATCTTTTAAAATTCATTTTGACTTATAATTTCTTTTGATGATCTTGCAACTGGTCTGTATTACACAATTACAGAGTTAGTGCTTTCTAATAATTTTAGTATAGATAATGCATTATATATATATATTCTTATTTTGTAATAAATGTAAAGTATACTTTTCCTCATTTGCCCATTATGACAAGCCATTTCTTTTTCAATATATATATAGCTGAAAGAGTAAATATGTATTATTTTATGGACTTTTGTAACTAATTCATATTTTAAATAACAAAATCATGTACATAGAGAGTATATACTGAGATGCCAGTTTATTAGATACAGCACACCTCATCACATGAATGGTTCATTCCAAAATATAAAATATGTCACATGACTACAGTGTGCAATATGTATATCAGGACAGCCAGCTCTTTGAGCATTGGTTAGAGTTGAATTGAGCTCAGAATAGGCAAAAAAAGTGACCTGAGTGACTTTGAATGTGGCATGATGGATGTTCTTAATGAAGAACATGAAACATTCACACTGAAGCATTGAGGACTATAAAAAGGTAGCCTGGTCGAATGAATCGAGGTTCCCTTTTGCATCATGCTGATAGAAGGATCAGAATTTGGCACAAGGAGCTTGAAGCCATGATGCCATCTCATCTAGTGTCAACAGTACAGGGCAGTGTGATGGTGTGAGGAATATTTTCCTGCACACATTGGGCCCTCTGATCTGAATGCCATGGGGTATTTGAACATCATTGCTGACCAAGTTCATCCCTTCATGGTCTCAGTTTATCCTCACTCAGATGGACATGTTCAGCATGATAATACACCTGCTCCCGTGTGTTTTCCTTGCTTCATTGGCCTGCACAGTCCCCAGATCTAAACCCTATTGAGCATCTATGGGATGAGGTGGTAAGGGCTGTTTGTAGCAAGATTTTGCCACTGTCCAATTTGTAGCAACTTCACGACACAATCATTTCCACATGGTATAACTTTCCTGCACAATGCATCAGCATCTTTTAAGGTCCATATCCTGATGAATTCAGGCTGTTCTGAAGGCCAAAAGAAGCACAACACCCTACTAGGTAGGTGTACCTAATAAACTGACATCTTAGTGTATATGTATAGAGTGAATTAAGATTAAGTAATATTGCTTATTTGTTTACTTACTGCTTTCATCTTTATTACAGGGAAGTGCGACCTGACTCAAAATATACTGGAAGGAAAAGAAGTGGTAGATTTTAGATATAGTCATAAATTATAAGAATAAAATGTATATGAATGTTATGACATTGTTGAGGTCGCTGTACATCTCTTTCATTTACTTATAAAGTTTAATGCAGTGATGTAAGCCAGAGGAGGAATATGGCACTGACACAAAAATGAGAAAAAAATTTCACTAGCTTGGAAGAATTTAGTGTAGAAGAATTAAATCACACTGCTGATCTAAAATAGGTTTTATTTGATAAATATCTCTGGATACATATTGCATTATATGGCAAGAATACAAATTTAGCGGAAGTAAATAAATATAGCTTGTTATACATAATTTTTGAATATAGGAATTTACTATTATCATTTTATTTTTAAAAATGAATTGTATCAGCTAAAACCATTAGTTGTATTTACTTTGAGAAGACTACTAAGTCTCCCTTGATGTCATGCCACTGCTGTTTTATAATATGTATTACATTTATGCACAAAAAAAAAATCTATATCGTACTGTATGAAAAGCATCTTCGTATAAAACGAAACTAATTGCATTTTCTTGACCATGTAAATCGTGGGATTGGCGTACTTTATTGTGGTCGGATGAAAATTCATGGCAATTGCAAACACTTATTCAAACGTGAATTCTAGTATTTGTCTCAATTTTCCTAATATTAACAACTTTACAGTTAAAATTTAAACAGAGAAGTTGCCTTAAACTCGAATTCTATCACAAAAAACTCAATTTTTGTGAACATAAGGGAAATTGACAGGGCAGTCAAGTATAACGTGTTGGTTGGAAATTTTAGATAGAAATATTTTGGTTGACAACATATAGAAATGGGGAAGTGAAAGGTATGAAAGAATGTTCCAAATAATGTTCTGTCATAGGTATGGTGACAAAGCGTCCATATTTAAAAGATTTGGTCTCGTTGCATGCTCTGAAATTTCAATACAGGGTATCCGAAAAATAATGGTGTTTTGAGAACCAATATGTAGGAAAATAATATACATATTCAAGGCAATATTTTAATTGAAAATGTACCGCAAATAGTTTCGAATATAATTAGTGAATTTCCCCATGTGTACCGTTTGTGACCCTGCATATGTCATTGCACGAAAGTAATAAGAGATATGCTTGCCCTACGTGCTGCAGCATATCTCTTATTACTTGCTCAGTTTCTTCTCTTATTATGGCTTTCAAATACTTCAGTCTCAAATTTTATTCATATAAACATAATTTTTTTACAAAACCCCACAAGATAAAATCAAGGCATGTCCATTTCTTGTATGTGGAGTGGCAGAGGTGTTCGAATTCTATGACTATCAAGGAGCCCTGATTTGACACCCTTCAATTTCTTGTGAGGGTTTGGAAATAATTGTGTTTTATGGACAAAATTCGAGACCTGAATTATTTGGAAGTCAGAATAAGAGAAGCAACTGTACAAGAAACAAGAGATAAGCTGCAGTTGTAATCAAGGAATGAAATAGCAAGTGGACATATACTGGGGCATGAACAGTGCACATTTGCAAATTCACTAATTATGTTCAAAACTGAGGTACGCTTCCAATTAAAATATTACTTTTTTGAATATGTATATTTCCCTACATATTGGTTCTCAAAATCTCGCCATTATTTTTCAGACACCCTATATTTTGGGAAACAGTAATTGAATAAGCAAATAAAAATAAAGGTTCAGAGAAATCAATCATTTTATGGTTTGGGTTACAAGGACCCTGAATGCTCAGAAAAGGTTGGGGGAGGGGACCCACTAGAACAGCTGTTGGGAGACAGGTGATAGCCTCCCATTAAGACCATCCAACGTGTTGTTTAATGTGCACAGGGCGTCTGTCCTGCACATGGGCCATGGCTTAACATCCCATCCAATTGACGGCAGTCTTTCCAAACCCATTGATGTCCCATACTGACCATGGGCAGGGCGGGGAATTAAGATAAAATCTCGATGCTGGCCCGAGTGGGGCTTGCACCTGGGAACTGCGGATTACAAGCCTGATGCACTACTGACTGAGCCACTCTAGCCCTAATGTTGGTCTCCAATTACCAGAGGAATCTGGCATTGGTCAATCTCTCTAATATCTTGCACACACAGGGCTTGTTGACATAATGTGAAGATAGTTTGATAGAATCTTCGGATTGTTTCTTGGCTTCGGGAAGGCCTTAAAGATGCTTTCCCCATCTGGAGTCTGCCAGGAGTATGAAAACTATTCCAGAAAAATGCGTTTAAAAAAAGTTGGAGCAGCCGATCCTTACTCCAAATTTATCGTTAGTGAGAGATTTTGGAGCATGATGTAATGGACGTTATATGGCCGGAGAACAATGTAGAGCATGGCACAGCTCATCCACTGAGAATGGCCTGTTATGGGGTTCCAGGCCATATGAGTGGAAAGACAGTGGCGAGTATTTATTTAGTCTTGCTTTTCTGGGCCAGAAACTTGAGGGATAACAAGAAAAGATGATTTCCCCAGAGTATTGAAAATTTCCTGTCCATTGTGCTAGAGGATTGATAATGAATGAGAGGAATAATTTCCATAAATCATCTAAACTTTATCCAACCCAACCTTAGAACTGGTGATAGAGGCGGTAAAATATTTGTATTTGATTCAAGATTCCTTCAGGCTTTTCTGCAGAATGAAACATCCTTTTGATCTGGCACACCTGAATGCTTCACAGTTGAAGGATGTCGCATATTCTCGGATGCTTCCCCCCCAAGCCTTTAAGCCTTACGAACTGTGATGCAGCCATTCTACCATGGTTTGAGGAAAGAGAAAATCATGGTAGAGACAGTTGCTTGAATAATGGTAGTCTATCATATCTACCATTGCAACATTGTTGGGCTCCTGTTTGACTAAAGAAAGGTGTAAGTCGCAGAGGAGTATGTAGTATTCATCAGCATATTCAATCCACTGTGATACGTGAGGAGAATCACAAGAGCTCCCCATGGGAGATGTTACATGCTTCCACACAGGTTATCCCCACCCTCCCATATAAAAAATGAAGGTTTGAATAGAGGAAAATGGAAAGATCAGTGGCAGCTAATGTGCAGGTTAGGAATGAAAGTATGTACCAACACTAGTGTTCAACAGAGAGCGAGGGATCCACAAGCTATTACTAAACGACCCGACCCCTTCCATTAGTGCCAGTACTGCCCCAAAGAGCACTGTGACCATTGAAATCCACGTCAGTCTGGAGGAGGACATTTTCAGGAGGAAGATAAATAGAGAAGCCGGTCAACAAAAAACTTACAAAAAAGCGTTTGAGTACTGCCTCTAGATTGGTGCTGAGGGGGAAAGACGTAGAGAATGGATGGCTCACGAGGATGGAGACATCCCTGTGAGATGGACCATATCTATCTTTGTCCCAACGTACAAGAGAATTTCAGACTGCAAGCACGCCTAGAAGGGCTTATGTGCCCGAAGGACACGGATATCAAGATTTCGGTGTAATTTACAATTTCATTGTTGATTTTTTTTTTCGACCAATTCCAATGATTTCTTCTTTAATGTACTGTCGCTGATAACAGTTTAGTAAAATGAGGGAGGTCTATATTCATATTCTCAGTCATCTGGGGAATGTACATCTGAGACTACCATTTGAAGAGGAGCTGTTTCTTCTGTCTAAGAAGTTTTGGTCTGAGATTGAGGAGGAAGCTTTCCAAAGGTGGAATTGGACGTTGTGGAAACAGAGCAATGGAGATATTTTGGTTTCGCATTTTTCAAGGACTTCACTGCAATGAGACTCAGAACATGATACACTGATTTACAGTCTGCACCTTATCAGAGCCGTTGGAATGGTGGTGTTTCCAATAAGTGCACTGACAAAAAATCATAGGCAGATGTTGCAGGAGCTTTCTAGCCTCATGCTGAAATGTTATTTACCACTTTCAGTCATTGTAGCTCTTTTTGCTATGGTTGGGTTGTTTTACTTTTGAACCCCAAGGGCTCAGAGAAGGTTAGGGGAAGGGACCCACTGAACAGATGGTAGCCACCCATCGAAGCTATCCAGCATGTTCTTTAACATGCACAGTGTATGGCTCTCACACATGGGTCACAGCTTAACCCTCCTATTGTTAAGCATTTATCCTTCTCTCTGCTGTGCAAGTGCACAGTAAGACTTAGGCAATGGTTGTGTGGTGTTGCTGCCACATCAGTACCACTAAATGACCATTTAGCTGTTGTGAGAACACATTCAAGCAACCTGGAGGGTTAACACCCCATCCGAAGGACATTGGCCTTTTCAAGCATATTGGTATTCATATATTCAGTCATTTATGACTGAGAATATTGGTGTCCCCTACTGACGAAGGGAAGACTAGGTTTTGCAGAGATAAATCTCAACACTGGCTGTGGTGGGACTCGAACCTGGAAAGTGCAAATTACAGTCTGGAACGCTACCAATTCATTATTATTGCCAATCTAACTGGCTAACAACCATCTCCTTACTTACCCTCATATACCTCAATTCACATCCCCATTAAATTAATGGCACATTTTAAAGAGCAGTTAATTAAAGGCCCCTCACCCCTAAAAATTCTATTTTTACAGTTAACTCCCTCCAATGCAAGAGGATTTAAAAAATATAAAAGTTCTATCTTAGCCCCACCAGGGCACAAATTTCCACCCCTATTCAAGACCCCACACCATTAAAAATTTATAACTAACTCAATCCCATACCCTTAACTACAGTCCATCCCATTTCCTAGGTAGTTATGCTACGTTGCGTAACGCAACGCAAGCGCTAAAATCTACCTTATTTACACCAAATCAGCATGTCCCACAAAAAGCATTATACATTTCACCCTCCATCATGGAAGATATTTTAAATACTCCCCACTACTCTCTAACACTTTACCACGTAGCAGCTTCCCTTTGCTTCTTTTTTTTTTTTCATTTTTCAACAAATCTAGGCGGCCTGCGAGCCATTAAGCCTAATTGCAGAAATGTGGGACAACCAGCACTTTACAGTCCTAGTCCCGCTAGTCGTTGCTTACAGCGCCCAAAATTGAATTTTGCGATTGGACCAGATGATAAGATGCCCCTTTTACAAAGTGGTCCAGGAAAGGATGAAGGATTGTTAAACGCTGTTACCATCCCATCCCGTGCTGAATGCCACAGAGTTGATAGAAACCAATAACAGCATTACCGTACCCACAATGCATATTAGACTTGAATGTTCGTAAACGTAAAAACAAAACCTCGGTAATTTATTTATATTTGAGTAGAATCTAAAATTCTAAATATTACTCTTAAAATTCTCGTCTTAATTGCACTGTGCAAAAGAAAGTTGTTATACTGAGAAAAATACTTCTAAAACTGTTCTTTGCAATCATGAGACTAGCGGTTCCTATCGCTTCAAGATGCCGCATGCAAAGCACACCTTACTACGTTAAAAGTACAACGGACCGATCATGCCTTGTCGCTTTATGTTTTAGCCACGACGACAGTATTCAGCAAGTTGTACTTCAAATTGTATTAGTCACGTGAGGTTAAATACGAGCAAATATAAACTATATAATTCTCCTTTTCATATCGTTAAACAGCAACACTGAAATTTACAAATGCCCTGAAACTTCTATAAACAATCAAATATGCTAAATAAATCAAAAAAAATTATAGGTTTATTCACTTTATACTTACCAAATTAAAATGGATGTACAAATGGGATTTTCAGGATGCCACCCCAATTAAAAATTTTTTTATTATGTAAGCTAATTCTTAATATTTAAATTTCTGGAGAAAACTAACGAAACATTTTAGCTGCTTATAGAGTATCGTGTTTTTTCATGCCGATAATGTTTCACGATACCATTTTTTTTATGTAGAACTACTTGTGGCGGAGTAATTTGGCGTAAAACGGTACTATACCAATATCTTTTCACTACGCATGTACGAAGTTATGATGAGATTCTAGTCCCCCTGTCGGTAGGGGACCATTATTTGGTCCACTTTTTAATGGCTAGGCAATTGACGATTGCCACACTATTACTTATAGGCACTATAAATCAGCTTTTACTTTCTTAAAGGCAAATTCAGGTTAAAATTTCTATCACGTTCGAAATGTCGATTTGGTAGATTGTACTGATTTATCATCGAGAGTCAATGTGATACTGATTCGAGCGCTATTTTCTTCACAACCTATTAATAAGCAGCTAACGAGATTTTATCTGTACCTGAAATCAATGCCATCTTAACAGTATTGTAGGCCCCTGGGCAAAGCAATGCACTGAGGCCCCTACCCATCCACCTACGGGAATAAAAATGTAAACGGTAAATAAAATTAAGCTTACAGTTTATTAGTACTTTTAACAAAATCAATGTTTAAACAAAAAAACATGCTGTAAAGTGAAGATTAATAAACACAAACCTTTGCGAAATTTAGAAATGTGGGGGACCCCTTGGGCAACTGCCCAGTGTGTCTATGCCTTAAGACGGCCTTGCCTGAAATGCTTAATATATATTATCCTGAATAATAAACTTCAAGTGTACGTTTAAAGTACATACAATACCGTATAATTATATTTAGAAGAAGATTTATAAGTGAAAGAGGATCAAGCCAAGTCTATGACACAGAAATGGTAGATCTCTGAAAATTTGCACCTAAGGTTAATCACAACTCTAGATCTTGGAAAAATTTAGAAATTTGACCGTCATTTTCTTTAGGGTCATACCTTGATGTAAGAGTACTAGAAAGGAGAAAATTGGGGTTTAGCAGCCATGATCACTGTTCTGAATGGTCACAGTGGCCCTGCACTGGTGTCAAATTCGGTGTGCCATACCCACACAGCCATAATATCTATATTACATCCAGAAGATATCAGATTACCATAGCATCCATTTGTGATCCTATGTATCGTATATGTTTTCTGGAGGTTGTGTGGGTAGTTAAAACACAGTGCATTTGATATTTAATTTTGCTAAATAATTGGTGTACTCAATACTAGAATAGGCTGCTGATTGTAAAAGTAAAATAGAACCGGTAGGTGCTTCATGGCATATTTTATTCGAGTTATATATATTTTGCTATTTGTTAATAATTGTGATAAATAACTTACTTCAAATTAATAAGTAACATTTATTTGCTACTGATCATTCATTCCCTTCTCTTAAGAGACTTCTTCCAATTAATTTTTTTTCCAAATGCATGGTTTCTTATTCAGCTTGTTACCCACAGTTAACTGCTCAACGTATACACCATCACTTTATCAGGTACACCTACCTACCTTGTAGCGTGTTGAGCCTCTTTTGGCATTCAGAACAGTGTGCACGTTAAAGAACACGCTGGATGGCCTTCACTGGTCTACCAACAGCTGTCCAATGGATCGCCTCACCCCAACTTTCTCTGAACCCTCTGGATTCTTTTGACCTGGCGACTTGGCTGATGGTGTGCAAAACAGTGTTGCTCAGATGTAAAACAACCCAACGCAAAAATGCTCGAAAGTGTTTAGATCTGCGAACTGTGCAGTCCAATGAAGCAAGAAAAACACGGCATGTTCCTGGAATCATAGGGTCAAATAAGGGATGGAAAAAAGCGATCTTTCTGACCGTTTGCATCATCATGCTCGAAATAAACTGAGCCATGAAAGGATGAACTTGGTTATCAAGGATATTCAAATATGCTGTAGTGTTCAGATGTCCTTCAATGAGTGTCAGGGAGCCTGTGTGCCAGGAAAGCATTCCCTACACCATCACACTGCCCTGAACTGTTGACAACATGCTCCAAAATCTCATATTCCTTGCACCAAATTCTGATCCATCAACATGATGCAAAGGAAGCCTTGATTCATTCTACCAAGGTACCTTTTTCCAGTCGTCAGTGCCAATACACCTGGGCCCACTGAGATGCGATTTTGTGTTCTTCGCTGAGAACATAGGCACTCGATGACTGTTGTAGCCCATTTACAAGGTTCGATACTGATGCATTCAGAGAAGACCTTCGTCACACCAATGTTTAATTCTGTTGTGATTTGCCTGGTTGTAGTTAGCCTATCTGTTTGCTTGCACGATTCTTGTACTTTGACCTCTACGATCCAGTTGCTTTTGTCCACAGGATCGCCGATCACTGGTTTTCGCACCATACTCGGTATTTGAAAACGGTTGTGTGTGAAAAGCTCGGGAGGACGGCTGTTTGGGAGATGCTAAAACTGGCATACTTGACAGATATTTCGAATCCTGGTTCCACATTGTGTTCCTGCTAGTTTCTTTGCAGATGATATTATTGACTTTGAAGAGAATAGAGTACATTTAGAGTCCGTCTTTCAAGATATATACAAGTTTGGAGTTGAATCCTTCCTGAGGTTTAGTTCTCGTAAGAGTGCGGTATTTAAGCCTTTAATTGTACAGAGATGATTGGGAGTTTCCAGTTTGGTCCAAATACAGTTAATCTGGTGTCAGAAATCAAATACCTTGAATTGTTATTTAACACAGGAAAAGATTTTCTTTAGCGACGACACGAGCAGATCCTTAAACGAAGATGCAAAGATATACCAGAATAATTAAAATATAAGGCAATTTTCTCCTACAATCGTTTTGAAATCTCAATAATACTTTGGAACAGTGTTGCAGTATCAGCCTTGACATATGGTAATGCAGTTTTAGTACTAAGCCAAGAGCTTAGGAACTCTTTTGAGGCAGCTCAGAAGCATATTTGTTGATTTGCCATAAACTCAATTTCATGGTACCAAATTGTGTTATCCAAGGAGATTGACTGGAGCACTTTTGAACACTGCGAAGTAGAATGTAAATTGCTGTTCTATGAGAGGTTGTCTTAGGAAGAGAAATGCTGGTCAAGGTCTTAGATTTTGAAGGATGTCTAGCACCGAGAGTTAGGAATATTGTCTCTTATTCATAAGTAAAATGCGGTACCTGATATTTGGAATTCCTTTTTGATTTCTGGTTGGGAAAGAATGGAGTAAAATGAAGATCCAAAGAAATCTGGAAAAGTCAGGTTGGAAAGAAATTGAGCCTTGCAGGAACCTTATAGTAGAAGGAAAAAATATACAAAAGTTGCCTATTTGATAATACCCCAGGCAGCTTCCTTCTGTGTAAAGCCAGGGCATTAGACACAAACCTTTGTTAAAGCAAATTCTTCAGATCTCAGACTGTTGTGGTGTATGTGATTTGATTGCAGACCCTGTTGAACACATTTTGGAGTGTCGTAAGTTGGCTCCTACGAGATCAAATTGTTGGTGGCCACAAGAAGCCTCATCATGGAATTCTGAAGTAAAACTTTGTTGGCGCTTAAGTTTTTGAATTGAAGTAATGTTATCTATGATGAACAACTCTACAATGGGCACACGATCATCAAAACTGGACCGTGAATGATTGGAAGATAGTCTGATCCAATGAATCACTTCTTGTTGCATGTGGATGGCCAGGTACATGTGTGTCGTTTACCTGAGAAGTGTTGTCATCAGGATGTACCATGGGACGAAAACAAGCGGTGGAGGAAGTGTAATGTTTTGGGCAATGTTCTGCTGGGAAACCCTGGGTCCAGTCATTCGTGTGCAGGAAACTATGATGTCTACCACCAAACATCATTGCAGACCAGGTACATCCTTTCATGGCAATAGTATACTCCTCTAGTAGTGCCTTCTTTCAGCAGGATGTACCATGCCACATTGTTCATGGAACATGAGGAAGACTTCCAGGTATTACATTGACCTCGCAATTCCCCAGACATCAATCAAGCATTTGTGGTTTGTGTTGGAACAGCATATCCAATCTGTGGAAGCTCAACCACATAACTTACAAGAGTTAAAGGATCAACTGGTAACGTGTTGGTACCAGGTATCACAAGACACCGTTAGAAATCTTGTAGCATCCATGCCTCGCTAGGTAATAGCTGTTTTGGCGGCACATGGAGGACCAACACCATATTAGGCAGGTGGTCATAATGTTTTTACTCTTTGGTGTATATAATACAGGGTGTTTCAAAAAGAACACAACCGTTTTTTCTACTTAAACTTGACAAAAAAACACAAATTTCAAAAGATGCAAATTAGACATGTCTTTCTTTACAACAGACGTTGAAAGTGATTTCCCACAACCTGGATGAAGGTTCGTACCAGTTTCATGACAGTCACCTTTCGTAATGTTTGTTCTTTTGTTTAAAATCTCTCAATGTTAGCCTTCAAGTGTATGAGGATTGTTTTGAAACACTACGCATTTGACATATCCCCAAAGAAAAAAAATCTGGAGGACTAAGATCTGAAGATTCTTGAGGGTCACAAATTTTTGAAATCAAATGATCACCAAAAAAATCCTGCAACATGACCATTGTGTCATTTGCAATATGGGCGGTCGCGCCATTTTGTTGAAACCAACACTCCATTCACATCCAATAGTGGAATAAACTGTTGGATGAGGTTACGATAAACTTCGCCAGTTACAGCCGAGTCAAAAAATAGTCCTTTCACACGACGACGGGAAATTGCACAACATAAATTTTCCGTGCGCGTTCGTGAAAAGTGAGGATTTTCACTGCTCCATAATCGACTGTTAATGAACTTGGCTACTGATGTAAGGGACCTGGGTAAGGCATGGATGTATGTGTCGGTTTTCTGCTGAGGTCCTGCCTTCCTCTGAGACCTTCTACTCTGGCACATAAACTGACAGGCTCCTGTCAGACCTCTGTCGCAAGCAGCTGCTTGAGGGGTATTTACAACCTAGAATAGACTGCTTATATGGCGGCCATTGCGAGATAATTTGAACGCTTCGACGCCCATGTTCGTTTAGGGCAAAACGCCAGCACCATCTAGCGGTGGTAGAAGCTGCTACCTTGGCAGTATCGTATTCGAGTGGTTTTAAACGATTACTTTAAATATTACTTATTTACATTGTGAAAATCAATGATATATGTGTCAAAATAGATATACATATTTGATAATAATCCAACCGAGAAACCGCAATTTAAGCATGGTATGTTCTATACATTCAAATTTTGAAAGCCTAAATAGCATATTTGAGAATGGGCTGTAATTCAGGGTAAAATTACCCACCGGAGAATTTTAACATCTGTAATGATAACGAGGGAAAAAATACCGGAAATTTTTAGATCACCTGGAAAATGATTCATTTAGCACTCTATTCTCCTTACCTTCCCTCCCCCCAGGATGATCCTATCACTGACAAATTCATGTTTTTTTCTTACCTACCTGATAATGACAAACGTTCCTTAGCTTTCACTACTTGAAAATTTTTGCCACTGTGAACATTTTTTGGGGGAGGGTTAAGTTGAACGATGTATATCATCGAGCCAATTCATCCAAAAAAAAGTTTTTTTTATTGTCATTGTTTTTAAATGCCTGTAATGTTTTACAAAATATTTCTCCCGTTATCACACCAGAATATAAAAGTATTTGGGTTAAAAATTCTCTAACTAGATATCTGTGCAACATGGGTTTTGTTACTCCAAAATCCTGTAGCCTCAAAGGGTTAAAAACGTTTCTTAACCCGTTTCTTCTATTTAGACTTATTGCTTCTGTTAATTAAAATTGCATTCTATATAAAGATTTAGTGACCAGGGGGTTGGGTAGAAGGCCACATTGAATATGGAGAGACAAACTTTGTCATTGAACTTGATTAACCCCAAAAATTATTTTACTATTTAAATGAATGATAACATTCTATTTATGAATTCTTTTAGCAAATGTAATGGTCATTTATCATAATTATAAGAGTTTCCGAGTTAAAATTTATCAAAACAGATTTCTGTGGACAATGGGTTTTACCCCCACGATCCTGTGGCCTCAAGGATTATGAGGACCTTTATACATATCGCTTCTAGTTAATTAAAATGACATTGGTTACAGACTGTAATCAAAGGAGAAATGAACATTGTATATAATATTGATTAAACCAACATTATTTCATTTTCATTTGTTTCATTTCATACTGAATGTTTAAACTATACTAAAAATTATTAATTTTACATTTTTAATTCCCTGCTCAAACTATCTAGATTTATTATAAATTTTATGGTTATTAATCTTACCTAAAACAGTCTGGTATAAAATGCACAGAACAAATTTTTCTTTCGGTGTCAAATTTAACTTCTTGATGTATACATTTGTTACACAGCTCTCAATTTCGCAACGGAAATCCAAAAAAAATATAAACAAAGAATATTTTCTTAAAGTAGCGAACTTTGAACAATTATTCATCTGGGAAAAAAACTATTGCTGACGCGATGGAACAGTAATAATTTTTATCAGATGAATTCTATATTTACCACAGGAAATCTGTGTATTTACTATGGAGCGAACATTGATTCTCACATGTAAATATTAGTAACTATAAATTGCGTTTGCATACTCATGAAAGGTGATTCCGTTTTCTGTACCTATTGATGCAATTAATTACACAGCATGAATTCGGCGTTTTTCTCACCGTTTAAAGTACGTTATAAACCTAAATACTTACAAAATTAGTCACAGAAACAAGCGTTATGCTACGGTGCTGACGCAAGACTATCGGCGAGTTGCCCTAAAGTGTCATGGGTGCGAAGTTTCCCGATATCACGTGTTGATGGCATGAAAGCAGTGATACGAGCAGTCTATGTACTAGGTCGTTGGGTATTTTTTTTATACCCATCCAAGTGAAACCAATCCTCGTCGCTGAAGTAAACACGGTCCAACACCTCATTTCCTTTTTCATCAGCAAAAGAAGGAAACCAACGACAGTACCACGAACGTTTTTCATGGTCTGGTTCTTTCAGTTCATGAACGACACCAATGCGGTAAGCATGAAATTTTAACTTCTTTGTAACCCTGAAAACAGTAGCTGGTGACAATCCAACCTGTGAATATAACTTTCTAAGAGATTTTCTGGGCGAGCGAGTTAAATGCCGAGATACATCATCAAAAACTTCGGCATTTAACAGTGATGGCTGGCCTGGGCTCTTTTGATCCTGTACAGACCCGTGTCACGAAATTTATCAATCAAACAAGATATTATCGACTTGTTGGGAACTGTAGACTGAGGAAACTTCAACTCAAACTCCTCTCTCACACATTTGTAAGATTTGTAGCACGTCTCAACAATAAATACACGTTCGTTTTTGGAAAACGACATAGCTGACACAACACAAAGGAATGAATGATTGAATGAGACTAGCGCACGACAGGGTCATTTCAACTGTTAATGGCTGTTAACATTGAGTACAGTAATGACAATTGATTAATATTGCGGCATAAAATGTACATGCACGTAAGTTCTACTCTTATATTTAGGGTTGTCCTTTTTGAAACACCCTGTATATATATACACACACACACACAAAACCCTCGTCAAATAAATGGCTCATTCCAACACCTATGTTGCGATTGCTGTGTGGTATAAATCAGATCTTCGAGCATCAGTTAAGAGTTGGATTCTGAGAATGGGCAAAACGAGCAACTTTGAATGTGGCACAATAATAGGTGCTGGAGGTGCCGGTTCTAGCATGTCCCAAACGGCTGTCCTCATAGGCTTTTCATGCATGTTTCAAGAGTTTACCGAGAATGGTGGAAAAAACTACCAGTTATCTACGATTCTGTGCATGAAAGCAGTTTGTAGATCAAAGGGTTTCAAAGTGCAATGAACATGTGTGACAAACGGCATCTCTGAACACACCACATATCGAACCTCGTTATGACAAGTCATCGAGTACTGATGTTCTCAGCAAAGAACACAAAAGTGCATATGCAGTGAGCGCAGGAGCATCGGCACTGAACAGCTGACTGGAAAAAGGTAGCCTGGTTGGATTAATCAAGGCTCCTTTTGCATCAGTGCAAGGAACAGGCCAGAGAGCATCTTGTCTGGTTTCAACAGTACAGAGCTGTGGCGTGGGGAATATTTTCCTGACAAAGATTGGGACACCTGATACCCATTAAAGGACATCTGAATGCCATAGCATATTTGAATATCGCTGCTGACCAAGTTCGTCAATTCATGGCTCAGTTTATCCTGATTCGGATGGACATGTTCAGCACGATAATGCAGCTGCTCCCATGTATTTTCCTTGCTTCATTCACAGCCCCCAGATCTAAATCCTATCGATCATCCTTGGAATGAGGTGTAAGGGTTGTTTGCAGTGACTGTGCTGCTGTCCAATTTTCAACTGCATAACAATCATTTCCACATGGTACAGCATTCCTACACAATGCATCCAGCATCTTGTAAATTCCATGTACTGACAAATTCGGCTGTTCTGAAGGCCAAAGGAGGACACGATACTAGGTAGGTACATTTTCCCTCTCCACCCTAGTGGTTATATATCTTCCGATTATAAATTTATTTTAAACTAAATTACAAAAATCAATGCTCACTCGAGGAGCTGTTTGGCAGAAGTCTGACAGGAGCCTGTCTATTTATACACTACAGTAATTCTGTGAATATCACAGGACTCGATCATGGCACGAATAATTATAACTCTTTAGGCAATAATTATTACTCGTAAATTATCACTTGGAAAGTAGTCTATTTGGGTTATATTTAATTTACAATATTAATTTTAGAATTGTAAAAAGTGAAATGTTTAGCTCTAACAATGTTAGGGGTGTTGTTATTGCTCAACGACAGAGAATTTTAAGTTATTTTTAATTAATTTCTGAGCAAGAAGGTCCTTTTAATTGTGCATTTCAGTTTATTCCTTTATTATGACTATGGTTGTATATTCCATACATACAACTCATTTTTGCTGAAAAGAAACAATGATTAAAAGCAGCCCTTCTTTGAAAACCATGTTAAACCGCAATTGTGTTTGTAGAATTTATTTCCCTATGTCAGTTGGAGGCTGGATATACTTAGAAGGCTAATGTAAAAATCAACAATACTGTAATCTTGCTTATGTTTAAAGTTTTTCTAATATGAATAATAAATTAGCTGAATATAATATACATTTATTCCAGAACAAATTCAGACATACAAAAATAATAAAATGTTATAACTTACTATGTTGCACAAACAAAATTTTGCCTTTTTAGTAATGTAGCAAAATAAGCATTTACTCATACATACTTTTATTCTTTTCCACTCTAATGGTAGGCTACAATGAAAATTTCAAGTAATGAAAGTAGTTTTTCAGCAGGCACACAATACTCATAGTAGAGGCAATCCTTGAGTGTAATTAAAAACGCACATTCCAGATACACAAGTTGCACTCTTGTACATGTTCTGCAATCTGCACACATCCATAACTGCTGTTAAATTACTTTGGAAAAAGAGCTGGACCAACCAAAACAGTGGTCAATTCACAAGTGACTTAATCTGTACAATGGTTTGGAACGTTAATCTGCACTGTTATAAACAAAACAAAATAATTAAAAAAAAAAAAACAAGTAACGTTTATCCTGTACAAAACTAAATTTGTGGGTGCTGCTTAACAGATGATTTTAGTGCATTTGTAAAATCCACTAATTGCAGTGTCAAACAGCAGCAGCAGCTCACAGGTCATCATCATCTTCATCTGGAAGTGATGTATTCTGGGCCTCCTGTAAACATATTTTCAAAATCAATGTTAAATTAATAAAACTAGTCATTACTTACAATAAAGAAAGGGAGAGGGAATATTTTAATAAAATAGTTAAAATTAAGTTTAGTTTTCTAAAAACTACAATGCATCTATTACATCTAAAACATTACATAAAAGTTAGACCATTGGAACAGTAAATAATGCTTTCTCCCTTTGTCTCTCTCAACTATTTTCATAGGTTCAAGCCATCTTAAGTAGCTAGCATCAACTACTAATGCCTAAATTTACACTTACTCTCTGCCATTCCACACACATTATTGAGGCAGGAGTTGGTTCAGTTGTTAGCAACTTGATTTTTAATCTGATGTTTTCAGGCTCAAGTCCCTACTGTGTTAGCACTGTTTTATCTCTGATATTCCCCACCCTGCCTTTGGTGAGAAAGGATACAATGAACAACTTGGAAAACCCACCATTTGTTGGATGGCAACTTACGTGGTCCACAACAGGAAAAAAGTCATTAACACTGCGCCTAACAGTGTACAGATACTAACACTGAATTAAAAAAAAAACATTGCCCTTTACACCCTCTGATAATGGGCATTTAAGCATTTAAATCAGTCTGTGCTCAAAGTGTTAAAGATTATGCTGAATGGCCTTGACAGGAGTCTCATGTTTCCAAGAGCTGTCCAGTGGGTTCCCTACCTAATTCTACAATCTGGTAATTTAGTGTCATTTAACCCATCATGTGCAAAAAAAGTGCCAGTCAGAAAAAAAAAATTCAAATAGATAATTGGTTGGTTCTCCCAATGAGAAAAGCTTTTAGATACCTCTTTAATAAAAACCCTCACCTTTAGAGGCAAAAAAAGTGAATAAATCTGTTTAAACTGTCTTATTATGCGTATAATTACCCAGTGATAGAAAAAGTTCCAAATTGGATAGTTAAATATCTGGGGAATAGGAAGGGGTGGGTTGTTTTACCACTAAGCAACACCTTTCTGCACAAAATATGTTAAATGGCCAGATCACAAGGCCTTAGCAAAGGTTGAGGGAAGCAGACCCACCAGACAGCTCTTAAAAGACTGATGATAGCCTCTTGTCAAGGCCACCTAACATGTTCTTTAACATGCAAAAGATATGGCTCTCCTGCACACAGTAGCTCTTACAAGTTCATCGGTGCTCCCTACTAACCAAGGGCAAGGAGTTTTTGCGAAAATAAACCTAAATGAATAGGATGGATGTGGTACATTTTTCAGAAGTTGCAGATTTTTAACTTTAACAATATGTGGATACACATTAACTGTAATAAAATAATGCCCTTTTAACTGACCAGCAATGGCTGCTTTTTCAGTTGAAAAATGAATGATGAACAGATTTTGAGCTGTTGCTATTTATTTCCAGCAGACAATTCATAAGATACCCATTTGCTTAGCTTCAACATTTCATCAATGGCATTAAGTAGATCTTGTTGTTTCTTCACTGACATCCACATCCAGTCTTGCAAATGCTCGAGTTAAGTTTGACTTGGATTGAACTCTATGCTTTCAAACCATCATTAATGACAGGTGGTCTTTCTGGGGTTTTTGCAGTTCTCATCACTGAACTATTTCAGAAACCAAATTTGTGCTGCTTTTCTGTCATGTTTAAATTCGTAAAGACATGCAAATAATACCATTTGTACTAGGCATGGTTTCAATGGTATATAATATTACAAATGCTACTTTGATTAGGCAAGGTGTATCTGCTGAGAACTAATATAAGAACCTTTCAAATTACATATATGAACACAACTGCCATCTGTGATCTTATAAGTATATACCACAATTAAAAATATTCTAACCTAGCATATTTAGTCCCCACATCACAAGCTTTCATTTGACATAAAACTCATTATGGTTGTTCCATCCCCGTGGTAACAATTTTACCCATATTTTCTAGGGGAGGTCTGAAATTATCTAAAGTATAGAGTAGATGGCATTCCCCACTTCACGAACTTTCACTGGCATAAAACTTATTACAATCATTTTGAGCACCAGGTAAGGTATGGATGTTTGTGTTGTCTTTCTGCTGAGATCTCACCATTCTCAGACCTATTATGGCTTATTAAACTTGCAGGTTCCTGTCAGATCTCTGTGGCAAGCAGCTGCTTGAGAGAATATTTTTCTATATATTTACCCCAATTTTGATTGATCAGTGGGTTTGCATATACTATATTCTTCCCCTAAATGAAATGAACATTCATGCAAAATTTGGTGCTCCTAGCTCTTCTGGGGGCTGAGTGCATAAGCAGTCATTCTTCTTTGTAATGCTACTTCTGAAAGTGTAGAACTTAGCAAATTACATATTAACCTAATACACTAATTAACATTAAGAAATTGTAATATTTAACTGAAAATTATTTAATCTCAATACCAATGCTATAAATTAATCTTTATATACTGTAGAAAATTTTTGTTTTTTCCACATGATAGATACTAAAGCATAACACATAAGGAATTCAACTACTTATACCACACATACCTTCATGTCATTTTCTAGTTTGGCCTGCCATTCTGGATCCATGGTAACTTCTGGAGGGGCAAGAGCAGGCATGGCCACAAATTCAAGATTTGGATCACCAATTAACTTCCTTGCTAACCACAGAAAGGGCTTCTCAAAATTATAATTGCTCTTGGCACTGATGTCATAATACTAAAAAAAAGAAGCAAAATATGATCTACAATAAGTAATGACAAAATAGTAAAGCTATATAATTTCAATCATTAGCTCCCTAAACAACCCTAAGTTATAAGTGTATCAACAACAATTTTGTAATAGCACTGTACAGTAAACAGAACACATGAAACATTTTTCATTTGTTTGCTTTATTAATTATACAGATAACAGGTTCTTTCTGTTGCCTGTGTGTGAGATATTTAACCCTTCCAGGATCCCTATCATGCCATGTACAGCACATGAAACTTTGATTTAAAAAAAATTCTGTTTAAATTTATATATATCTTATAAATATACACAGTAAAGTTTAATAAATATTGTTACCTTTATTTGTTCCAGATTTTTCAGCACTATAAAGGATTTGTGAGTAGTTGCCAGATATTCACTTTTAACAACTTTTTTCACTTGTGAATATTTTAATATTTCGACTCCTGACTGGAGTCATCAAAGGAGGTTGCAGCTTTGTTGGAACTTTCTTTTAAAGTGTTGCCAGATCAGGGATAACAAAATTCCTTGTACATCGTTTATGCCACCATCTGTTGACTGTATTAGTAATCCTTCTCTGCTTTCCTTAAGAATACATTTTTTTTCCTTTTTAATTATTATTGTGTTCCAATCTATTTCATGATTAGTTTTTTCTACGTGTCTGTCCAGTCCTGTTTTATTTTGTTTTTATTGTGACCTTATGTTCTTTTATTCTTGTTTCTAGTGAGTGAGTGTGCAGTAAACTACAGGTGTACCTACATACTGCTTATTAGTTACTAACAATTAAAATATATTTACATAACATAGAAGGCTCGACACCTGGTGAGCCCCGTTCGGTTATGGGTGAAAACAAATTAGTCTTCCCATTCAAACAATCTGAGTTTAATTTTTTTGGTTTACATTTTTGGCATGCATACTTCTTTATATTAACAAAATTTAACTTAATTGATAATAATCAACATCCCATGGCCGAGTGGTTAGCGCGCTTGGCTACTGATCTAAAGGACCTGGGTTCGAGCTCCGGGTAAGGCATGGATGTATGTATCGTTTTTCTGCTGAGGTCCTGCCATCCTCTCAGACCTTCTACTATGGCATATAAACTGACAGGCTCCTGTCAGACCTCTGTGGCAAGCAGCTGCTTGAGGGGGTATATAGTAGTAGGCATCATTCAACAATTAACAATAGATATACTGGAAAAGTGAACATTTACAATATAGAGAGAATGAAAAAATGGGTGCATTAATTGTCGGTAAATTTTTTTTGTGCAGTGCTTGGAGCATCCATACATTTCGACCATACATATACCATCAAAAGAAAAGTTTTTGATATTAACAAAAATTAACTTAATCACTAATAATTAATATTCGATACATAGGCATCATCCCCTGATCAATCAATATATTTCAAAAGTTAGCATTACAATACATCGGGAATAACAAATGTTATTACGATTTTTTTTGAAAGTGCTTGGATCATTGGCAATGGCAGCTTGTCATGTGGAACGGGAAGCCAAGTCACTACATCCATGTTTTCGATAATAAAGTTAATCTAATAACTAATTATTAATAACTAATAATCAATATGTAAATACCATTCATTGATATGAATGATATTAGTGAATAATCAACTAATAGCTTCCGAGTGACATTTTCATGTAGCTCAGATGTAAAATAATCATACCTACCTCTAGTGATCAGCTGCCAGGCTATAGTGAAACGAAATTGACATCGGACAACAAATGACAAGCGAAATATAATAGGAAGATAAATAACATAATCGTAGGGAACATAAAGTGCATAACTGATTTTAAATGAAAAGTGCCTCAACTCTAGTGAAAGAAAAGTTTTAAATCTGTTATCAACACAATAGCTCAATCCAGATAACAGATGAAAGACCCTTTCAAGTTGATTTGTCAATCATGGCCACAGATCAGGAAAGTTCTCTAATCTGGATTATTTCCTATCTAGAAGCCACTTACAAGATTATTTTGTATGAGGTTTCAAAAACCATACATATAAAATATCGTGAGGGAATACCAATAAAGGAAATTGTAAATGAAATTTCTGAAAGTACTGGAGTCTCCAAAAGCTTCATATGTAGAAAAGAAAAGAATTTGACTCAAGTCTGTTCTGAATCCAGGTAAGTTAATAAAAGGTTTAGAAAATGCAATCAATATCCCTGACAGCTCCCAGGAAACAGGTTCATGAGTTCATCAGAAATAAACCGCCAAATTTAAACAAAGTATCAATATTGATAAATTCAGACCTTGAGTCACAGTTTCTATTGAACAGCACTGTACATATTGCTAGAAGTTATTAGCTTAAGATTTTCCACTTATGAATGCAAAACTGCTTGAACTGAATGAAATGATACTATATTAAGGTGAAATTATTTAAGGCAAATAAAAGTATACTATGCAAGTAAAAATATTAATTCAGGCCAGAGTTTCTAAAGCTAGCAGTTAATGTAATAAGTGATTCCATTTTAAAGCTAACATTATTTCAAATGCTTTTATCATTATTACTTGCATTTATACCTTTTCATAAACATCTGCATGATGGAATAGTATATATTTAGCACAAGATACAGGGGTCAGCAATTTCCAGGGGTGAAATATTTATTTTCACGGGGAGGGGAGGGGCAGAAAATCACAAATATGATAGCATACATTGTGCTAAACATCTACAAGCAAAATATATTTCTGCTACTTGTAATTTCTATCCACATGTTTGACATGTCATTAAAAATGAGACCTCAGAATGTAGCCAATAGCAGTTACTTCTGTGTGCACTGATACTTGTGAAGGCTAGCTTTTGTTGTATACTGTTTATGTTAGGTCTCAACTTAGTTGGAATAGAGTATGTACTTCCAATATATTTATCTTTATAAATAGTGGTTCACATGCAGGATAGTATATTGCATTATAATGTACAACCCACAACTCTAGAATCATGATTTGTAATATACAAAACTCAAAAAATATATAATTTTAATTATTTTTTAAATCTTTACCTGAAGATTTTTCTTCCTGTGGAACACAATAGATTTTGCCTTGACTTTTCTGTCTTTGATGTCAACTTTGTTGCCACAGAGAACTATCGGAATGTTTTCACAAACACGAACCAAATCTCGGTGCCAATTAGGAACATTCTTATATGTGACTCTTGATGTGACATCAAACATTATAATTGCACACTGACCTGCAAAACAAATTTACTAATAATTTAATATTTCTATCATATCACTTTTACTCCATTCATACTAATCAATGCTAATAAAAAGTGTAGACATATCCTACTTACTTTTGAAAAAGTTTTCAAGGCATTACAGAGTTCTTACAATTTAATCTTGCTGTACATAAATAAGTGATTAAATTCAATATTAGCAAAATGCAATTCGAAACGCCTAAAATGACAATATGTCATATTATAAAAAAAGTGAGTGTTAAAAATCAAAACAGTAATTTATCAAAGATATATATATATGACACATCTGTACAAGATTAGTAAAACCAAGCCAGCATACTGAAGATGACCACAAACTATTGAATACATTTCAAAACCAGACTTAAACTCATTCCAATTAAACAGACTTAAAACTGAATATGAAAGCAAATACAACTGTGACATGGATTCCAAATAATGCTTTCAGTTAGGATCTAGATCTACAACCATGTTGCATAAGCTTTTCTAGATACTAAGGAATAATACTGCTCCCACCACTGTTGAAAAACACACATCTGATGCTAATAAAATGAATCATTACCTTATAAATTATATTCATACAATAGAAATCATATTTTCCATTTTTACTTTTAAAGAAACAGAATATTTGAATACACAGTTATTTATATTTTAGGTTCATATTTTCTCCAACCTATTTTAAAACAGGTCTAGGCTCTTGGCACATTATCCAATCTAACAGCCACTTTTGAAAATATTTCTACAATATGCTTTTTCTTAAGTTGCCTCAGAGTTGCTTTATCTCCATGTACATTCAGTAATGGAATAGGAATACTCATCATTGGCTTTGCATTTTATTCATCATAAATACCATGTAACATACTTAATGTGCAAGTGAAGTGTCAGCAGCTATCAAAGGATGAGAAAATAAGCTTTGCAGTTCAACCAAGCTTTCATACCATATAAGCTGAAACAAGTTTTATGTTTTTAATTTTAACTTTATGAAAGGAGCAGATTATTTCATGATCTTTTCTACTAAGATTTTGAAATGGACATCAAATGCATTTTTTGCTAATCTTGCACTATCATAAAGAAAATAAATTACGGGAGAATTATAAATGGACTACGGAAACTTTTATCTCAGCTTGGAAACCTCAATTTAACAAAAAAAATTGGATTAATAAATTACCCCTCAAGCAGCTGCTTGCCTCAGAAGTCTGACAGGAGACTGTCAATTTAATATGCATTAGAGGAAGGAGATCGCAGCAGAGGCAACACATAAGGTATGTCTATACCTTATCTGCGGCTCAAACCTGGGTCTCTTCGATCAGTAGCCAAGTACACTAACCACTCTGCCACATGGTTCATAACCATGAAAAATACCACCTTTTGTTATAAAGATTACACAATGCAAAATGATTCTTTTCTTTTAGCAATATGCAGTCATAGGTACCAACATGCCGAAGCAGCTTAAAGGAACCAGCACAAACATGCATATTAAAATTTTTTCTCATAGAAATCACTCTTACACTGTGTAACCAACTGCTACCAAACATTTGAAGAGAAATTTGGAAGGAAATAACCATCGTGTGTGTGTGTGTTAATTAGAATCAGAAATTATTCCATGTGTCTTGGCAGATTGGATAAATACTTTTGTATTACCAATGTACACTAACTGAAACCTCAAAATATGTTCCGTAAGTGCATTGTATGAACACGTAAAGAAGTGATGAAGCAGTTTGTTTCAATGGGTATATTAACTCATAGAATACTGGGTCTGACTACCAAAATGCACATAATAAGACATTAAATGAAAGCACAAAACATCTAGGTATCCACAAGTCAAGCTAGGGTATCATGTAAAATGAATTATTGAACTGTTTCCTCCCATGGCAAACTAAATACTGATTGACAGGTGTTCTGATATAAAATATATAGTCGTATCAGAATAATATGACCACCTACAATACATATACTATGGTAGGTGGTCATATTATTCTGATACAACTGTGTATTAGACAATAAGTAACAGCAATTAAATCATAAAAGTTATTAAATATAATATTAAGAGATAAAAATTATATATATATCTTTATTTTTGAATACACTTGTTAATTAAGTCAGGAATATAAGTTTATTCATGACTTCATAAAAGTTTATTATAAAACCAGTTATGATTTTTTTTAGTTATTTCCAACAGGAAGGGAAAAATACAACACATCAAATACAGTATGTGTTTCAAAGACTCCAATTTCTAGGAATATGTGCACCCTTCTACAGACTAGAATCTGCTTCCTGAATACTTCTTACTGGAGCTTTTTTTAAAGTGTCTTTTGAAATAAGCTAATTTACTTTACAACTACATGGTTAGAAATATACAAACTGTAAAACAGTGCTAGTAGTTGGCATGGCCAATTCTAGTATCTGCTGCAATTTCAATATTTGCAACATGGATGTAGGTTATGTTGCCATTTTAATCTTCCCATTTCCTTGCATATCTCTAAGAAACACAAGTGATTTGATGAGTTGTGAGAGACCCTAAATTGCATATATGCAATGCAGGGTCTCTCACAACTCATCAAATCACTTGTGTTTCTCATGAATTGTGGCATTAATTTTTTCTCATACATATTGAAATCTCATAGTTTGTGAAATTAACATTTTATTTATTTGCAGCTTCTTTTTTAAATTAAAAAGGTAATTTAAAAAATAAATTGCAATTTAAAAATTTTATGCACTAATAAAAGAAAAAATTACCTTGTATGTAGTAACCATCCCTCAACCCTCCAAATTTTTCTTGACCAGCAGTGTCCCAGACATTGAATCTGATTGGGCCACGATTTGTATGAAACACGAGAGGATGAACTTCTACTCCAAGGGTAGCTACAAAGCAAAATATAATTAGCAAACAAGAATGATTAGCATGTTTTTAATACTAATTAAGTGAAGTTAAGTTTAACTCATCATATGATCAGCTTTTATGAATTCATAATTGTTCATTTAAACTGAGAAATCTAGCAATTAACAATTAGCAAGTGTTCGGACTCACCTAGGAGTCTCCCATAATTGAAAACTGAAAAGCAGCATGACGGAAAAATAATAAGAATCACTTAAATTGGTAAAATAACCCATCCTCTTTCTTACCCCTTTCTTAAACTCTCAAACCAAGAATGGCAAATGGCCATTTGCAAGCTACAAGGCTCTTGGAATTAGCCCCTACATTTACCTCCAGCACATTTTCAATTTATCCAAATTTGTATCTCACAAGTGGATAATGTCTTACATTACCTACTAGAGAATAATAGGGACAAACTCATTCAGACTTTCAGCTTCAAAAATAAGAAACAATTTTGCCTACATCACAGGACATCCAGACAACACATTTCATAGAGCCATTCAAATTAAAAACAACCAAGACCTTACCTTAAAGTTCTTTAAGCAAATAAAGCAGCCAAATAGTTTTTTAAAAAGAAGTAAATTTAATGAAAAAGCTCTTCCAAAATTTAAATGTTAAAAATCTGATTCGAGATCATATCCAGTGCCTAACTAAATATAAATATAAAAAAACCCTCAAGGAGCTGCTTTGCTTGCCACTGAGGTCTGAAAGGAGCCTGTCAGTTTTTATGCCATAGGTCTTTGGGGATGACAGGAACTCTGCAGAAAGACAACACAAACATCCATGCCTTACCAGGGCTCGAACCTAGGTATCTTTCATCAGTAACCAAGCGCACTAACCATTCAGCTATGAGACATTAAATGAACAAAATTCAAAATAATCAATTTATCCCTAACATATAAAGTTCAGTCAAGCACAAACCTCACCACATATTCTGCAAATACTTTTCAAAATCAAGACATAGACAAAAAACATTTCCTCTATGCCCATTAGTATCAAAATACTGCTCTCACCAACAAAACTTTGCTAAAACTCCTGACAAAACATTTCACACACTGAATTTTACTGCAGGCTCAACCATCAAATTCATACACTCATTAAAGAACATCTCCATACTGAATCAAGCTGAGATATATAGCTTAGATCAGTAATTTCCAACCTGCAATCCCCTAGGGGTTTGCATGCTATTTTCATTACTTCAGAAAGCTCTAATTGAAATAGTACATTTAATACAATTACATAACAGCATTAAATTTTACTGCTTTTGGCTGGAATTATGCCAATTTAGTATGGCAACCACTATCTCATGCTTATCACAAGTTGTAATTAACTGTTGATGACATAAGAATTTCTGGAGCATTGAATTTCTCCACTCAAACTGTTTAGATTCAAATTACCAAATAGCAAATAAATGAACAGCAGATAAAGAACTAGAAATATAACCCATTACTGGGACAATTCAGGCTGTTTTACCCCTGAGTGACATTTTTTGCACACAATGGGCTAAATGGCAAGGCACAAGGACCCCCAAGGACTCAGAGAAGGGTGGGGTAAGTAAGGGAACCTCACTGAACAGCTGTTAAGAGAAAAATGGTATGTGTTTCAAAGACTCCAATTTCTAGGAATATGTGCATATATGCAATGTCATCAAGGTCATCCAGCCTGTTTATTAATGTACACACAGGGCTACAGCTTAATGGCCTTTCCAAGCCCATTGATGCCTCCTTTTCTAACCAAGGGCAAGGTAGTGATTGGAGATAAATCCCAATAATGGAACAGACAGGACTCAAACCTGGGAATTGCAGATGACAAGATGATGCAGGCAGAAGCAAGTTTGGAAATTATATTTAATTAACATCTCTTTCTTTTAGTTTGATAATATACTTGATTAAACAAGTCTCTACTCAACACTGTGGTGGTATTCTTCATTTAATACTGAGGGCATTTTTTTTCACACAAGTGGATACAGAATATTATATATAATACACACATAATCTTGTCAAGGACACCTTATTAACAACAGGACATCCATCTTATAGTAGTATAGCCAAGACAGGTGATTTGGAAATATTATCTAAATAGTTTTAAACTGTAACAGCTCCTGGTACTGCAGATGATCAGTTTAAAAAATTAGTCATACCCTCAGTTAATTTGCCCAATGTCAATTCAAGCAACAATGAATGCCCAAGTTCATTCAATCAAACAATGCCAATTCAAAGCAACATTCTCAATACATTATAATCATGCCCTATTGTAATGTAGTTCAGCTGGTGATGATCCAAACTTTTGGCAAACAAGCAGCATCTTGTCCACTTGGTGTGGTGTGAAAGCTTACTATGTATGCATAAACAGTGCTTTTCACTAATTTCACAGATTTAACACTGCTGCTACTTACTTTATGTACATAAATCAATATATATATATGCAGTTTACTGTGTGTATCACACTTCAGTATATAGCTATTTTACCCACTCATGTCCCCTTTGATTTGTTAACTGCAACCTTGTTTGACCCTTATTAACTGAGGGGCGGGGGTGGTTCAGTCGGTAGCGTGCCAGGCTCGTAATCTGTAGTTCCCAGGTTCGAGTCCCAGCATTGAGATTTATCTCCGCAAAATTCCCCACCCCGCCCACGGTCAGTAGGGGACACCGATGGGCTTGGAAAGGCCGCCGTCCATCGGATGGGACGTTAAGCCGTGGCCCCGTATGCGGGAGAGCCATACCCTGTGCACGTTAAAGAACACGCTGGATGGCCTTGACAGGAGGATACCATCTGTCTCCCAACAGCTGTTCCAGTGGATCCCCTCCCCCAACCTTCTCTGAGCCTCCGGGGTCCATGTGACCTGGCCATTTAGCCCATGGTGTGCAAAAAAGTGCCGCTCAGAGGTAAAACAACCCAACCCTTGTTAACTGCAAGGCATCAAAAGATTAGTCTGCAGTGTGCAAAGGCCTAACATGACTGGAGTGTGGAGAACTGGAAACACGTCATCTGGTCTGACAAATCATAGTTTTAACTCTATCATCATGCTGATGGGAATGTGTGCATGTGGCATTAATCACAAAAAGCAATGGACCAGTTTGCCAAGTTGGGGTCATACAGGCAGGTGGAGTAACAGTTTTGGGGCACATTTACATGGGCTTCCTTGTGGCCCCTTGTGGCCCCTTGTACACATTGAGACCTTGTCACCGGCATGAGGTATGTGAGCATCCTCACCAATCATCTATTCCCATTTGTAACAATTCTCTTTCTGCACCATAATGTCATCTTTCAACAGGATGTCACACTGCATACTTCCCAAGTGGCAACCAATTGTCTCCATAAGCATTCAAAAGTGAGTTTACTATACTCGAATGTCTCCCCCCCCCCTCCTCAATTGCCAGCTCAACCCCATTGAGAATTTGTGGGATGAATTGGGAAGATCTGTTTGAGCCCACCAATCCCCACCAGCAATTGTGGATGCTCTATGACAGGTGATCCTTGCTTCATGGGCAGAAATACCACCTGTGTTTTAAACACCTCATTGAGTCTTTACCAATATGTCTGGCTGTTATGAGGGCAAAAGGTGGAGCAACAGGTTATTAGGTAGGTGTATATAATGATTTGTCAATTCAGTATAATTTCTTAAAGACATCCAATTGCCATTTCTTAGAAGCAATATTAGGATTGTTAATCTGTAGTTAATGTTACCTCTAACTAAAGCAACCCCCTGATTTAAGCTCACAAATTTGATTTGAACTATTATCAACAAATTTGCCTTAGTTTCAAAACTACGAAAATTAACAAAAAATAAAAAAATAAATAAACCTACTATTTTTAAAAATGCAAGGTTTTGGAAGTAATTACAAAGTACGTACCTATATATTTTTTCTTTTTGTTCTATGGTCTCTTTTCCACCTTAAAACTATTTCAATATGCCTAGAATTATTTTACTTTTATCATTCATCCTAGTTTTCAACAGTGCTCTCTGGCTACTGAAACCAAAACCACAACTAAAACTAAATTATTTGTGAAAAACTGGTGGTAAATATGTCACGGCCCAGCAAGAACAGATGGTACTAATAAGTAGCAAATGTCTGCCATGTGTACTGAGCACATACTATCATAAAAATTGGATAGCTTTTAAAATCAACATTGTTATGTTACATCACTAGGTATGAAAATGGCCCCCTTACAACTTGTTTTTACTTCTGTCAATTTATTAATTTCATTCTCTTACCTTTAAGTGTTGTGATCATCTTTTGGAGGCATGATACATCACTGGCTATAATGATAGGCACTTACTATTATTTTGCTATGAATTTTTTTAACATTTGAATGTTTTTTTTTTTAAATTACTCCATCATTCACAAGTAAAAAAGCTTTTTTTTATTGTTTCACAAAAAATGAGGTCTTGGATACAGAAGCAAAAAGCCTTGGAGAATGGTCCTATGTTTGGAAGGATTAAGGATCTATTTTAAGCTTTCATGGTTCAAATTTTGGCCACCCAAGAACTTATCTCTCATTTATAATATTGTTCCCATGGAAAACTACCCGGGAATGAAAACTCCCCACACTGTCCTCTGTCATTAGGGGACACCGATGGGCTTGCAAAGGTGTCCATCATATGGAACATTAAGCAATTGGCCTGTGTGCAGGAGAGCCACAACTTGTGCAGATATAAAGAATATGCTGGATGGCCTTGAGATGTCTGTGCAATGGGTCCCCCTCACCGCAATGTTCTCTGAGTCCTTAGGGTTTTCTGACCTGTCCATTTAGCTTATTGTGTGCAATAAAGGGCCACTCAGAGGTAAAAGAACCCAACTCCCTGTGATGCTTTTTTGCTTAATGTTATGTTTTCTTGGAATCAATTAATGATGCTAAACAGGATATGACTGAACATAATTTTTAACACATTTTTATTTTATGACCAGATATACTTACCAACATATTTCTTCTCAAATTCTCCAGTTAGATGTCTCTTGACAAAAGTGGTTTTTCCAGTACCACCATCACCTACAAGTACACACTAGAAGGAAAAAAACTTTCACATTTTGAAGATTAAAAAGAAAAACAGTAAAAATATGGCTGATACAATGAAATAAAACAAATATCTCTTACGCTACTTTATGTAATCATGGATTGGGTTGTTTTATTCTTTACTCCATAACAGGTTAAATAACTTTGTGACAAGCACCTCAATATTTACGATCAAGTTTGAAGGAGCCCAACTGGCAGATGAGAAATATTCTTCAATAACAAGAGCACTTAAATGGCTAGGTTACAAGCTCAGAAAGTTAGGGAAAGGGAACTGGACAGCTATTAGGTGACAGATGGAAGACTCCCATCAAGGACATCCAGTTTGTACTTCAGTCCTGTACATGAACCAAAGCACTATTTTTAGTTACTTTCGTCATTAATTGATTGTTCTTAGCATTTATAATGTTAAGAATTTGGTTTCTACAAATTTCTAGCATTTTTCATTCTAACTAGCAGACTTGAACTTGAAAATCAGACCTCAAACTCATTTCTAGTGTGCACACTAGTTTATACACCATCATGCTCTAAGCTCATCCAAGTTGTTCTCATGTTAAACACATTTAGAATGGAACAGAATATGCAAATTCATTTTTATGATGCAAAATTTGAGATCTATTTTTCATCTAACCACAACTTACACTTAAAAATTAAAGCATTCTCTATGAGCATATGCAACTTGACATTGAAAATCTTTTTGTAATACACAGTCAAAAAGTTCCTGGACTGACAGTATAACCATTGCAATCAATAAATGCAGTATGATTAGCAGTTGTCAATTTGCAAGCCTTAACCTGCATAATTACAAGAAATTTGTTCATCATTCAGTAAGTATTGTTTCTGTATGATTTCTTAGAGTGAAAAATGCCAAGTTAGAATATTGACAACCATCAAATTTTGCCACAGCTTAGACTCACTAAACACAATAATCCACTTTACTCAACTGATCTTTCAATCAAGCTTCTACAGTGAACAAGAGATTAATTGCTGCAACTAAAAATGCTCTGTGGGCTCCAGAATTGTAACCAACAATGGCAAAAGTGCATTCCACTCACAGAGTGAAAGTGGCTGTGTGGATACTTGAATGGTTAAGCTCAGTTCAAGTAGATACTTTTTTTTATCCAGTTAGATTTCTCATATAATTTTAGATTTATATAAGTATATTGCAATTTTATAAATCCATAATTTATATATGAAATTTCTACATAACATTAATATAAACTTTATCTACAAGCAGATTTGCTTAAATTAATATTTCAATAAGCACCTTGTTTTTAAAACAAAACATTTTGTAGCAAAACTAAGTTGTCAAACCTACTTGAACAATGTCAAAATTTCAATGTATATATATATACACACACACATGCCTGAAATGTTTGTTCAACTAAAAAATTAATGATTTAACCCTGAATAGCTGACATGTCATCAACAGCATACATGGGGCTCAGTTTGGTATAAAGAGTAATGTAATTTACAGCTTCTTAGTATCTAAAGGAAATTTTGAAAAAAAAAAATTATGATATAAGAGCTATTAACATTTTCAAATGGGATAAATTTAATCTTTTTGGAAGTTTTTGGCACTTCTTGCCAGAGGTGAAGACAAAAATAATTATAATTAAATATTTCATATTACATATAATTCTTTTGTGAAAACATGTTTCTTTCCTGTACATTTTCCAGCATCCAAAATCTCCACAGCCAGAAACAGCCAAATATTTCAGTACTTTTTTTTCCCCTTTTCCCTCTTGAAATATATTACCCATTAAAAAGTATTTATTCACCTCGCACATATAATATGAAAAAAAAAATTTTTTTTTCAGTGCGCTCATCAGACAGAAATTGTGCAATTTACAAACCAGCAATAATATTTGCTTTTTTCAGAAGGATCCAATAATAAGGAAACTGCCACATGTCTACCAAGATACAGTAACAATAAGGCACTAGAGACTGTCATATATTTCCACTTCTAATTATAGTGCTATCATTCACTTGACCATGGGCTGCTGAACTTATGCATAAACAGTCTACTTGAATGAATGGCAAAACATGGTTCAGGGCAGATCATCACTGACAAGTCAACCTTCTCACCACAAGTCCAAACTAGAGGCCCTATATTGCACAGATACTTATGGATTCCAAGAAAGGGTAGGTAATATTTAATAGATTTCAGTGCTCATGATTGGAAGCAATTTAGAAAACAGCTAAAAAGGAAAAGTAAATTTTAGTTGTTTTTTTAATAGATATAATTTTGCTTTGTTGTCTCTCCGTCTGTAGACATCGAACTTTTTTGTTTAGACAGATAAATATTCTTTTTGTGTTGGATAGGTATTAATGAAATATTATGATTTGCATTTTTCAAATCTCCCAAAAGTTATAACTGCACCCTCTAACAGTGGAAAAAGTTTAAAATACCAAAATATGAAACAAATATTCCAAACAATGTAGTTACGTTAGATGTTCGAAATTTTGGTCATGGAATGTGACAGTCTTGAAGATTCTATTGACAACAATGAGTTACCCCTATGCCCAAGGTAAGAAATACTATTGGTACTAATGAAATGTAATTTGAATTTCCAAAGGTAATTTTAATTTACACTGGTTTCCGTAAACTATGCCATCCCGTGGTCAAGTGGTTAGTGCACTTGGCTACTGATCAACAGGACCTGGGTTCGAGCCCTGGATAAGGCATGAATGTTTGGTGTTGTCTGTTCTGCTGAGTTCTTGGTAAAACAAACTAATATTTTATTAGTAAACACAAAAAATATTTTTCATTTATTGCTTAGAGCAGAAAAGTTGCATTTTACCAATACCCACTTGCTATAACATGACAAATCATTACTATTAGTGTAAACCACTTGATCATTACACTCTATGACCAAAAATTTAAATTTCTATCATAAATAGATCGTTTGCAATATTCATTTAAAGATTTTGTATTTCCAGCTTTTTTAAGCCATTAGAGACAGCCTTTTGAGTTTTTATTTACTGCCTTTAGCAATTTCTAACAGTGGAAATTCCATCTGATGGGGATTTGAAAAATGTGAATATGAATATTTTGTTAGTACCTGTAAAAACCAAAACAAGATTTTTTTTTATTTTAAAAGATAAACAAACCAAAGTTTCATTTTCACACACCCTTTTGGCTAAGAGGGGTAAAGCCTTGTTGCCATTGTAAACCTTCTGACCATAACACTATTACCAAAATTTCAGATTTCTGGTGTAGTTTGTTTGCAATTTTAGCATTTTCCACTGCTAGAGGGCGCTATTAAAGCTATTGGAAGATTTCAAAATTACAAATCACAATATTTCTCCAACCTAAAAAGAATTTTTCATTTATCTCTAAAAGTAAAAATGTTGATTCGTCTATAGATAGACAGGTGGAAAAAACAGATGGACAGACAGACAAACAAATATTGTCATAAGCAGATGACAAAGGAGAAACAGCTCATTTTCCAAACGAATTTTAAAAGAAATTATTTGTTAGTTTTCAGTTAGCTCATTTCACTTTTGCAGCTGACTGCCATCTTCTGACAGTTTCTTGGAAAAATATTCAATTAATTTATTTCTATGTGTGGGAATTTTTACACCAAAATGCAGTTAGGCATTGATAAAATATGGAAACTTTTATAGACGAAGTTTTAACTAGGTACTCACACTAACTCATAGACTTTTGTCTCATGGTACAACAAAACATGGTGTCCATAAACCATGTTACTTAATCAATCAATGGCAGTTAGTCACTGAGATGGCCAGCCTCTCATCAAAATGTCTCACTCTGCACCTCTACACACCTACAGATGGGACACTTAAACTGCACTCCAGCCACATACCACAAGCTTAAGGCTGGCTTTCCACCAGGCTAAACAAAACTGCAAATAAATCATCACAACCCCTTTCCAAACATCTCTTCCTTTTGTTTACATAACTGGTTTCTCTATATACTAAGCCCCCCCCCCCCATTTCCTACCTCTTAAAATTAACTCCATTTTAAAATATTAATTTTCCATGTAGCTAAGCCTTTTCCCATTTCTACCCCTGTGCGATGCTTTACTGCACAAGGCATCTCAATGCTAACCTATGGAGTTAGAAAATCAACCAATAATTACATTAATTGTACCACTATTATTCTGAAACTTGAGTATTACCTACCCCCACACACAAAATTTCATCCCCACTGAGCAACACAAGCCAACAAGGGGAGGATTTTGAGAAGAAAATTTTTTTTCTTCCCCCCCCCACTTAAGGGAATTTATACTAGCACCACACTTTGACTGTTCCATGGTGATTCCCCCCTTCAGCCCCCACTGAACCCCTTCACCCACCTTCTACCCCATCTTGAGATGGGGCCACTTTTAGATTTTCACTCATTGTATCCCAATATGACAGCCAACTATGGCCACTCATTACATAAAAATTATCTCCCTCCACCAGGAAGAATTTTATCCCCATCACCTCTCTCCACTCCCCTACTCCCACCATTTCATGACCTGCAACTGGTATTTAAATCACCCATCATCTTCCTCTTCAATCACTGGGTGGCCTGCAGCCAAATGCCCACTTGCCAATCTGTATGGTTGCTGGCACTTCACTGTGCCGGCCCTTTTTCACTGTTTACAGCAGCACCCACAGCACATTTAGCCTATGCACCAGATGATAAGGGGGCTTAGGCCTCCTTTACAAAGTGGTCCAGTTACAATTGAAGAACGTTAAAGAAGGGCAGTCTCTAACTATACAGGACCTTTAATCCAAACTAATTTCTTCTGTTCCTTCATGGCTTTGGGGCATTATTGGGATCAAAACCACATAACTCTTCCAGTACCAATGGAATGTTGATTGCTATGCATCAGGTGAATGTTCCTTGTGTTTGTAGCAAAGGGAAAATTCAGGCCTTATCTATTTTCAGGGCTTTCTCGTGTATTTTCTCTTATACATGTATTTAGGACCTAACAATGGGGTTTGGAGCCAAGTCGGGCCCATGATTGACAGCTGTCGCTCCAAGTGCGCCCTGAACTTGCCCATATACAGTCAGCTTTCAGCCACCGGTCCAAGGTTATTGAATACTGATGGAACATCAGTCTATTGTTGGCTGTCCTTTGAACAACAATTCAGTTTCTGCATTTGTTCATCTGAACTTTGCTTATATATATTTTTTCACTGCATTCATAAAACTGGTACCATATCTTTATTCAGTAAGACAAGAGTGTCTATGGCACTCTTGCATGATGTGTTTGGGGACAGAATGATTTCGAAAAACATTTGGCCTCCAAGATCCCCGGATTTCTCCCTGCCTGATTTTTATCTCTGGGGTGCAATAAAAACTGTTTATTCAGACATTCCCCACACAATTGACGATTTGAAGATGGCCATCACAGAATACATTTGGAATGTGGACCATGCTGTGCTGAGTGATGTCTTCAAAAACACAGTTCGGCATGTCACTAAATGTCTGGAGATGTGCGGGACACACTTTCAACATTTATTGCAATTGTACAGGTACGAATCTTTCATTCCTTATCAGATGCACAGCAACTTTTTGATCACCCTGTATATATATATAAGGTATTTCAAAAAGGATGCAACCCTAAATATAAGAGAGTAGAACTTAAGTGCATTTCCATTTTATGCCATAATATTAATCAGTTGGAATTTCTGTATTCAAGGCTAACAGCCATTAACAGTTGAAATGACCCTGTCACACGCTAGTCTCACTCAAGCATTCATTCCTTTGTGTTGTGTCAGCTATGTTGTTTTCCAAAAATGAACGTGTATTTATTGTTGAGACTTATGTGCATACAAATCTTACAAATGTGTGAGAGATGAGTTTGAGTTGAAGTTTCCTCAGTCTGCAGTTCCCAACAAGTCCACAATATCTCATTTGATTGATAAATTTCATGACACTGGGTCTGTACAGGATCGAAAGAGCCCAGGCTGGCCATCACTGCTAACTGCCATAGTTCTTGATGATGTGTCTCAGCGATTAACTTGCTCACCCAGAAAATCTCTTAGAAAGTTATATTCACAGGTTGGACTGTCACCAGCTACTGTTTTCAGGGCTACAAAGAAGTTAAAATTTCATGCCTACCATATTGATGTCGTTCATGAACTGAAAGAACCAGACCATGAAAAACGTTTAATGTACTGTTGTTGATTACTTTCTTTTGTTGATGAAAATGGAATTGAGGTGTTGGACCTTGCTCATTTTCAGTGAAGAGGCTTGGTTTCACTTGGATGAGTATGTAAACAGTTAAAACAGTCGAATATGGAGCAGTGAAAATCCTCACACTTTTTACAACCATTACACGCACGGAAAATTGGTATTTGGTATGCAATTTCCCGTCGTCGTGTGATAGCCTTTATTTTTTGACTCAACTGTATCTGGTGAAGTTTATCGTGACCTCATCCAACAATTTATTGCACTATTGGATGTGAATGAACGAGAGTGTTGGTTTCAACAAGATGGCGAGACTGCCCATACTGCAAACGACACAATGGTCATGTTGCAGGAATTTTTTGGTGATCATTTTATTTCAAATATTTGTGGCCCCCAAGAATCCCCAGATCATAGTCCTCCAGATTTTTTCCTTTGGGGATATCTCAAATGTGTAGTGTTTCAAAACAATCCTCATACACTTGAAGGCTAACATTGAAAGAGAGATTTTAAACATAAGAACACAAACATTATGAAAGGTGGCTGCAAATGTCATGAAACGGGTACAAACCTGCATCCAGGTTGCAGGAAATCACTTTCAACATCTGTTGTAAAGGTAGAGATATATGTCTAATTTGCATCTTTTTGCCAAGTTTAAATAGAAAAAAACAAGAGGGTTGCATCCTTTTTGAAAACACCCTGTATAACACAATTCATTTCTGTTCAAATGTTCTGAAATTGGTTTTCCTGCCAAAAACCCACAAAATTAATTCAGCCACAAGGCAGAGTTCATTATTATAAACTACACATTAAGGACTGAAGAGTTTACAAAAACAACTCTGGTAATTTGAATATTAAGTATTTAACACAAATTCAGAATTACTTTCTCCCCAAAAGCTATATTTTTTTACTGTTATACATCAAACTCAGTGCAGAACACCAAACATCAAACTCAGCAATGCACAATTTCTTAAGCAAATTTGAAATTTATTTATAATCACAATAACTTTAAATCCAACAAAAAAATACTACAAAAGGCAATGATAGAAAATGCGATAACTCATTATCATTTGCATTATTATTCAGCAAACAATTATGTCTAAAGCAGAGTTTGTCAGAAAATGGAATTTTAACTAACACTCTCATAATCAGAGTTCTATTTGAATCAACAGTTTCGACATTACATTTTAAGATGTACTTTTTATTTTGCTTATCTATGCAATTTAAACCAAATATGTGCACCATAATAAAGTAATTGTAATAGTTCAATATTGTTTTAACCACTAATTCATCTATTTCAAACACAGGTTATGTTGTTTATTTCCTGCAAGGTGATAAAGTCTTTCTCCAGGATAATTCAGGACTAAGCAAATCCTTGGCAATACTACACTCCGAAAAGGTTCTGTCCGTCAGATGGGACGTTAAGCCGTGACCCTGTGTGCGTGAGAGCCATACCCTGTGCATGTTAAAGAACATGCTGGATGGCCTTGACGGGAGGCTACCATCTGTCTCCCAACAGCTGTTCCAGTGGGTCCCCTCCCCCAACCTTCTCTGAGTCTTTGAGGTCCTTGTGGCCTGGCCATTTAGCCCATGGTGTGCAAAAAAGTGCCGCTCAGAGGTAAAACAATCCAATCCAACCCAAAAGGTTATCGTCTAGTGTGCAATATTGTGAAACACAACCTTCATTGCTTTCTTAATGAGAGTCAATAGTACTTATGTTAATATTATTTATATTGCAATCATGCAAAAAAAAAAATGCTTTAAATATGGTTTCAATAAGACAGTGCTGCTGCTACTCAACACTAGCACTTACTCAAGTAAGTCCTACAGTTGTGAACAGTGTTTTAGAAGCAGTCAAAATCTGTTTCATGGGCAGCTGATTTCAAAAAGAATATAGCCACTAAGAAGCCAGGATGTCAGCAAATTTCTTTTCATAGGGATTTTTAAAGAATGCTGTGTATTCAAAGCATTCTTATTACACTGGAAGAGCTACAGATGAAATCTGATCAACAGACATATTACAACAAATGTTTCACATGATTTGTCATGTACATTTATGTGAACACCATTTTCAACAGGATATGTAACGTTACTCCAGTTTTTTCCATAGATTACGTATTTTTTGGCACTATATCTTTACAGAACAATGACAAAAACATTACCAATTTCAGGTAACAGTAACAAACTATATGCCTTTGCTACATTTCTAAGAGACAGGAAAAAAAGACTAATTTTTAATTAAAAAAAAACTAAAGATGAGTTTTGCTGACGAGTGCACCTTACAGGTAACAGGAAGACATGGGTTCAAATCCCACTCTTTCCACAAAATTATTTCTTGAATTATATGTCAACAGATAATCTGCGAATTTATTATTGATTACTACTACTACAGATATATCCTTTAGATAGAACATAGATCAATGTAGATGTATGCTATCTCTTCTGAAAGTTGAATACAAAACAAAAAATTTCATTTGAGAGCTTGTGAACCAACTAATGAAATGCTTCAAATCTGAAGAAAATTATCAAAAGGGACAGACAAATTTAGCCTACTTCAAAAATCACCATATACCGATTTCCCCTACATTTGCAGGATAATTCCGTTGTTTACTACATCGGAAAAACCATAGTCTTTACAAGAAAGGTTAGCAGAGCATCAAACAGATGTCAGCCAAAACAAGCTAATGACTGCCGCTGCCGCCACCGAGCTAGCAGTACAATACACGGCAACAACAGACTAGGAGCACGCCACACTGCTTGCCTGTGCATCCATTTTCTACGGGAACCATAGTCTGTGAGGCTATTGAAATAATGACCTCACCCATCTCCACCTGCAACAGACAATGGAATCGCTCTTCACGACATGTGGAAAGAAGCTCTTTGTTTAAACACCCCTAATGTCACCACATAGTGTCACTTCACTGAAGACAGAGCACCGTTTTCCTCCAAAAAGTTTCTGATTTTCTCCTAAAAACTATTAACATGCAAATAGTTTGAAGGACAAACTTTAAAATTTTATTGCTCAATGGCAGAGAATTTTAAGTTATTTTTAAGCAGAAAAGATAATTTTCATTTATGTTGCATACCTTGAATGTTGGAATCCCATCTCCCTGGTCTGGGGTCTGTTGTTGTGGCTGTTGCATGCTTGACCTGAAATTGCAATAAATTTTCATAAAAGTACAGAGATAAAATATAAACAATAGGATAAATTATAACAGTTGCAACATCCAAAAACTTTCACAAAAAAGCATAAAAATGTTCAGAGCTGTCAAAAAATTTAATTTACAAAGTAAAATTTAGCATATTCAAACAATATGTTGAATGTATTGTCTAGTGTGAAAAAGATTACTTTTGTTACAATAGTTTTTATAGTCACATAGTAAAAAAAAAACAGTAGACAAAAATTATTATAATGCATATCAATAGAAAGGATATTTGTTTATGAATAAGAGGAAAATTATTATTTTTTAAATGAAGAAAATTACCTTTATTTGAATTTTTTTTATGGTACTATACTTTGTGTCCACGATTTTCATCAGGTATGACCAGTCATTACTTACATGCACACGGCCATTCACATGGTGCAACAGGAAGCGAGATTCATCGGACCAGACGACCTTCTTCCAATCATTCAAGGTCCAGTTTTGATGCTTGCGTGCCCATTGTAGGCACTTTCGATGGTGAACTGAGGTTAGCATGGACACTCCGAGTGGTATGCGGCTACACAGCCCCATTTTCAGCAGGGTTTGATGTACTGTGTGTTGTTGTGACATATTACTGCCGTCATCGGCATTCAAAATATGGGTGAGTTGCGCCACAGTATCCCTTCTGTTGGCTCTTGCCATACAGGATAGCCTTCCCTCACCTCTAACATCAATGAGCCATGGTCAGCCCACACCTTGCTGGTGGTTCATGGTTTTTCCCTAATCAGACCACTTTTTGAAGGTACTAATCACAGCTGACCATGAGCACACCACAAGCCTTGCTGTCTCAGAAATGCTCTAACCCAGTCATGTGGCCATTACAACTTGGCCTTTGTCAAACACATTTAAGACCACTGCTTTTCCCATCTGAAGAACAAGAATAACACTGATTTAACAGAGCTCAGTATCAGGTGATATTTATATCATTTCATGACCTTCACACGCATCACATTTACCTGCAGTTGCTTCAGTTTGCATAGACATGCTGGTCATAATGTTTTGGTTCTTCGGTATATATAATTCAGAATATTTCTATCATTACTTAAAATGTTTAACTTAGAAAATTATTTGGTCATTTATGCAAATAACATACAAATTTTCTAAGACTAAGGTAGCAGTGTTATAACAATTTGCTTTAAAGCAAGAAGAACGCATATCCCCTCTGATGCACATGAGAATCTCATTTTCAAAGAGAATGAAATACTTCTCTCTTTCACTTCCTAACAGTTTTAATTTGAACCAGTGGATGATGAGAAAAATGTAAATAGTACTTTATTAGTAATTATACCCGTGGCCGAGTGGTTAGCACGCTTGGCTACTGATCTAAGGGACCTGGGTTCGAGTCCCGGATTAGGAATGGATGTGTGTGTCGTTTTTCTGCTGAGGTTTTGCCATCCTCTCAGATCTCCTACTGTGGCATATAAATCTGACAGACTCCTGTCAGACCTCTGTGGCAAGCAGCTGCTTGAGGGGGTATTTATTTATTTATACAATATAAAGGTAAAAAAAATACCCTCTCAAGAGGGGCGGGGGTGGCTCAGTCGGTAGCGCGCCAGGCTCGTAATCTGTAGTTCCCAGGTTCGAGTCCCAGCTGGGTCAGCATTGATATTTATCTGCGCAAAATTCCCCGCCCTGCCCACGGTCAGTAGGGGACACCGATGGGCTTGAAAAGGCCGCCGTCCGTCGGATGGGACGTTAAGCCGTGGCCCCGTGTGCGGGAGAACCATACCCTGTGCACGTTAAAGAACACGCTGGATGGCCTTGACGGGAGGCTACCATCTGTCTCCCAACAGCTGTTCCAGTGGGTCCCCTCCCCCAACCTTCTCTGAGCCTTCGGGGTCCATGTGACCTGGCCATTTAGCCCATGGTGTGCAAAAAAGTGCCGCTCAGAGGTAAAACAACCCAACCCAACCCTCTCAAGAAGCTGCTTGCCATAGAGTTTTGTCTTTTAATTCTTAAATTTAAAAAGTAGCATTTTCCACACCTCTCTCAGAAAAAATTACTGCTGTCAGTGATCTCTTGAAAAGCTACCACTGAAATTTCTATAAATTTCTATTACATACATATTATTTGAAAAACTTGACAACAACTCTGCCATTTCCATATTTAGTGATCTGTAAAAGATATATATATAAACTACCTCAGTATTTGAAAAATGTGAATTATATTTCATTAGTATTAATCCAACTAAAATAGAGTTTTCTAATTATCATTTCATTGTTTGCACTGAAAACTTCATGTTCACATTCCACTACCAAAATAAAATTTTTTTATCATTAATACATCGTTTCAATATTCTTTTGAAATTTTCAACTTTTTAGCCATCCCATGGCAGAGTGATTAGCACACTTGGCTACTGATCTAAGGGACCTAGGTTCGAGCCCCAGATAAGGCATAGATGTTTGTGTTGTTTTCCTGCTGCTGTCCTGCCACCCTCACAGATCTACTATGGATATATAAACTGACAGGCTCCTGTCAGACATCTGTGGCAAGCAGCTGCTTGAGGGGTATTTTTTTTTGTGTGTGTGTTTGAGGGTGCGATTATAGTTTTTGAAAGATTCTGAAAGTGCAAATCATAATATTTTATCGATTCCTGTCTACCCCCCCCCCAAAAAAACTTTTTATTTATCTCTAAATTCAAACAATTATCTGCTGAAACAAAAGAAATTGTGCTTTCCCATTCACCCCTGGTTCTAAAGTGCCAACTCATTGCTGGCAATGAAAATTCTGTGACCTTCACATTCTACCACGAAAATTTCTTGCATAAACACACCGTTTGAAAAATTCATTTGAAATTTTCAACTTTTTCCACCGCAAGAGGGTGAAATTATAGTTTTAGAGAGATTAGGAAAGTTCATATCATAATACTACATCAATACCTATCCAACAGAAAAAGAATTTTTAATTTATCTTTGTAAACAAAAAATTCGATGTCTACCTATAGGCCACAAAGAGAAACTATTATCTTGTTTTCTCTGAAAACGAGATAAAAATGGATAGATAATGAGCTGTGAAGAAACAATTAAAATATTTCAAAGCATACCTAGTTTATTTTAATCTCAGAAATTTGAGAATGAATTTGCATCATATACTGACTATTATGAAAAAGCTGAGCTATACAAAAACAGTAAAATCTTGATTTCAAAATTATAAATTACTTCAACTTAAAAACAGCACTAAAAATCATATCATTATAAAAAACTTTTTGTTATAATGTTATAACTTAATAATTTGTTATAACCTAATCAGTTATCTCCTGAAGTAGCTACCATTTTTAGTCAGGAATTATTTTTGTCAAGCTTCAGATAATTAGGTCACAATTGATCTCAATCAGTTGGGACTTTTCTCAATCAAACGAGTTGATGAAATGTATTTCAATCATGAAATATTTCACAAAAAACTCACAATTTTGCAGTTTAACTTGATAATATCCATTGGTTTTATTCTTCAAAAACTATATTTCATTAGCAAAACACTACAGTAATTTCTGAATGCAGTATAAATATCATCTGTACCGGCTAACATTATATATGCATTAAGTTTGAAATCAAAACCAGATGTTCGCCAATTGATATCATGCTCCAATAATGTTGTCAATCCCATGATCAAAGAATTATCGATTTTTGCCTTCATATTCCTTTCATTTAAGATATCCGATAATCAATAACAATTTAGAAACACTAAAATAGTTTTTAATCACAAAATATACTAAAATGATGTAAAACGCATACAGCTGTATTTTTGGGTAAAATCACTGAAAACCTCCAATAAAAAAAAAGTTCCTTTGGTATCTGACTGTTTTATTGAGAATACAGATCGTCAGTTGTTTACTAAATAATTCAACTTGCTGGAGTTCTCAGCCAGCTAGAGGGGGAGAAGATGTTCTAAATATAGAACAGTAGCTATGAAGATAGTGCAATCTGGACTGACATAATAGTTTGAGCAAGAGAAAAGGTTTTATTTTCTAACACATCAATCAAGTTGAAGAATAAATTGGAAAAAAAAACAGCATTTTTAGGAGTTCTGAAATGTGTATTTAACATATATATAAAATTAGTTCTACCTTTAATTTCAAAATTTTAATTCTTTTATGGTGCTAAAAATCAAGTTTATTGTTGTCTGCCATACACAAATTAGTTTGTGCATTTTACAATATTTTGTGAAATTTAGTGACCATCAATAAGCAATGACACAATATGATCTTGTTTTGGCTGCTCAGAAAACTGTGCTTCTGCATCTCAGCTGATTACTCTTGTAGTTTTCACCTAATAGTGGTGCTAACAATTTTCCTCTTACATAAGATTATATTATAGAGGAAGGCACATCACTGACCTCATATATACACCAATCAGCCAATACATTAAAACCACCTCTGCGTTATGCAAAGAAGCGTGTGTGCAGCCAATCAGTGTCGCATGACAAAGTTGCGCATAAGACAAAGACAGTCGAATGATATATATCAGTGGTTCCCAACCTTTTTACACCAGAGGACCACATTGAGGCCAAAATGACGGAGCAATTTGGCCGGCTTCATTGCTTAGAATTACAGCACATATTACACATTGAGGCAGCTGAACATTTGCATCTTCAACATAATGTGAAACCATACTTATTATATTCTGAGCTGTATTTGCGGTTCACAGCTTTCCTACATTTTTGTCTAGTTACTACACTCTCAACTTCAACACCATTTGGCCCGGTTTCACATCTTTCATTGTCGTCAATGTGTTTTCTTATTAAAATATCCAACAGTTCAATTTGTAGTCATTTTCAATGGAAGGGATAAAAAAATAACACGTAAAAAGGAGTCCCTACTAAAATCATCCACAATAACTAAAGTCTACTCATTTGCAAGAGGGACTAGATGTTAACAAACATTATCACGTGATAAGATGTGTTTGTTGTGATTGGTCTCCCCACTCTCACACATGCAGCAGCTTACCTTTCGGTTTCGGTCCCAACTTTATCTTCTCTATGCTCAGTAGTTGGCAGCGGTGGTTGAGAATTAGGTTAAAGATGAAAATTTTTATATTATTGGCACTGCAGTCATGGACCACAGGTTTGGTAAACACTGATATATATATAATACCTGAGTCAGAGCTCATCAGAAGGCTTGGGCCAGCCAAGCCTCATTGATGCCAAAGGTCAGCGCAGGCTATTTCGTCTTGTCCGCAGCAACAGGAGGGCTATTGTGGCTGACATTACCCATAATTTCAATTATGGTGAAGGGCCCAACGTGTCCAGACACACAGTTCATCTTAAGCTCTTGGATATGGGTCTCCACAGCCACAGACCCTTTGTGTGCCTATGCTCACAGCCATTCACTATTGTCAACACTTGCAGTGGGCATGTAATCATCGACATTGGACCACAGAAGACGTTTACCCAAGGAAGTATTCTGACCTGGATGCACTATGGGACAGATCCAGGTGGCTGGAGGGAGAGTGATGGTCTGGGCAATATTTTCTTGGGGAACACTTGGACCAATTATCCCTATAGAACAAACTCTGACAGCTGTCACCTACCTGAACATTGTGGCTAACCAAGTACACCCCTTTATGGCGACTGTATTCCCTGGGGAGATGATGTCTTTCAATAAGACAATGCCCCACGTCACACTGCAAAGGTTTAGAAATGGTTTCTAGAACATGAGGAATTTCATTTATTGCCATGGCCCCCAAATTCACCGAACATGAATCCTATCGAGCATTTGTGGTTTGAGTTAGAGAAATGGGTACGAGCAGCATCACCTCAACCACGTAATTTACAGGAATGCAGGATCTTCTGTTGCAGTCATGGTGCCATATATCAAGCGACACCAACCAACATCTCGTTGAATCTATGCCTCATCGGGTGAGAGCTCTTTTGGCGGCAAGAGGAGGACCTACATCATATTAGGTATGTGGTTTTAATGTTTTGGCTGATCAGTGTATATGCTTCCATTACTGAAGGAAGGGGGATATCTCTGCTTTCTTACTTTAGGACTTCACTTCTTTTGAAGTTGGTAAATACAACCTTCTCACTTCAGGATTGGCAATTATTATGTTAGGTTGAAACATACCTCTCCTGTGACACTATAATGTGAAGAACTGTTCTTGCTAATGGATTTACTCCACAATATATCACAAATAGAGCATTAAAAACTAGAGTAGTGCATTCTTAATCAAACGACATGATTTTCAGGACACTTACATAGATGTAAACATATATAGCATATAGTTTTAGTGCATTGTCCCAAGACAATCTAGTTACATTCTATCAAAGTGAGGACACAAGACTTCAGGACTAAGAGCTACAATTCAATAAGTGATCAAGAGAGGTGCCTTTTCTTCTCCAAAGATTTATTTCCCCCTTATTCCTTGTTGCAAAACCACATGGTTATCTATCCAGAGCTACATCACCCTAAGCCAGGGGTTGAGAATCTTTATTTGCTCAAAAACCATAATGGTACAAAAAAAAAAGTTAATTCTGAGAGCAACATATTATAATCTTTTATTGGTCAAGAATTAGTAAGAACATCAAAAATTATTTTAGGCAAAATAAAACCAAAATGTAATTTTAAAACAGCAATATTAAAGTATATACAAAACTGTACTGAGAAAGTAATAATACACTGGCTTTGGTGGGAATTTTGAATTTTCTTGATCATCACATTCAAATTTTGAGTGTAGTTAGAGCATTTGAGTTTCCAAACTAGTCCACCAACCTGCTCCTGTGTGTTTTTAATGAAATTCACCAAAGAATGTTAAACCAAAATGCATCAAAGGAGCCTGTTTTAGTGTGCACAGAGCCACAGGTTTCTGTGGACCACTGTCCTAAAGGCCCCCAGATATTCATTTTGGCCTTCAGGTCTAACTGAACTCCATATTTGATCTGGTTTACTGTACATGTATATGGAAGCTGGATGGACGGACTGCTCAGGCCAAAACACTGGCCTGAAGAACTTTCGAAATGGCAGATTGACTGATCTGAAGTGTCATCTGTTTGTGGCGTTACCTGAAGGTCGATTCTCAGTTTGCTCAAGTTTTTGTAGTGTAAAAATCTGTCTTATGCACTGTTGCCTACATCATTGGTTTGAGTTTTTGTGAAGATGGCCAAGTGTGTGAAAGATTTCATTTTGGAATTTATTGAACTGTTTCATGAGAATGAGTTTTCACGTAAATAAAAGATTATCGTAACAGTATTTTAAAAAATGAATCTTACTGTACTTGGTTGCAAAGATGAAGGGAATGGATCCTACTGCAAGTTAGAAAACTGTCACCAAATAAATATGTGGAATTCTTTTCAAAAAGAGAAGAAAGTAATGAAATCTAGGAGGTCTGGCACTATTACTGACTGAACTTTATACATTTAGGGATAAATGGATTATTTACAATTTTGTTCAATGTCCTATGGCAAAGTGGTTAGCATGCTTGGCTACTGATCAAAGGGATTGGGTTCGAGCCCCAGGTAAGCATGACTATGTTGTCTTTCTCCTGAGGTCCCGCCATCTTCACAGACCCTCTATTATGGTGAATTAAACTGACAGGCTCCTATCAGACCTCTGTGGCAAACAGCTGCTTCAAGAATATTTTTTTTTTTGCTATTTCTCATTGGTAAAAAAATGTGACTCCATTTAGTGCTGGAAACAGTACAGATTTTGGTGCATTTTCTTTTTTCCAGAAACATCATTTTGCATTCAGTCACTGAGTTTATATTCACTTCAAAGGAAGATTGGACACCAATTTACCTACTCAGCAAAATTGTTGGTACCCTATCTTCCTTTGAAGTGAATACAAACTCAGTGACTGATTGCATCATCGATATGCTTAAGGTTTATTTTATACTTTTTAGGGTGCATAGAGGAAGATAGGTATTTAAATTTTTTTTCTTTGTCACTTATAATCAGACCTTCATTTGATATATGGGGGTGTAAAGCTTTCACGGGTTAGCCATTTCAGTGGTTATCCTGTCATGACTGTCAAATGCTTACAGTGGCAATGACATGATATTTCATCCTGCTACTGGAGTGTTCACAAAAAGTAGCTTTTGGTGCGAAATCTTTAAATGCAACACTTGAAGGGTTATGCAGAGTTCCACATTGTTATGTCATATAGGACTGGAGGTGTCATTTGTTAGGTGCTGAAAACTCATATATACGACACACCTAAAAAAAAAACACTTTTCCACTGGGGTATAGAACCATGGACCCAAGCATCAAATACGTTTTACCAACCTCCTTTGGAAACTGCAGCTTTCATGTGTAAGTTAAGTGTATGTAAATGTTTTGTTTCTAGAATATATAGTCTAAGTAAATTGAAATATTATTTTAATTATGTAAGTTGAACAATTCAATTAATTGTAAATCATGAAGTATCATTTTTGAATTTAACAGACAGTGTGGCATATAAAAGTACAAAAGATCTCATAATCAGAATTAGTTTCTTACAAATAAACCAATATTTAGGATAAGGAAGGAAAATTAAAAGGAAAATTTACTGTTTTTTAATGGGTAAGAATAGTACTTGTAGTAGCTCTGTGCTATATCTTTGTTTAAAGACGAGTCGCTGGGCACTCTGTGCACAACCACTCAGGATCACATGCTACCATATTTCCCTGAAAATAAGACCTAACTGGAAAATAAGCCCTAGCGTGATTTTTCAGGATGCTCCTAATATAAGCCCTACTCCAAAAAAAAAAAGCCCCAGTTAAGATCGTCAGCCAGACGTACGCATTTAGTACGTGCATTGTAACACACGACAGACGTATTGAATTATAAAATAATATTAATATATAATTAAATATAAATAAATATTATTGACATCAATACTTAAAATAAATGATAATATAAATTATAATTAAGTATTTGTAAATACTTAATTATAATCTATTGCTGGACATGAGAGACTGGGACCAATGGTTCTACAGGAAATGGAATCGCAAGAAATTCAGGCTGGAATTCAGGGTTTGAAGAGTTACGATGATGTTCCAGAAGAAGATGACCTGACTGTATTTGAATAAATGTAGTTTTTTGTACATGAAAAAATAAGACATCCTCTGAAAATAAGCCCTAACGCATCTTTTGGAGCAAAAAATTAATATAAGACTCAGTCTTATTTTTGGGGAAAGATGGTATATGCTCTCTCACATAAACCAAGAAGCTTAACTTTTAATCGTTTTGCCCTGGTGTGTTTAAATGCACTAATCAGCTTAGATTGATCGTGCTTAAGTATGTTTCAGTGGAAAGTATGGATTTTTGAACTTCTTTCCTGAAAGCATGACATGAAAGCTTATTCTTTTAGTAGTGAATAGCTCTTTTAAAAAAAAATGTTATGGACATGTTTTCATAGCAATTTTTTTTTTTGCTTTTGGTTCTCCAAAACAATCTCCAAAATTTGTAAATGGATTTGACTTATCCTGTACCAGCTACAAAATGGCTACTGAAACCTGTTTTAATATCTTATTCTTATTGTTTGCCTACTACTTCCACAACTTAGCTACTTTGTTTACTGCACTCAATTCTTGTTTTAAAAAAAATCATTACATTAATGCTAAACAAACATCAGTATTAAAAAAAAAATCGCTCCTTTTCAGTTAACTGGCGCCCCCGCCAGTCATTATTGTGCGTCAATCTTTTTATCCAGTGAATCTGTCGTCCGCATTATAAAAAACACCCTGAATGAGCGAATCCAAGTGAGAACAAATCAGTAGTGTTTTTTATTCAAGGTTGTCCAATTCAAGTTAGAATATTAGTATTTCACTTTACTACTTGTCAAATCCATTTCAGTGAAGTTAACAGATGTCAGTGATACCTAGTTTTTGATGATTTTTTTGAATCTGTTTTTTGACCTTTACTCTTTCTATGGCAGCTAGAGTTCTCAAACGGTACCCTTGAATAAAAAACTTTACTGATTCGTTCTCACTTGTCCTCCGCTCAATCGGGGCGTTTTTTATAATGCGGACGACAGATTCACTGAATACAAAGATTAGCGAAAATTACAAAAAACTAAAGAAAAGCACCAAAAAACTAACTCAAATTACTCTATGATAACAATGGTGGCACATCAATGTTTAACTCTGAAGTCATTTTGTTTGGGCTGTTTTACTACTAAAGCAGCATTTTTTTGTCTCTGTGGATTTAATGATCAAGTCACAGAGACTGTAAGGGCTCAGAGTAGGTGTCCCATTGGATAGATGATAGCCTCCCATCAAGGCCATACATAGCATGTCCTCTAATGCATATGAGGTATGGCTCTCCAACACATGGGGCCATGGCTTTACATCTGATCCAATAGGCAGCAGTCTTTCGAAACTCATGGATGTTAATTTTATTACCAAGGGCGGGAGGTTTAGTGGAGATAAATCTCAATAGTCACCCAGCTGGGAACTGTAGATTAGCAGCTGCTGAAAGAGTATCTCCTGCCACACTCTGAACTTGTACCAACTTAGAATAGCCACATGAAAATAACAGTAATATTTAATAACTATATAAATTTAAATGGGCATTTTGAATACTAATTATTGAAAAAAAAAAAGTATTTGCAATCCACGTTTTTGAAGTTATGATTTATACCGTGTCTGTTGTTTTAAAATTGTCTTGGCCTTTGCTTTCTGTATATGAAATATTTTTCTTTAAATTGCTCAATAGTTCTCCATTTCAGTTTTTAAAATCTTTTCCTATTAGGTAAACTTAATGGTTTTGCAATCTTTTATTATGTTCTTGATCTGTTCAACACCACTGTATATTTTGAAATTTTTCTTTAGCATTGTTTTGTAATGTTTGATACATTCTGCCTTAACTGAATAGTACGATAATATCGTATGTGATATATATGCTCATTGAAACACAAATGAAATGTAAAATATAGCTCTGTTGGAAAAATCAGAAATTGGAAGAGTAAGTCATCCTTATTACCTTCCAAAATATTTAAGTTACCTCATGAACTTCGATTTGCCATGGCTTTACAAGCCACCTTAAAAATAAGCAGAAAAGTCAATTCATAGGAACTAAATTAGTTTCAATACAAAACACCGTACTTTATGCTGTCTTTGTTTTGTGCTTAATATTTCGTTTTTAGTTGTTTTATCACATACGATATTATTTTATAAATCATGGATTTTTTTTAACAAAAAAAAATTTCCGAAATGCCGACTTTGATAAACCAATACTATTTCAGTACTTCAATTATACCTGAAAGATTTTACGATTGTTAAGCCTATTTCTATATTTTACGATATTTAAAAAATATATTTCTTAAATGAAATGCAGATCATTAAATATAATTTCTGCACTTACCTGGGGGTTCTATAGAGAATGTTTTCACGGATTCAAATGGATAGACAGATACTGACGATCTGCCTGAGACAATACCGTATTCTTCTTATCGAACTCCAAACTATAGTTCATCGGTTAGGAATTTTGGCGGTAACAACTACGCATTTACAAAGAAGTAAATAAATTTACCGGTTAAAATGAAAGCAATATTACCTTCAAAAATATTTTTTAATGTTTTTCACCAAAATATTACTTTCAATTTATAAAAAACAAAATAATTAATACAGCTATTTTACTACAAACTTTTTTTAATACAAATATTGGTACTATATCACCTCTATTATTAATATTACTCTCATTTCTGAAATTCTAACAGTAAAATAAATTATCCCCTGAAGCATGTACTTGCCACAAAGATCACACAGTGAACCCAAAATTTTAATTGATTTTAGTTCATGATCCAAATAATTATTAGGGAATTGTTCAAAACACCAAATTAATTTCTTAATACAATAAGAAATGAAAATATCTTAATTTCAGAAATTTAGTTTCCTTGTAAAATAATGGAAGCATGATATCCCTTAGCTCTTCAAGTGTTAGTAAATTATTGCTGAAAATACGCAAATAAATAATTTTATGTTTATTTAAATATTGGAAAAAACAGGGAGGGGGAGGGGAGATATTTTCTTACCAACTTGCAGCAAAGAGTCGTTGGTTTTGACCAGTCTTAACGAATGGTCAAAAAAAGTTATTTCTTCGTATAATTTAGCACGTTTTAAGCCTGTAAAAATTATTTTAAAAAATGAACTTTGTTCTCCCATGTTTGTATCCACTTTTGAGAATTTTAACTTCTTTGCAGATGGTGAGAAACAGGGTGAAGCATGAACCGACTTTGGAAAATGTACAACTAAACATTTTACCAACATGGTTGAAGAATAGAGGTAGCAATGTAGAGGAGACGCCCTAAGAACTTAAAATTGATGCTCGTTATATTCAGATGGATTGCACGGCAGCCATGTTACTCTATTCAAAACATTAGATCTAACTGTACAGTTTTTGCTCTATAAATGGTTGACGATTTACAATTTTTATATTACGTCTGCCTGTTCAGCATAATGATGTACGAATAACCCTTCAAAGCAGATACCAGTAATGACATTTCACTAGTAAATTTATCAAATTAATCAAGATAAAATACGCAACGTGAAAACATCTTTCTGTTGTATTTAATGCCATTTTGAAATCTGAGTTCTAATTTGTTGAGAAAACCCTTCCTGAATTTAAGCAGGTTTCCCATTTCTTTAGGTTTAATGCCCTATGAATCCAGAGATTAAATATGAACATAATATTATGGCATTAATATTATTTTTAAATTGAAATTTAAGGAAACGCATGATGTTGAGAATGGAGATGTCTCTTTCTCCTTGATCAAGACGTATGTCTAGAAATCTCAGTAAATATTTTTGTTTGATAACTGAAATTTTGTTCAGGTTCTAAATTAAAGCAGTTTTTGCATTAAGCAAGCAATTATAATATTGTAATACAGATATTTTCATTTGATTTTGGAATTTCAGAGTGCATTTCTATACATATTTACAGGGGATTTTGCTTCATTTTACTACTAAGAGCCATTTTATTCACACAATGTGGTAAGTGACTAAGTCACAAGGGCTCAGAGACAATTGGCTTAACTGACCCACTGGGTAGCTCTTGGGCGATAGAAAGAAGCTTCCAATCAAATGCATCCAGTGTTTCATTTAACATATACAGAGTGTTGTTCATTTCTATACAGTGTCATGGCTTAATTTTCCATCTGATGGATGGCAGTCCTTCCTGTACATAGAGGAAATGTACTGATGAAATGGGCTCAATTTCCTTCCAAAAAATAAAAAATTTTCTTCGAAAGAAAAAAAAAAGCTTTAGTTCTACTACTACTACTTTAGTTCTAATTCTAACTATTTTAAACTATCTAAAAAAGTTATTAGTTTTTTCAGTTTTCTTTTTCATTCTTATTAATAAGAACTAAATTCTAGTTTAATTTAAAAAATGTAATAATTCGCTTCATTTCACAATGCTAGTAAATTTTACATACATTTTGTTCAATTTATTTTTATGACAAAATTACTAATGTTTTTTTACCTTATGATAATGAACATCTGTTAAGAAATATTATATTTAATTTAATGACACCTTTCATTAAAATTTTCAAAAAAAAATGCATAAATGAAAAATTTTGCTTTTCTAATCTTTATATTACTGAATTATCCATATACACTTTATCTGGTCAGCCTTCTCAGGTAAATATAAAATATAAAGAAAAATTCATTCATCCTAAAAACAATTGTTTCGTGGTTCGAATCTCAAATGTTCCAGAATATTGAGATTTATTTGAGATTACAGCGAGATTATATTTTTATTACCCCAAACTTGCCCTGGATCAGAAAGAGGAAGATAATGGGCTTGGAAAGGCCATTGTCCATTAGATGAACATTAAACCATATCTATACACTGTGCACATTATAGAACACACCGAATAGTCTTGACCTTCTGTCTCCTAACAGTTGTTCACTGGGTCTCCTTCCCTCAACCTTCTCTCAGCCTTTGGAGCGCTTGTAACCTACCCATTTAGCCCATTGTATTCAAAAGGTGGTGCTCAGAGTCCGGCATACAGATCATGGTCACTCCGGCATACAGATCATGGCTCAGTGTCTCATATGAAGGACAGAATCCTTTTCAAGGCTATTAGTGTCCGCTTTCTCACTCAAGGCCATGTGAGGTTTTAGCAGCACATTTGGGATATTCAAATTGATATTTCAGTGTAATCAAAATTCTTTTAAACAGTGAGTATCATAGTTGATTAACATGTATATTTTGAGTTTACTTCCTCTTTAACCAGAAAGATCTGAGGAAAAACTCATTATTTTGCATGCAATAGAAATGTGTTTTAAATTCTATCTCCACCAAACATTATATTATATAAAATTTTCTAGAAAGTTATTGTTGGCTACTGTTGGGATTTATAGATTATTGGCTTTATTCTCATTTTTTGTAAATTTACATTATGAAAATTCTCTATAATAGCACCAAGTCAAATGTGATAGTTGTTAAAGCTTGCAGCAATTCCTTTAGTATTACTTCTGGTGTTCCACAAGCGTGTATTTTGTGTCCTTTCCTCTTAAGTTTGATTATTAATTATGTTATTCAAAATTCACTGCAAGGGAAAGATTTTCGGCTGAAATAATCTAGGGATAAAAATTCTGATTTAGATTATGCTGATGATTTGGCCCTTTTGGCAAATTATGCCGATGAGATGAACTCTTTCATTAGAGTTGCTGATGAGACTAGTACTAGAGTTCGTTTGGTGATAAACAGAGATAAAACCAAAGTGATGAGAATTGGTCAGGCAGTTGGTGCTTCGGTTGTTTTGAATGGTTGCGTCCTTGAGCAAGTGTCTCAGTTTACTCATCTTGGGAGTTATGTAACAGATACTGGTGATGTGCAGCATGAGATTTACAGGCGAATAGGGATTCTCTCTGGGACTTTTAGGAATCTATGGAGAGTATGGAGAAATAGGCGTATACACCTAAAGACTAAAATTAGACTGTAAAATAGTTTGGCTCATTCTAGGGTTAGTTATGGTAGTGAAACTTGGACACTTTGTAAACAAGATAACAGGAAACTTGATGCTATTGATCTTAGATGTTGCTGAAGTATCTTGGACATTAAATGGTTCAACTTTGTGAGAAAAGCGGAGGTTGTCTAACCTACATCCTTTATAAGTAATGGGTACGTTAGACAACCTGTCCATTTCTCACAAAGGAGTGGGTTTAGTTTCCTCTCTGTTGTAAAGATACTTACAGAGAGGAAACTCATCATCATCATCCTCAAGCAGCCATAGTCTATGGAGGTCCAACCAGACCATGAAATTTAGTTCTCCAAGCATATCTGTCCTGAGCTACATCTATTGCATCTGGTAACTGCACACCAATTCTAATAAGGTCCTGTTTAACATTGTCTGCCCACCACATCCTTGGTCTCCCCCTCTTTCTGAGGCCCTTAGGCACACTGTTCGTAACCCTATTCGCTAATCTGTAATTATTCATATGGACAACATGGCCAAACCAACGGAGTCTCTCTCTGCACAATCTACTCTCCGCCCAGTTCCACATGGCGAAGGTCTTCCCATTCCCAAACCTCCAAAAGAATTTTCCATCGATTCAGATGATGAGGAGGGAGATGAACTGGTGTTGGGTTCTCCGCAGCGTTCGGAGTCTAATAATGATCCATACATTTGCCACAGTGTGTCACACATTCTCACTGAAGAAGAAATGAACAATCTTGTTCGCGATCTGGAGCTGTCCAGGGCCAAAGCAGAGTTACTTGGATCAAGATTTAAACAATGGAATCTTCTCAAGGAAAATGTTCAACTGACTTCGTTTTGAACTCGTTATGAGCATTTTGTTGAACCAGATGATAGAGCGGCCAAGGTTCTTCTTACAAAGTGGTCTAGAAGAACAAAGACAATGTTAGACACATGAGCAGTTTGCCCTTACTTCAGAAAAGAAGATGACCTTGTGTTCTGCTCCGATGTAGATGGCCTGAGGAATGTTCTCAGAATCAAATATGATACTCAAGAATGGCGACTATTCATACACTCTTCGAAATTGAGTCTCAAGGCGGTGTTGCTGCATAATGGAAATAGACTTCTGTCCATTGCAGTCGGACACGCTATCTACATGAAAGAAACCTACAACAACCTAAAACAGTGTGATGCCCCCCCCCAATTCACTTTTACTTTACTTTAACCAGTTTTGATTAATTTACGTTATATTTATCATTTCGGGGATTTAATTTCATTTTTGGCATCACAGCGCTCATTTCCAAGAGCATAGGAGTTGCACATGCGCAACTCCTAACTTTCGACTGTCACCCGCTAAAGCGCACTTGTACAAGGACACGCTTGCGTGCACGTCATTTTATGCAAATATCTTTACCGGTGCAACAGCCACGTGTTGCGAAGCCTGTAGGCTTATTATAACAGTGACATGTAGTCAGAGAGTAGTTGAAAGTCAGTTAGAATTTGTAGTTGAAAGTCAGAAGTTGTTAGTGAGGTGATGTTGTGATCAGAAGTTAGTTGGTCACAGAGTAGAAGTTAGATAATGATGATGTAGACGACGTTTTCATTTACGTTGGTGAGTATTTAAAAATAACTTTTTGGAAATAAACTTGTTTGTTACAGAAACTTTTTTGAATCTTTGCTATTTTTTCTCTTGAGCAAAGTTAGTTGATATGTTTTTATTAGAATTTACATTAGTTTGACCATTATTTAATTTTTGAATTCATACTCGCTAAGTAACGCCCGTTGGTATTCGAACCCTAATCGAACTTTATTTGACAATTTAATTATTGCCTGGCGCCCGATTTAGCTATCTGGAGCTTGAATAAATATTAGATCAGATAAAAGGTCAAAACTTTAAAAATATTTAAATCCTTGGAGCGTTACAACAGCTGTTTAACTATCTTCAATACAGAAAGTATTGGCTGGCTTTGGGTTGGGTTGTTTTACCTCTGAGCGGCACTTTTTTGCACACAATGGGCTAAATGGCCAGGTCACATGGACCCCGAAGGCTCAGAGAAGGCTGGGGGAGGGGACCCACTGGAACAGCTGTTGTGAGACAGATGGTAGCCTCCCATCAAGGCCATCCAGCATGTTCTTTAACGTGCACAGGGTATGGCTCTCCCGCACACGGGGCCACAGCTTAACGTCCCATCCGACGGACGGCGGCTTTTCCAAGCCCAGCGGTGTCCCCTACTGACCGTGGGCAGGGTGGGGAGTTTTCCGGAGATAAGTCTCAACGCTGACCCAGCTGGGACTCGAACCTGGGAACTGCAGATTACGAGCCTGGCGCGCTACCGACTGAGCCATCCCCGCCCCGTCTTGGCTGGCATCTCTGTTGTGACTTGAAGGTAGTGGCTCTGTTGATGGGCCTGAAGCTGGGATATACGAAGTACTACTGTTTCTTATGTGAATGGGACAGTCAAGCAAAGACCTTGCAGTATATTAAGAGAAACTGGCCTCAGAGGAAATCTCTGAAAGTCGGAGAGAAGAACGTTCAACATCCAGCACTGGCAGAAACGCACAAAATCCTGCCTCGACCCTACACATCAAACTCGGTGTAATGAAAAACTTCGTAAAAAGCCATGGACCTGGACTGCATCAGCTTTCAAGTACTTGGCTGACAAATTCCCTTGACTCAGTGAAACGAAAATTAAAGGGAATTTTTGTGGGTCCTCAGTTCCGTGAGCTGTTCGGAGACCAGATGTTCAACAACCTGCTTCAGGGTGAGGAGATAAAGGCTTGGGACTCGTTTCATCTGGTGTGAACTAAATTTCTCAGGAATGTCAGGGCAGACAACTACAAGAAACTGATTAAGGACATGTTGTCTCTGTATCACAAACTTGGATGCAATATGTCATTGAAGATCCACTTTCTCCATTCCCACTTACAGATTTCTTCCTCAACAACTGCGGCATGGTTAGTGATGAGCACAGTGAAAGTTTTCACCAGGACATTGCAACGATATAGAAACGATACCAGGGAAACTGGTCCACTTCAATGTTTGCTGACTACTGTTGGACGCTCGCCAGAGATGATCCTGAGCAGCTGTACAAGCAACGGGCAAAGCGACGTCGGAAGTAGAAGCGGAGTTTTACCGATACATATCATATTTAGGTATTACTCTATTATGTTAGAGACTATTGCGGATTTCTCAGAAATCGTAGCCAGTTTTGCATTTTCATTGTCATATTCGTCTTTAGCACCTTGAAATCTTAAAGAAAAAAATGGCTACTTTTATCTCAGAGGCATGATTTTATGAAAATTTGCTGCCCAGTGCTGTTTAATGAATATGGACGTTTTTTGCATTTAAATGGGAATCTTAAGTTGCTTTGTAAATTTTGAAATGTTTCAGATATCGGCAATGTTCGGAACAAAAAAAAAAACGAAAAATAAAAATTTAACATTATTTAAGGCATTATTTGATTGATAAATTCTTGATTTATCTCCGACCATTAGAAGACAAGCTTCTCCAAACTAATCTTGTACTAAAATTCCTAGATATTTTGAATCCTGGTTCCACATTTTGTGTCCCTGCTGTTTTCTTTGTAGCTAGTGTTATTGTCTTTGAAGAATGTAGAGTTCGTTTAGAGTACATCTTTGAACAAGGTGAGTATATGTAATGTGTCGCACGAGGCTATGTTTTCCCAAGGTCATTCGAGTTTTGCTGAGTGGGGTTGCCCCATTACGTCACAGTGGGGAGAGCTCAGCTAATGTACTTACATAATCGTATATTCTTTCGTGTGTTGCTTTGCTCATCGCTTGGGTAATTTCTCTCTGTGTGAAATCTTTCAGGTAATTTTTGCTTCCTTTTATCATGCCGAACTGTGCAGTAGAAAATTACAGGAATAATCTTTCGAAGAATAAGAAAAACAATGTTTTATATGCATTTGAATTAGAAGCAAAATTTAGTATGAAGTGGGTGCTGCAGTGTTGGCGTGCAGATAAATTCGATGCGCACAAGCTAAGATATGTGGTTAATTTTTTCAGATGCCTGTTAAGATCAGTCGCCTGTAAGATTTATGAGGAAAACTCTTAAGGCTACCTATGAAACGTAAACTAAATGATAATGCCATTGCAGATTAAAAAAAACTGCCACATAAAAATTCAGTCTTTTTGCTATGACCGATTCTACTCCGACCAATCGACTATCTCGCAGACGACTAGATGATCGTTAGAATAAGAAACCGATCGCTCTGAAAACCACGATAGTGTACCAAGTAAAAAAGTAGCATTACCTCAGGTAATTAATAATTTAAAGACATTAGCTTATACTGTACTGATTCATGGGAATAAAATCTTATGCCAATGCGTCATAGTCTACGCATGGAAAATTACAGTAGCAGTTGAAATTGCTATTAAAAACTAAATAAAACCAAGAGGAAAATATCTGATTTTGCAAACAAGATTACGGTCAAAGCAAAAGCAATGGAGTAAACATAAATGAAAATTAATGCAGCAGAATAAAAATTTCAGAATTAATCGAAACAATAGAAAAAAAGCAGACTTAAAAAAGCAGAAAAAAGTATCTTAGTAAACTGAAAACTGTATTTACGCCACATCACATTAAATATTTTTTGGAAGTAATAGCATTTGAACCTCTACTTACGGCTAATATAAAAATTACATTTTTATTATTTTCATTATGATTATTAACATAGTTGGTAAAAAGATAAGTTGAAATAAAGATTTCGTGTTTGAATTCGATCGAATTTAATTTTAAGAGCAAGATCATAATTTCTCAGATCATCTAATAGAATTTCTATAGTAATTTGATGTAAATTACTATAAAATTTCTTTGTTAATTTTGATCTATTATTATTTTTTATTTATATCTGTTTGATTAACCTTTGAGAGCAATTACTTAAAGTGAAATTATTGGTGTTAAATAGTCAATTTCCTTAACTCTAAATAAAGAACGAATATTGTTAAAGATTCGTTCTCTATTTAAGTTTGTTTATTTTTATTCATTCTCTTAAGAAATCTGGAAAAGTAAAGTTGGAAAGTAATCGAGCCTTACGGGTACTTATAGTAGAAAGGAAAAATATGCGAAAGGTACCTATTTTGATAATATTACAGGCAGCTTCCTTTTGTGTAAAGCCAGAACATTAGAAACAAACTGCATCTAAGCAAATTCAGATGGCAGTCATTTGTGGTGTATGTGGTTTGGTTGCAGACTCTGTTGAACACATTATTTTGGAATGTCATAAGTTGGCTCGTATGAGATCAAATTGGTGGTGGCCACAAGAAGCTTGATGGAGTTCTGAAGTGAAACTTTGCTGGCGCTTAGATTATGGAAGAAGGAAGACAACAACTTCCCTAACTAAACTTTGTGAATATGTAATTATTGGTAATTGCATATTCCTCAAATATAAATATATAGATAGTTTTATGGAACTGAAACAAAATAAATGGTTGTTTTTTGCGGAATCATGAGATATTTGAAAAATTAATCATTTGGATAAAAATTTCCTCTAGCACTTTCGAGGAATTAAAAATTATATCTCTGATAAGCCTCTGTCAACGTGTATGACAGCAGTTTTACTCCATGTGATAAAAGCAAACTCAGATAACTTGCTATCAACAAGAAAAATTAAGAAAGTTGATTTGGTATAAAACAGTTCTGTACAGCATGTGGTGTTTTTCAGAATTTTTTGAATGTCTGTTGTTTGAGTGTCGACCAGAAAATATTGGAGGAAGAAAAAAAAGTGTGAACGAAAATTACGAGGGTAAGTCAGAAAGTAAGGTTCCCTGTATAATTTCAGTGGACAGGTATTCCACTGAAGATACAAGAAATGCATACATGTGTATTATTTTTCTGCGTAATCAGCAGACTTGTTGAGACACTTTCAAAGTCAATTAGGTTATTGAAGCTCTGCCGATAGAAGTACATGTCCTACTTCTGAAGCCACTTTGTAACTTTCTCTTTAACACTAAACCTACCGACACTTCATGTATACCTATTCCTACCATGACCGGTCCTTAAAAAAAGTTATATTTCTTACAATTGAATGCATATATTATTCATGTTCACTGCATTTTTAACAAATTATTGAGTTCTCAAATGTACATTTGCCACACATATTTTTTGTATTTCAAACAGATTTTCATAGTTGTCTTTGCAATATCTTATTTGGCAAGTTTTTTGTACATGTGAAACTGAACTTATATTTGTTGATATTTTCAGTATATTTCCTTTTTGTTTTTCCTTCTTGATATTCAGTGGCAAGTTCTTCAGCTAACTGGAATAAAAATTCATGCTTTGAAAATTTTCCCCCTGTTGTTTCTTTATATAAAACCCATGCATTTATTCCAGCTAGTTCAAGAATATTGAAAAATACTTGGAGGGACCATCTCCAAGATTTCGATTTCACACTGTATTTTCTTCCCATTTGATCTGTCACATCTACACTGAATTTTGTGCTATTATAAAATCTAATCATTTCCGGTATATGCTTATCACTTTTTTCAGTGTCTATTGAGTTATGCATTGAACTTAGTAGAACCACTTTTTTTTATTTAGTTTTATAAATTGTTAGAGTAATATAACCTGATTTTTATAGTTTTGTTGTAAAGCGTGCCATATTACTTTTCACTTGTTTGGCAAGTTTTGGCAATTCTCACTTGTTTCCATGGATGGTTCCAACAGTAGTGGTTCTTTTTGCTAGTAGTTTTGTGGCTAATGATATGCTTGTAAAAAAAAAAAGTTATCCATGGTTATGTTCCTTCCACACCCTGTGAATGGTTCTATTAGCTTGCGGACAATGAACTCCCCAAGTGGAACTGAAGGTTCTGTTTTCTCATCCTTTCCAAAATATGGAAATCCATTTACTACATACTTGCTATTGACATCAGATGTTAACCAGAATTTGGTTCCAAACTTATCTGGTTTGTTCGGCATATATTGTATATATCTACACCTAGCCTTGGATGGAACATCAGATCACGTATCAAAGGCTCATTCTGCTTTCAGTTGAAGTCATGCCACACTTTGGTAGCCTTTCATTTATACCAACTGTAGTTTTAGAAATGAGTTTCCAGGCTAAATAACAGTAATCTTCCAACCGGTCAAATTGACCAGTCGTGGTAGGTAGGACAGGCTACATATATTTCTCAGAAGAAAAAAAAACAATAAGAGATGTAAATACTGAAAAAATGATTGTATGTATATTATAAGAAAAGTTGTAAAGTTAAATAGTGTTGTGATAACATGTGGGAAATTGTACGCAAAAGTTTGAAAAGGTCAATTTGACCAGTCATGGTAGGTTTAGTGTTAACAACATCAACAGAGATGCTTCTTCAGCACCTGGTCTGGACTATGGGGTGGGTAGTGAGCAGTTGCACATCACAATGCAGAGATCCTCTTCTAGTACAGTCATACAACTGCTTTCAAACTCAGCATCATTTCTTCACTTGTTATAGTGATAGACATCCAAAATGTACACAGCCACAGTATATCAATAGATATCCACTGGTGGGGTCTTCTGTGTAGTGGCAGTTGGGGAGGGGGCTCCCAAAGGCTAAGAGGAGTTGGAGAGAACCATTACATTGTTCCATTAAGTTCTGTTTGTGAGAGTTGCTCACTGCCCTCCAAAATGTTCCTGGGACCACCCTTCTTCTGTGCTCATAGAAACCGAATTATTGATGAGGTCTGTTTGCTCTAACCCTGTGCCTCACATCACAGGTGTGTAATAGTAATGACTACTGACACTTAGTAATTTTTTTTATCATTATCAGTTCCAAAGGTTAGGTGGATAATACCTTCTGCCTCATTTGCCACTTAGTAACACTTATTCGGTACTAATGTGCAGTGTAGCACAGCCCCAGATATTTGTTGGCAGAGAACAAATTGTGAACCTCACATTCTGACTTACCCTTATACTAATATAATAGAAAATGGTTAATTTTGATTTCCAAGATTTGTTATTTTTTGTTACATCTAGAAAGTTTCAGAAAATCTTCCTCCAACTGTGATATAAATTTTAAAAAATCAGAACAGCTCATTTAAAAAAACTTGCTAAAGAAAAGCACTAATTTTACTATATTGGTAATAATTATTTGCTTTTTAGTGAAAATATACACAATATATGCATCATGTTTGTTTGTTTGTTTTTTGGAAATAACACTTAGAAAAATTAGGTAATTATAAATTATCTATAGCAAGAAAAAATATTTCACAGAGAATTTCTCATATCTTACACCATCAATGTTGGATTCTTTACCTTTAGAACTAGAAAATGAGAACCCTATGTTGTTTAGAAAATTATGTTTATTTTAAATTCAGATGTTGAAAGTTTGTTGTAAAATATTCCAAGAGACTACCTATTATTAACTGGTTACCATGTACCACAGTATGTTGCTGAAATTTCAATTTTTAATTTTCAGCAGACACTGGATGGCTCCTTAGTTTTTGAATGTCTTTTGTATTTAATGAAAATAAAAGAAAATCCACGTCCTCAAATACACCTATCTTACTTCAATGTCAAATACATGTTAAATGTTTCATATATTTAATATAACTTACTACATGTACCGCATTGTACAACTTATCATTGTTCATGTAGATAGCATCAATCTGGCTTTATGTATAGGCTAGTGAGGCAGTGACCTTGGGGTAACTGCAGTGAACTATCTTGTCATATACACTGAAGAGCCAAAACATTTTACGCGGTTGAGGTGCCACAGATCAGATATGCCGTTCTAACACAAACCACAGATGCTCAATTGGATTAATGTCTGGGAAATTTGGAGGCCAGGACAATTCTCATGTTCCATAAACCATTCTTGAACAATCTGGGCAGTGTGGCATGGTGCATTATCCTGTCGAAGAAGTCACTACTAGAGAGAAATACCGTTGCCATGAAAGGATGTTCCTGGTCCGCAATGATTAGGTAGGTGGTAGATGTAGTTTCCTGTACATGTATGACTGGACCTAGGGTTTTCCAGAAGAACATTGCCCAAAGCATTACACTTCCTCCACTGGCTTGTTTTCTTCCCACGGTGTATCCTGGTGCCAACACTTCCCCAGGTAAATGATGCACACATATCTGGCCATCCACATGATGCAACAGGAAACAAGATTCATTGGACCAGATGACCTTCCAATTATTCAAGGTCCAGTTTTGATGCTTGCATGCCCATTGTAGACACTTTTGAAGGTGTACCAAGATTAGCATGGGCACTTGGAGCAGCCTGTGGCTAAGCAAGTCCCATTTTCAGCAAGGTTCAATGTACTGTGTTTTGTGACACATTACTCCCAACACCAGCATTCAAATTATGGATGAGTTGTGCCACAGTATCCCTTCTGTTGGCTTGTACCATACAGGATAGGCTTTGCTCACCTCCAGCATCAATGAGCCATGGTTGGCCCACACCTTGTTTGTGGTTTTTCCCTCGGACCACTTTTGAAGGTACTAACCATGGCTGGTGGGTGAGCACCCCACAAACCTTGCGGTCTCAGAAATGCTCCGACTCAGCCATCTCGGCATTATAATTTGGCCTTTGTCAAACTCACTTAAGTCCGCTGCCTTTCCCATCTGAAGAACAACACCGATTAACAGAGCTCAGTATCAGGTGTTATTTATATAATTTTATGACCTTCACATGCACCATCATTTACCTGTAGTTGCTTCGATTTGCATAAAGACACGCTGGTCATAATGTTTTGACTCTTCATTGTATGTTATTTAACAAAATATGGGTGGTTGGAACCATGATCTAGGCACAGTTGTAGTAAATCTGCCAATCGATTAGCATCATTAGAAATATTTCATAAATAATGTTGAATTTAAAACTTTGAAATATTTCCAGGGTGAATTATAACTGTAATATATTAAAATTAACAAAATTAAGCAGGTTTGACCATGTCAAGATTTATTCTAAAGAAATAAGCCTATCCAACCCAAACTCACTGAAAAACACTAGGAAAGAATTTGTATCATTAACCCTTTACACCCAAGAAATCTGAGAAAAAGGTAGAAGGTAGTAAAGACAAAGAAATAACACTATTCGGACTAGTCCATTTCAAAATCTCGGCCATTTTGGGTGTTAAAGAGTTGCAGGAAAAAATTTCTACTTAAAAACAAATGCACTTCTAAGGAGTAATAAATTCATAGAAAAAAATTACATTTTTAAGGAATAAAGAAAATATCTTTAATAAAAAAGAAAAAAAAAATCCATTTTTAATTGGTATATTGATTATTTGTGTAATAAACCACAAATTCTTTTGCATTGAGCCACAAGTTAGATGGGCCTGGTTTAGAAAGTGCAGCATGCAGCCCAAATATTGAGCTCTAAATCCAAACCTTACCTATACACTGTAATCCAGCTTTTAGACGTAACCCCTAAACCTCTGTTTATATTTTTTTGTGCAGTGTGCATTCCTTTCTGAAAAAAATGTGCAATATTCAGGGCACTGTATCCAGGATTTTTTTTTTCTGTATAGGTCCTATACAGTACCACAGTAAAGACATCTGTATAGGAGGGGTTAAGATTCTTCTGTTTTCTCTATATGCCCTTAAAGCAGTTTATGTAGAAGAAACTTGTTCTCATTTACCATAATAGATAGTTTGTTGAAGATAATGCTACCTGGGCTGGTGGCTGAAAAAAATAGAAATATGGTTTAACTGATAATTTCATCTCTTACTGTTTAATGGCTTGTTTCATGTATATTTTTTCACTCTTGGAGATTAAAAATGAGAGGTAAGCCATATCCCATTTCTATACACTGACAAACTGTTTTGGTATCTTTTTATTCAGTTTCGGTGAACACTGCATTTTTACCAAATTCTCAACTATATCCTTTCTGTAGCATCCTAAGCACCTCCCCCAAATACATGCCTGATGATACTGGTATGCTGTTGTTGCCTAACTCTGATATAAGAAAGTTAATGGCTCCATATTATTAAGTGAAATAATGACCCTTCTAGCAAAGAAATATAAACCATTTCCAGATGTTTTCACTTACACTCTAATGAAAGTTGGAATATACCTGGGGAATTACATATCATAGGCTAAGAACTGCTTCTCTAAATATCCAGTGCTGCTGTATTGTATGAATACCAGAGGCATAAAGTTAGTTTTCAACTCCATCCAATAAAAGCAGTTAAGTGACCCTTCATAAAAGTGAAACATAGAATGTACTTTTATCCTTATAGTGTGTTATCTTTTTGCCCATCAATCCTTTAAATAATATTATAACTGAAATCACTAAGGCCCCTCTTGGTGAGTGAGCATGAAAAAGTATTTGTTTCCTTCCCTCAAAATTTTTCAAAGAATTTAACACATGTATTTGCTTTCTCAATGATTTAGTAGTTAGCACACTTGGCTACTGATCCAAAGAATCTGGGTTTCAGCCCCAGATAAGGTATAGATGTTTGTGTTGTCTTTCTGCTGAGGTCTCACCTTCCTGTCAGACCTTTGTGCCAATCTGCTGTGTGAGGGGTAATTTATTTTTTTTATTGGCTAATAAGTTAGTTTAGCATTATAAATCAGGAAAAAACTTAAGTCTGTTTTTCAAAGTTATGAAAGTAGTATACCGTACTTTATAAACATAATGCTAAAGATATAGCATAATTTAAAAGTACTGATACTTATGAACATAAATAGTTACTATGTTTTAAGTCATATGTGTAGACATTCAATTATTATCTATATGTTTCTAAAGAATCGGCTTGCTGCACTATAAGAAAATTACCCAGAATTGAATAGATTCCTTCTACTCCATCAAGTGAATTAGTAAAATTTGAATGTTTAAACTTTGTTAATTCATTTCGGAGAGATTAGAGGCATATCTAGGAGTTTGAGTGGTGTAGCAGAACCAGTCATAGCCAAGGTTTGGGTGCAGAACAGCTTGGAATTCAGCATTAGTGTATAATAAATTGCATTGGTTTAGGCTTAGTTTGAGGACTTAGTACATGTTTATCTATGATGTTTTATTTATTTTTCAGGGAGTAGAAAGTGTAATACAACAGGCTGATTCATTACCAACCCTGATTTGTATCTCTTACTACAGTAGAGATGTAATAAAGCTAACTATAATCTGTCCTTATGACAAGTTGTAGGGAAGACAAGGAAATGGCCAAGAAAAAAAAAAAACACGAAGGGTTTCGAACCCTTGATAAAATTAAGTTAATATCTAGAGTTCATGACTCAAAATTTTAAGGGGTTTGGTGGAGTCGGTATTATGGTAAATAAGTATATTTTTGAAAGTTAAACTCAAATGAGCAAGTGCTGGTCATAATTTTGATTAGTTATGGAGTTCAAAACATTTTTGTAAAGGACTCTCATCGCAGAGTGCTACTATCGTTCTAACGTAACATCTATGGAGTTGAGTTCTGTGAGCCAGTAGAAGCATATGGATATAAATAGAGCATGAAACTGTTGCATATAAATACAATTAGGTTGTAGATAGGAGTGAGGGGATGTATTATTGTTACACATAAGTAGTTCTGATACGTGATGGATTTTGATTTTTTGATATGGTATAAGGGAAATTTGACACATTGTGCTTTTCTTGAATATTCTTTGAGTGTGGTGGTTGCTGCTGTTGTGTTAATAGAGAATATAGATGAGTTAAAAAATTTTGTTGTAGATTTTTATGTTCATGTTTCAATGAATTATGCATGTTAATTGGAGAGTGTGGTTTGTGTTCAGAAAGGGAAAAGTTTTGGTTTGGACATTTAATAGATTTAGATTATGTTGAATTTTTTTTAGATATATACACTTAGGGAGTTTTACCCATTGGGTTCTACTATGGCATATAAACTGACAGGCTCCTGTCAGACCTCTGTTGCAAGCAGCTGCTTGAGGGGGTATAATTTTTTTTCATTTATTTAACCCATGGGGCTTTTTTGAGTGTGGATCAGCAGTGCATTTTTGAAATTGTTTTAGCCCATTGGGTTATTTATCCCATGGGCCTGTTCTCAAGTGCGCATTGGCTTTAGAACATCACATTTGGTATGTTGAAATGTAGGATGTTTTGGTTTTCTGAGAGTAATTTTGATTGTATTATATGTATTTTTCTAGATTTAGTTTTCCAAAGTTTTAATAAATTTTGTAAAAATAAAATTAATCTTTTTTCTAGAAAGCATTGATGGAAGATGGTGTTTTGGTTTGATGTAGGAAATGGGACTATTTTCACAGACTACTTTAAAAAACAAAATGGTGGCAGGAGTAAGCAATTCTAAATAATTACCTTATTTTTAAGAAACCTGTGTCTTTCTGCTGAGGTCCCACCATTCTCGCAGACCTTCTACTATGGTGAATTAAACTGACAGGCTCCTGTCAGACCTCTGTGCAAACAGCTGCTTGAGGGAGTATTTATTATTTATTTTTATTATTGTTTATCAGTTGAATAATATATTAACAGAATTTTTCAAACCCCACTATTCCTCCCAAAATCCTTGCTATACCATTAGTAATAATGTTGATAGTTAAAACCATTCATTTTAAACATATTCTCCAAATTATAGTGTATAAAGCTAGCTTTTAATTAAAAGGAACATACCACCTCTTGAAGATGATACCCAGATAGTATGGAAAAGAAAAATGAAGGCATGATGTAGCCAAGATAGATATTCTTGAAGATTATTTATATGTGTGTGCATGTAATATAATAATGGTTATAGTATTACATACGTTGATAATATTCATGAGAGCTGACATTTTTTTATTGCTTTTTTATAGGATTGTCTAAATAATTGAAGTCTGACATTCACATTATCTTATGCCTATTATTAAAGACCGACTTGGTGAACTGCGAGCAAAATCTTTGGTAAGTGGAGTAATTTTTATAATTCAGCTTTTATATCATATTTATTCCATTGACAGCTAAACTACCTATTTTAAAAAAACTGTTTAATATCTAGCATACTAATTCTATGTTATCAGTCAAAAATTCAATTATAAGGTTGAAAGGTCCCATGGCTGAGTAGTTAGCATGCTTGGCCTGCTGATTCTTGCCCAAAAATTTGACTGGGTTTGAGCCCTGGGTAAGGCATGCATGTTTTTATTGTCTTTCTCCTGAGGTCCCACCATTCTCAGAACTTCTACTATGGCATATTAAATTGGCAGGCTCCTGTCATATATCTGTGACAAACAGCTGCTTGAGGGAGGGGGGTATTTATTTTTAGTATCAATTTACTCTCAATGATTGGCACTGACATCAAAATTTTGTGTCTGATTAAGTCTTAGTGGTGCAAAAAAAGAAAAAAAAAGTAACTTAAAAGAATGGAGTGATTAAAATAGATAAAAAATAATATGCCTAATGTAGTATTAGGTTGAAATGCATTTTACAGGTCTCAGCCCCCATTTTTTCATACAATGTAATAATGTGGTATATTTCATATGATTCACTAATTCTTATGTTAACAGGGGTCTCTAAAAATGCTGAAAATAATATTAGTTTTCATTTTTTGCAAATGCAATATGAGGATGAGCTGCAATATTATTTTTCCATGATCATAATCTCAAAAACAATGACTCCCATTGGTGCCAGCTGCAAAAAAGAATCTTTCCTTAAACAAAACTGAGAAAAACTCAATAGTACATAAAATAAACTAAAAACACCATAATAAAAGAGAGCAGAAATATTGTATAAATGGTCACTGATACCCAACTTCCTCAGTAAGCACATTGACAATACCATAATAAAAGCATATTCTAAACTCCAAAAGCCACTATTGAACAGTAGGAAACACTACATGATACAAACCCAAAGAAAACAAAACCTAAGGGATGTATCAGTGATCTGTTCTTCAGAAAGAAACCCACACTAAATAACCCCTAAACCCATTATTTAGGCCTAAAAACACATAAGCAGTATGTGCCTAAAAAAACACATAAGTAGTATGTGCATAAGCAGTATGTGCCTAAAAAAACACATAAGTAGTATGTGCATAAGCAGTATGTGCCTAAAAAAACACATAAGTAGTATGTGCATAAGCAGTATGTGCCAATCCATACTTGTGGGGGGAGGGGGGGGACAGAAATCATACCAAAAACAACTAACCTAAAAACACAAATATTTTTTTAAATACACTATCAATTTTTTTATCTTCATCTGAAGCCTATTACCTGCTTCAGGCTTTAAAGCTGCACCTTCTTTCAGGGACTCTATAATATATGATAGCAAATCATTCCTGTATTCTGTCATTGAGGAATGATATTGCTGTGCACAAATATATGCTAGTGGGACTTTATCAAATATAAATCCTTTAAGTGTTTGTCAACAATATGATGGTGTGACCATGCCCCCACTGTTTGTAGTAATGGTTTATGGCAAATGCCACAGATTGATATATATATATATGCACCCTGCATTGCTATTTATACAGATAAAGGTTTACATAGCTTATCTAATACAGTGTAATTGTACAAGAAATTAGATAAGAGCACAGTGACATTAATTTAACTAAATCCCAAAGAACACGCTAGATGGTCTATTTTGTGTTATGGAATTTAGTTAAGTGTAATTGTAGATTAAATAAATATATATTAAAATTTTGTATATTTGCTGTACCTATCAAGGCACAAAAAATCTTAATGCATTGTTGATTCACACTTAAAAAACTCCCCAGAATTTAATCACATCAGAGACAACTAACCTAAAAGCATAAAAGTGTAAAGCAATGTACTGCTGATTCATAATTTAAAAAAAACTCCCTGAAGCAGCCCTTAATAGCCTGGCTGATAGATAACAGAGAAAGCTGCTAGAGAACACAACAGATAGTTGTATCAAATAGTTAATATTTTGTGTAGGAGAAAGAATGGCATACAGGGATTAAGGGATAAGCATGGAAAGGCTATTAAAAGTGAGGTTTCTGTCATGGTGGTGTCTTAGAGCATACAGTTAACAAATGACCAGAATTGCATTTTAGGCAAATGATGGTATAGGTACAAGCACAAAATGTATACGTAAAAGTTTTTGTTTAAGTTATAATTAATGGTTAGAATTATATTTAGTTCATTCTTGGTTTTAATCTAAAGATTTCTAAGTAGTGCTTAAAAATTTATTTAATTTTAATGATTTGCACTGTGTAAATTGTATAGTCATAAAGCTAAATTATCTTATGTAAAAGGTACCTCTATTTTGTGCATACAATGTGCATTCATTTTAGATTAATGTAATTGTGCACTTCATTAAGTAGGGTTATAGTTGACACATTAATTAGTGTGCAAGGATCATAACATGAGTTTCCCAAGTTTGAGTCAGCTCTATGGTAGCATTATGATTTACTTCACTAATACTCATTCTACCCTCATCAAGAAAGGAAACATGTGATAGTGCTTGAAAAGTCTGCCATCTGTTGAATGAGATGTTAAGCTGTTACCCTGTGTACTGAAAAGCCGAACCTGTGCATCCTAAAGACCATGCTAGATGGTCATAATGAGCATTTTCCATGTGTCCTAACAGTTGTTCATTGGTTCCACCCAGTTCTAAGCCCTGGGGATCCTTATGCCCTGGCCTTTAGTTCATTGTGTGCATAAAAGTGCTACTTACAAGTAAAGCAACCCAAAGCTTCATTGCCTAATATATTTTTTTATCTTAAATTTTTGGGTTAAACTAGTTGTGCATATATCTTTATTTACTAACTTTTTTTTGTGCAGATGCAAAGGAGAAAAAGTAGCTCTGCTTCTTCAAGGAAGAAAAGCTCAAAATCTCTTTTAGATATGGAGCAAGCATGTGAATTTATGAAACTTTATTTGGAATATGTAAGTAAACAAAAAACATGCAATTAATTTTAATACGTTTTGTAATAAAATGCATAATTGTTCTGTGACATACAATTGAAATATTAGAAAATTATATTGGGCAGATCTGACTTAATGCAACAAATTTTAATGAAAATGTTAGACAACAATAAGCATTGTAGTAAAACAAAATAAGAATTTTTTTGAATGATAATAATACAACTTACCTTATTAGTCCCCTATAACACTGTTTAGTATACCATATTCTTTACTTATTCTGTGTGCTCACATAACTATGCTCGAAAAATGCATGACAAACAACATTAGTCTGAAACAACTGCTATATTACTGTTATGCTGTGGCTGATATTCAAAATAGTTTGTTTATTGCAACCTCACTATATGCCAATATAGTGTCTTATTACTTACTAACAACATTAACTTTGACATACATAACAAGTAACACTTTATGCATTGGAGCAAACTCAGTGTCTTTTGTTTGCCTAAGGCCATCACAGCTCAGAGTGAAGTGTAATAAAATGGCCTTAAGCAAACAAAAGACACTGATGAGTTCATTCCAATGTATAAGAGGTGGGAGTGGCTCAGTCGGTAACACGCCAGGCTAGGCTCATAATCTTCAGTACGAATCCCACCTGAGCCAGTGTTGAGATTGATCTCTGCAAATCTCCCACCCTGCTTTCAGTCAGTATGGGACACCAATGGGCTTGGAAAAGCTGCCATCTGTCAGATGGAACATAAAGCCATGGCCCCTTTGCGGGAGAGAGACAGCCTATGTCAATTAAGTAACACAGTGGATAGCCTTAATGGGAGGCTTCCAGCTGTCTCCTAACAGCTCTCCAGTGGGTTCCCTCCCCCAACCTTCTCTGAGCTTGTGGGTCCTTGTGACTTGGCCATTTAGCCCATTGTGTTCAAAAAAATGTGCTGCTCAGAGATAAAGCAACCTAAATTCAAAGCATAAACTGTTATATGATGTATGTCAGAGTAAATGCCTTTAATAAATAATAAGAGAATCTTTTGGCATATAGTTAGGTTGCAACAGACATAACGTACTATAGATGACAGCCACTGCACGACTGTAATATAAAATAATGGTTGTTTTAGAGTTAAATTTTTTTATAAGTTAACATAGGACATAAGTAAAAAATATGGTATATTAAATATCATAATATTGGATTCATTCATGGTTCTATATTCTTATGAAATATCTTAGATATTAGGTGATTTTTATATCTAAATAATGATAAGATTAGACAAAGAAATTAGCAGTCACCTTTAAAACAGCAGCTTATGTAAGAAGACTGCACTGATTTGGACATTTTGCCTGCCTGCAAAACTGCAGAGATTAAATATTAGAATTATGAACAGTGTGCCTTAAGGCCTCAGTAAAAAGGGATCTAGGATGTGGGAATGCAATGAACAATGTCAAGCATGATCTTGTTAGAATTAACCAGCAGTGGCACTGGTTGGACCTCTATAGCATATGTTTGCATGAGGATTATATATGCAAGTGGGATATGAATCACTCTGTACATTGATAAAGGGTTGAATACATTAAAAATAGCTAATATGCACTTACAGACTGAATAGTGTAACAATTGAAGTAGATGTCATGTTTCCAATGATTTTTTGTTTCAAATCCCTCTTTGGTTTTGCAAAATTTTTCTGCTTTAGAAAAAGTAGCTTATGTTTCGCAAAAGTAAAAAATCCTGATAATTATTAGCATTCAGTGTTTTATTGTAACGTTGTGAAAAATCATTTAGGATGCAAGTAATATAAATTTCAAAGATATTCTTTTTGTTGTGTACAGTCTAGACAATAGATAAACTGTAGCACAAACTGCACATAGCCTTCTAAGACCACCACAATGGTGCATTGAGGTTGGTTTACAATGACATTTCAACTGTTGAAGTTTGTTATCAAATCCTGGGTTGATGGCATAGTTATTGTTCCATTTTAATCTGCAGATAAACTTTTAACTTTCCCTTTCTGAACATAAAAAAAAAGTAAATAAATTGGAAGGATTTACCAACTCAATATGTTTGCTCATTAGTTCGTATGTTTCCAATAGTATAGGTGTATATTTCACCTGAATCTAGTTAGTATTTATTGATTAGGTATTGACATCTATGAATGGTCTGTTAAAGTAATATTTTTGTGTTTCCTATCATCTGTTGCTCACTAATGTTTTCCTACATGTTTTTTTTTAGATAAAACATAAACAATTTATATATTTAGGAGTTAGTCATGTAATTTAACCAGTTACTGATATCTTATTAGTATAAATTGTTTCTTACATAACTCCAGTAACAAGTATCAGTTATTGCATATATCTTCTTACTATAGATAATGTGTAATTATTAATGTCAGAAATTATACATTTGTGTGTTGTGCTTTGTGACTAGAAGTAATGTCACTACGTTTTGCTTTGTACTTTTAGGTGGAAGATATATTTACAAGCTTCAATGAAATTGAATCTAACATTGGTGAAGTAATTGATATCCACAATAATATATTAAGCTGTAATGAAACTGATAACAGTGAGTAAAATACTTTGATTATAGCAACTTTTTTGTTTTAAAATTACAGGAACATATGTGTTGTTAGTGATAGTGTCTGAAATGTTTTTCAAATCATCAATGATTGATGGTGTAACACTTCTTTACAATATCTTATATATTATAAATTAGTGGAGCTTAACGTTATCTCTGTCATGCAGTTGATATAGTTTCTCACAACTTTGCACACAATATACAAGTTATTACGTGCATTAACTAGTCTTACTTAAAGTTCCAGTTTTACTTAAGTTCCAGTTTTTTCATCTTACTTAAGTTCCAGTTTTGTTATTATAAGGCTTCTAAAGTTACTGTCATTTTGTTCTTGATTTTATTTCAGTGATGAAAGGCTGGTTCATAGAAATAAGTATTAAGTGTTTGTTTTAATTATATTTCAAAAATTGCTTTAACTTCTGAAGGTTAAATTTTAAGGATCTGTATTATTTTGTGTCTTGGTAATGTTCATATGCCACATTTGGTGCCATGTGTTGAGCACCACTGCTATAGTCAGTCTACACTAATGCCCAAAATTTTTGACATGACTCTAGATAAGTTAAAGATTTCAGTGAAATCTAGCTGAATTGTAATTTTCAGCAAGATTTGTTAATATTAAGAGTTTCAGAAACAAATCTTTAACAGCAGCTGCTGTTACAGTTGTTCTGAAAAATGCTAACATTTTTGTAAAAAAAAATGCAAAAGTTTTAATTATTTGAAATTAATTTACCAAATTACATATTTTTATCAGTTTAATTTTAATTTCTAATTTGCTTTTTAACTTAAAAAAATTCTAATGACTTGCAAAGCTGCTGTTAATATTCTAACTGTAATAATTTAATGCTAAACAAGTTCTGTTAAAAAAAAATCGAGATTTAGATATGTTGAGATCACATTCTTCCATTTTTAATTATCTATAATCTATAGACAGATACAAGTTATTGGAAACTTGCCAACAACTGTTACACTATTCATCTCATTCTTGTGCTTAAGATTGTCTTGAATACATGTCTTTATTAGGATTTTTTTTAAAGTTACTCTTTAACTGAAAACAATTTGAACTTTTTTAGCTCACACTAAAGGAAAAAAACAAGCAATCTAATGTTTTTATTTGTTGTCTGTCTGTCGATTAGAAATAATTTTAAAATTCTTTTTGGGTTGGACAGGTATTGATGAAATATTATGATTCATATGCCTATGTAATAGATGTAGTTTGACAACTACAGTAGAGGTAACACATCCTGGAAGAATGGGGTTTGTGAAGATTGACATTTGAATCACCATCTTTAGCATAAGAGTGTGAGCAAAATAAAGACATTACATAAATTTACAATGAATTTTAATATGTTTATGGTGAAATTACCTGAATATATAATGAAGATGCATGACTATAGTATGAAATAGTTTGTATGCATAAATATGTGAAGCAAGGATTGTCTACACAGGTTTGATCAGCATAATCATACCAACATAATAATTGTAGTGAAATAGTTATATGCATAGAATGAAAAATTTCATTTGCAAGTTTAATTCTTCTAATCTTGTATGAGTCATTGCAATGATGGCCAATTCTAAGCATGAGTGCTAGAATCTTCATTGTGGCATGCAAAGATGCTAGACCATGCTATGGAAATATTTCTATGGAACAATCATCCATGATTGTTCCATAGCAATATTTATATAACAAAATAATTTTTTTATTATTTTTTTGTTTCCATAGCAATATTTATAGCTAATATAAAATTATATTATTATATTAGTATGGAGCAATTATCCATGATTGTTCCATACTAATACATTTCTTAAAGAAATCTTTTTTTGCTTTCAGAAAAGCAAATATGCATTTATTCTTAGTAACATAGATTATATTCTACTTATTATCTTTTTAAAATTTTTGCAGTTCAAACCTGTATAGTAGTGCTAGCTAGTAGGCTACATTGTAGGTTTGCCATCTTTTGAGTGATGTCATGAGTAGTTTTAAAAGTGGTGTGCACTATTTCCCATCACAACCAACCTATAGGTGCAATCAAAAAGTAATATAAGTATATGGGAAACATATTTAGTATATCATATCTAGAAAAAAATCTGAATAAAATAATGAAATCTTATCTATATAAAATATCTAAAGCTGCAGTAGAAACAATAATTAAGAAAGAAAGATACAGATAAAAATATTAGGAAATGCTGAGACCTCTAAAATTTCAATTTTATATCAAAATACAGAAATTGGCTTATCAAACCTGCCTGGTGCATGTTCAGGAAAGTGCTTAGAGTGCTATAACACCTCTCATAAATCCTTCAAAGCTCCAAATTGAAAAAATGTAAAACTATTCAGATGTGTTGTTCAAAGATTTGAGGAAAGCACTATGGTAACTGAAAGTAGTGTGCCAGACTCATAATCTGTAGTTCCCAGGTTTGAGTCCCAGCTTGGTCAGCATTGAGATTTATCTCCACAAAATTCCCTGGTTTCAGTAGGGGACACCGATGGGCTTGGAAAGGCCGCCGTCCGTCAGATGGGACATTAAGTCATGGCCCCATGTGCGGAAGAGCCATACCCTGTGCACGTTAAAGAACACACTGGATGGCCTTGATGGGAGGCTACCATCTGTTTCCCAGTAGCTGTTCCAGTGGGTCCCCTACCCAACCTTCTCTGAGCCTTCGAGATCCATGTGACCTGGCCATTTAGCCCATGTGTGCAAAAAAGTACCGCTTAGAGGTAAAACAACCCAACTGGGGTAACTGAAATAATATGAAAAGACGCTAAAGCTATTGCAGTTTGTCAGGATATGGAAATTGGGGCATTGTCTACCTCTTACTTCTAATCTGCAACCATGAAAGAATACATATGAAACAAGATATAATCACCAAGCAATGAAATTATCAGTGACTTTGAGATTTTCTTTTGCCTCAGAAAACAGATTTTTCTTTTGCTCCTTTTTTTGAGCCAGCAGCACAGATAGTATTGTTTTCAACACAGCAAATAACCTTAATGGGCAAAAGAAGTGAATAAGTTTCTTCTACATAAACTGCTTCAAATATATAATATAAATACAAAACAAATACTTCAAATATATAACATAAATACATTCCCCCCCTCCCTACCAGCACAAATGTCTTGACCATCCTACTGTAGGGGCATGCTAAGATTTTTTCTAGGCCATTGAAAATAATAAGGTTTAGTTCTTTTTATCCACAGCCTTGGGAGTGGCAACTTTGTCATCCTTTGTGACTTGAAGTCAGCCTTGCACGCTCTCCAGAAGCAAGACAGTAAGAGTTGCAACACCTTCCTTATTCAGAAGATCATGGAGATATGCTCCAAGCTCACTTCTGCCTGTATCACAATCCATTTCCATTGGTCCCCTCCCATGTAGGGTACCTGGCAATGAGCTTGCAGATCGGACCATGAAAGAGGGTGCTTGAGAGTCAAAGATATGTTCTGATTTCCCTCTCTCAGTGACTGCAAGACTTTTGTCTGACAGCTGATGAGCCAGTATCATCTTTCCCAGTGGCAGAGGGACTCCAGTTGTTCCACTTTTAGATTCCTGGTATACCCTTCTCTCATTACTCCTAACCTCAAAGACCGTAAATCTGAGGAGACCCTCCATTGTCTCTGAGTTGGTGTCTTCTACAACAACTCTATGCTTCACACTCTTGGTAGAGCCTACAGTCCTAACTGTGCCACATGCAGCACACCTGAGACTGTATCTCGCATACTTCTGAACTGCTCCTTCTACAATGCTGAAAGAGAAGCTTTGTTTTGGGAGCTTCATGCTATTGTAACCACGGATTATTCTTACGTCCCTTCTTGGTATCCACTAGAATAAGAAGCTGCAGTGAATGCTCATGCAGCTACTTATTGATTTCTTTCAGAACATTGGCCTCTTCTGCTGTAGTCTAATGTCTCTTGTTTTATTGCTTCTATGTTAATGAGCTTAGTATAGTTAATAGATTCATGAGATAGCTGAGAGGCAGTATTTTTTGCCTCTACTATCTCATCCTCCTGTTGAGACTGGTGTAGGGATCCCCTCATCAGGAGCTAATTTTACCATGATCTTACAACATCTTGAACCTTGAACCCATAAAAAAAAATCTGGATACACACCTACACAACACTTTGAGAAAACTAAAAGGTCGTGTGAGGCAAAATTTAAAGAAGATGAAAGAGATATTTTAAAAAGAAATCACATCACTAACCACATTTAATTAGGATAAACACTTAATTTTTTTGGGGGGAAAAATTCTTTATTTTGGAAAAAGCAGTTTTTACAAATCCAAGATCAGAATACCAGCTGAACATTTTCAAAAATTTAATATACCAAAATCAGAACAACTGCTGTAAGGAAGAAAGCATACTATCCCCTCACCCAGGAATAATTCTACTGAAAAAGTAATAACAAAGGTAAAAACAATGCCCACAACAATTTGGTCCTGAAGAAGAGAAATCTATAATGTTGAGAAACCAAATAATCGCATTAAAAACAATAGAAAGAACAGCATTCAACAGAAAACAAATGTCACTGTGCAATCAAGCACAAACAACAAGAACAGTACTAACCTCTGCTTCTCAAAATACACCACAAACTTCCCAAGGAGAGCAAAATTGATACTGTAGCATGTAGAAGAATGTTCTTTTCGTCTTTTAAGTGAATATTCAAAGCTGATCCAAAAGTAAAAACTTTACAAACTGTGCATGCTAATAATGAAAAGGAAAAATGTTGATTATGTGAGTACCACAAGCACACTACATTGAGTAGATAGACAGACTGTGATGGGAAAAAGTGTGCACAGGATATAATTCATATATATTGCTCAAAAGATGCAGACCAGCAATTTAGCCTACCATGTGGTAGGCTAAATTTATAATTATACCTTGCAATAAATATTACCTTTGCACCTTTGAAAACTATTAAACCAAACTTTTTCTTTTTAATTTTAGAATTTAGGAAGATGGTGAGTACTGTTTAGTTACAGGATATAAATAAATTTTTGTTTTATATATGATTGAACATGCATTTTGTGCTTTAGATAAGTTTTTTGGCAAAAGGTGACTGTTTGATAAAAGATTGGCCATTGCTGAACTATCATACCACATTTCTTAATTTGTGAAATTTTTTATCTTAGAATTAAGTGATAAACTGGAAAATCTCTGTGATAGTATCGGGAAAAAAGGCCGCATATTGATGAAAAAATTAGAAGGTAAGCAATTTGTTTTTCATTTGTTATTTTTATGCTTACCAAATCTTTGCCCAAAAGATCTATCTTTTTATCAGTTATAATACCAACAGGAGACCTTGTACACTAGAAAGCAATAAAAAAAACTACTTTTTCGATTTTAAGTGTTTATAGTTTTTGTTGATTCAGTTTATGATAGTTTATAGTTATCATGTAGCAAAGCTTTGATCTTGACTGACAAATAGTTTAATTAAAAAAACTATAAAACTGTATAAACTTTAAAGTATTATATATTAACAATTATCAAAGGTACTGATGGTAGGGTCCATGACTAGAACATAATTACATAGTCTCAATAGATTCAAAATCATAAGTGTCATAATTCAAAAGTATATAAAGTATATAAATGATCGCTTTTAATACTGATTATAATGTAGCTTATGCTATTACTAGCAGTATGTTTGTACTTGCAGATACAAATTTACAAATAGCTTTATCACTTTTTTACTATGTGCTTTAGTAATGTTTTAACATTTTGCATATTATTGTAATAAAATTTTTAATATAAACACAACAGAAAAAGTCATAAAATCCTTGAGTAGTTGTATGACAATAATTTATTCTCTGATGCACTTAATTTACAGAAGAATTATCATTTGCTGATGGTATAGAATGATGTTAAATGGAAACTATATCAACTGACTACACTTAAACACTAGTTGCATACACAATTTTGAATAGTACTCAGATCTGTCAGCAGATGGTTTATAATGATTCAAATAAGAAGGTTGCAATTGAAATTGTTTAACTTTAGATAAATAAGAACAAATGTGTATGAATGTCATGTATCAAATATCACATATAATACAATAAATGTAAGATGCATGTTTTTATTTATTGTTTTCTATTGCTAATGATCTCGTAGCATTACTTGATGTATAATTTATTCTTTCCAACTTGCTTTGATTGATATTTCTTGTTCATATGTAGATTTAATTATTTATGATTGCATAAATTTTTAAATAAAATATTAGTTTGCCAAAATTGTTGTAGTAAAATTTTTCATGGTGCACAGATATTAGGAATATTATAATTGAATAATATGCAATATTGAGATAAAAGTTTTCAGTATATTTTAGTTTAAAATATTTATTGGGAAGTTATGATAAAAATTCTTCAAATATGGTTATTGCTTCAACAATGAATAACAAAAACATGCATCTTATACTTACTGTATCATATGATATTTGATACTACATTAGTGTCTGAACTTTATGCTTAATATACAAATTTTGGAAGATCTCAAAAGCACGACAATGAAATGCTAAGATTTGGAATAACAATGCATTGTTATGTGATTCAATAAGCAGTGAGGCATAGAGAAAACCATAGTCATAATTATGCAAATTAATTCAGGAGTGTCTATAATTAAAGGACTTGTTTTTGCAGAAGAGAGGTTAATACAGAGTATGATGACCCCAAACTGCTACATAAGTATCAAAGCATCACAATGATTTATACTATTTACCAGGCTGGTCATGAGGTCTGATGGCAGCACAATCCCACTCTTCCCAGAGAGCATAATGGAACTCATGGAAGGTTCTTGGAGAGAGTTAATGACCTGCATTTCCCTCAATACATCCCACACATGCTCCATGGGATTCAGATCCAGAGAATATATTCACTTTTGAGGAATTCGACTGTCTGATCCCTTTGGTGGTGGGCATTATCATTCATTAAAATGAACTGGAAGCCAGCAGTGCTCCAAAAGCCTCACATAGAATATCATCTTATACATCCAACCAGTCAGCATGTCTCCAATGAAGATGTGGATTGGTGTGCATCCATTTGACATAATGCCACCCCAAACAACAACCACTGTAGTGGTGTCATTTTCTGATGATAGGGTTGGTAGCATATACCTAGCTGTTTCCATATCAAAATATGTTGAGAATCGATGTCTGAAGACTGAATCGCAATTCATCTATGAAGAGCACACACTCCCAATGGCAAGTCCAGTCATGATATTGTCTCCATCAAGTTAGGTTCTTCTGTAAGAGGGATTGAGGGAACAGAAACTGTTGGCAATCTGACATAGATCCCTCTCTGTTGAAGCCTTATGTAAACAGTTTGTCTTGAATTTGTCTTTCCATTGGCTGCAGAAAGCTCCAGAGAGATGGCTATCTGATTTGAGCTGTTACATAAAATAGCAGTCATTCTGCACTGTCAGTCCTGGATCACCTTATACTCATATGGCTAACATCTCCTGTCTTTTGAGACCATCTTCAAAGTCTGAAAGCTGTGATTGAGTGTCATTTACAGTCCTATCCACATCAGTCTGGGATCAGCAGGGCTCTAATATATCAATTGCTCTACGACATCCATACATTAAAGCATCCATGTTTTTATACCAAAATGTTAAGTAATGCTCTACCAACATGAACACAATGCTTGCTCAACAAAAATGGAACGAGAGGCACAAAATCAGCGAATTTTATAACACCTTGGATTTGTTTTTTTGAGTCATGCTACAAGTTTTATCAAGTCAGGTGGTTTTTGGGAGGCACATAACCATGCATATATTCTATTGCATTGACACACAAAATGTGATGTTAATAATTTCAGTTGTTTGGGAGATAGATATTTACCATTTTGTGAATTATGCTTAATATTTGGGTACCAGTGTACATGGCACACATACAAATCATATTTGTTTTATTTAGAATTTAAAAAAAAAGTTGTAACTGTAACCTTCTTGAATTATTGTAAACAATCTGATAACTAATTTTAATATAATCCAAAATTGTACACTACCCTACTAAAATTATTAAATTAATTTTTTAAAATTAATTTCCTAATTTTTTTTAAATTATTAATTTAATCAGATTATTAATAATCAATTAAATTAATCATAATAAAATTTCCATGTTGTCAATGAGAATCATAACTTCGAAGCTCCATAACTCCTAAAATATGCATATAACAGAAAGAATGTGACTTGAGATAAATTAAAGATCATCAAATCTATTTAAATCTCGATTTTCAATAATATATATTCAGTATTTAAAGAGTTGTGGAAGTTGGAATGTTTAGTAATATTTTGTTTTATAAAAATCATTTATAATTCTGTAATATTGAAATAATCATTATACAAACCTCTAAAATGTGTTTTTTATTAAATGGTTTGAAACGATATTTATTATTTATGTTTTAATTTCTGAGGTAAAGTCTTAGACTATTTCACAACAGTAATACATCATAACTTCCATAACTCTTTAAATATTTGAATAAATATTGTTGAAAAATAAGATTTTAATGGATTTGATTATAATCTTTAGTTTATCTTCAGTCACATTTTCCATTAAAATGCATATTTTAGAAGTTATAGAGCTTATAAATTAGATTCCCATTGATATAACATGGATATTCTCTAATATTTTGGAAGGGACAGTGTATAACTTCTCAACTATTATTCAAGTGTAGGGAGTATAGTTTGTATTTAACGTCATTTTATATCATCAGCGAGTGATAATTTTTCTGTAAATTATGAATAAGTTATTGTTATATAACTATTCATAAGGCTGTTATGACTTTTTATGCTGTGTATGTTTATATCAAAGATTTGTATTACAATAATAAGCAAACTGTTAAAATAACTTTATCTATGCCACAATCAATGTTAAAAGTATCTTTTATATACTCTTGCTTAATTACACTTTTCATGCTTTATACCACAATCTTGTTTTAAGTGAAAATTAAATTGCATGAATAGAACCTGCACAAAAGTAACATACCAATATGGCATTTATGTGGAGTGGACTTTTATGAAAAATTATATAACCACTTACTTGTTCTTTAATTACAGGGTACAGTAGTGCTGGTTAAACAGCCAATCAAAGATTAGTATTAAACTTTAGACTGGAAGTGCATGTGTATGGAAAAATTAAATATATATATAAACAACGCCCACTTGAAACTATGACTGAAAACAATCATCAGTAAATAATAAGGATATAAATAATATGCTGCACATAAATGAACTCTTGTTTCTTTTTGAGCTTTCATCATTTTCGTCTATTTATTCTGGAATAACTCTTGAATCATTGCATCCATCATTTTGACATATACTGTTTGTGTAAAATTATGTCTCAAATTCAAAGATGATTAGATCCATTAGGAAAGATAATTTTTTTTAAAAACAAAAGGATGGAGATAACCTAGAAAAAGCTTCTCCTGGTTTCTCATACAAACACAAATACTTGAAAACATCCCCACTGGCATAGCAGTCAAGTACACTAACCACTAGATCAAATAGAACTTAAAAAGTTATACAAATTGCTGTGACAAATGACTGAGCTGCATGTGACAACCATAATAAAATTTGCCTCTTAATTTTAAACCAATAGTTGACGATTTTTTTTTAGTATCAAATACTCATCTTTTTGTGATTATTTCATCTACTTGTGTTATTAGGCTATCTGTTTGAATATGCAACATTATTACCATTAGATTATTAATCAACTGATTGTTGTTAAAACTTTTAAAATATGCAAAAGGAGAGCTGATATACATTTCACATAGTAAGTTATGACTGATTTTAAAATTGATTCCATAACTGATTAAAAATACCATTCCAGCTGGAGATATATTTGGATACGTTTAAGGTATGTTTCTATTTTACCATCAGGACTGTCTTGCAAGCTGTCAGCTGCCACGGGAACAACAGTTTCAAGACATGCTGTGTACAAGAGACTGCATAAATGAGGTCTGTATGCACAAAGACCAATGGTTTGTGTCCCTTTCAACCTCCAACCAAACTACCTATTTAAAATTTCTAGGGTAAATGTGCACCATTATAAATTTCTGAAGATTGGTGCATATGTGCTGCTCAGCGTCATTAACACAATGAATGAAACCTCAGTTTTTTAAAAAGATAGAAATTCCTGTTTGATTTTTTCATATATCTGATTAAAATATATAATTCAAGCGTTAAAATATTCCTTACCTGTTCTGTTTTGTGCAAATTTTAATGCATAATAAAATAGCTCACCTTCCAATCAACATTATCTTCTTGCACTATGAAACCCCATGTTTAAGCTAGCCTCTGATTTCAGATGGCAAGAGTTCAGATCAAATTTGTTAACGCATTTTTTCCATCCAGTTCGAGAATTCTTCCAAAAGTTAACCAAAGACTTTTTTAAATAGAAGGATTTTGGAGGCAATGATAAAACGGTATTTTTTTTTTCATTTTATTCTCTCCTTTTTTGGTTTAAACCAAAGTTTTATTTACCAAAATAGAAATATTAAGCCAAATTTCAATATTTCTAGAATTATTTGTATCATGCATTCCATCGTTCATCATATTATTTCCCAAGACTGAAACCAAAACTGCTTTATTCTAGGAATGTAACCTTTTCAATGAGATCAGAGCAAGAGCAAAGCACTATCTGACAGATGTCACTAGGGGCAGGGATTGGTTCACTTGCTAATACACCAGGCTTTAATCTGCAGTTCCCATATTTGAGTACCAACTGTACCTGCATTGAGAATTTTCTTTGCCAACACCTGTTCTGCCCTGAGTGAGAAAGGAAGGAGAATACTGATGGTCTTCAGGAGATCACTGTCTGTTCGATGGGGAGTTGAGATATGGGCTGTGTGTTAGAGAACCATCCCCTGTGCATGTTAAAGAAAACACTACATAGCCTTCATAGGAGGCTTCCATCTGTCTCCTAGCTGTTCATCTGTTCAATGGATTTCATTCCCCAACTTGGGACCTGGCCATTTAGACCATTGTGTGCAAGTGCTGCTCAGAAGTAAAACAACCTATGCCAGATGGTAATAATTGGATACACATGATCTGATGGCTGTGTACCTGCAGATATCTGTAGATATTACATTTTTTCAGTTAGTAATTTATTTATATCTTTGTTGAACTTTCATTTTATTTCATATATTTATAAATCATTATCAATCTTTTGGAGTTATGATATATCTGTGCCATTTGTTTTTGATGAGAAAGTCTTTACAACTTGTTGCTGCAGATATTTTTAACAAGCTATAGGTTATTTTTATTATTTCTTGGTTTACAAATAAAAAACTTGGATCTTTTATTGCTTCCTGAGAATGAATGAGGTCTTGGATATGTAAGCAAAAAGGATTTCCTTAGCTTGGAAATCAGTCCTCTCGGTTGGGAGGGAGGATGAAGACACAATTTTGTTGATGGCATCTTATTTTTGGAGCCCAGTAAGTTGCCACAGCCACTGTAACATCAAGGAAAGGGATCATATATTGGCAATAGTGTGGGCTTTCTTTAATGACAACTGGTAATACTGATCTACACACGTCTTTGAGGGAGGCACTCTGCTCAGCAATACAGAGAAGAGATTCTTGCACCCTATATGTAGCTTTTCAGGATATTTTCAGCCCTGATTTCATTTTAATGGATGATAATGCTTTTCCACATAGTGCTCATTTATGATTGACAGTCTCCTTGAAAGTGAAATATTCATAAGATAGAGTAGCCAGTCGGATTCCAAAATTTGAATCCAATTAAACGTGTATGGACACACCGAGGGTTGTTTGGGTTGTTTTACCTCTGATCATTCCTTTTTAGCATATAATGGGCTAAATGGCCAGGTCACAGAGAAGGCTCAGAGAAGAGTTGAGTAAGGGCTTAATTAAGGCATGTAAAGGGGAACTGTTAGACAGCTGTTAGGAGAAAATGGAGGAGTCCTATCAAAGTATCCAGCATATTCTTTAATGTGTATAGGTCCATGGCTAAACATTTCATTTGATGGCTGGCAGCCATTACAGATTAGTCGCAGTCCTTTTTCTCATCGAGGATTTGGGGGGGGGGGGGGGGGTAGTGGAGATAAATCTTGATGCTGGTCCAGTTCTTTGGGAATTGCAGGATTCCAAGGTTATAGTATAAGATCACCGGACAAAAAATTAGCCACCCCTGGCTGAACGTCACCTAAAAACTTCTTAACACCTCTGTGTGAAGAACAGCCGAAATCTTGTCTGGCATGAATGCCACCAGTGTATGGATGTAGTGCACATCAATATTCATGCACTCTTCCAGCAGCAAATGTCGCAGTTCGGCCAGATTGGCCGAATGGTTGGGATGGTGTTTCACTCGTTGCCTCAGATAATGCCCTAAACAAGCAAACAAAAAAATAGCCACAAGTTTTCTAAGGGATTCAAATCCAGGGATTTGGTGGGCCAGTCGAGATGTTTGAAGGCTTCAGAATGCTTGTTGTGCCAATCCGACACACTTTTAGCCTTGTGCATGCGACATTTGTCATCTTGGAAGACTGGTATCTTTCTGGTGTTCACTGTGGAGATACTGCACAAAAGGGAACATGTGGTCGTCCAGTAGCTCCATATAGTCCTGGTTCAAGTGTGATGTCACTGCAACCAAAGGACCCATTTCTTTGTATGTGATATTCCTCCTCCAGCTTCAACAGAATCTTGCACACAGTCTTGCAAACAGTCCACATGGAAGGCTTCGTGCGGCTTATAATATACCTGTCGCCTAGCATTATTCGAGTACAAGCGAAAACGTGACTCATCCGACCAGATCACATGCTTCCAAGAGTCAACAGTCCAGTCTTTGTGGCACCACGCCCGCTGTTAACATGGGTCTCTTCCGCGGTACTCTGTTCCAGATATCCATGACATGCAGTTCCCTTTGGAGTGTTCATTCGGAAACAGCTTGTTGTAGGCCTCAATTGACTGACTGCAGTAATTCCTGCCTCGTTGCAAAGCAGTTTGCCCTAAGAGTACACGACACACTGCGGCAGTCCTTATTGGTGAGCACAGTCTTTCTGCCGCAGTTCTAGCGATGATTAGCGGTGGACTGCAATGTACACCACTGCTGGAAGATCCTTTGGACAGTACATTTTGACACATTTGCAAAGGCAGCAACTTCTTTTACACTATGCCCTTTGGCTTGGCCAAATGCAATAACATTTTTTGCTACTCATTCACATCTTTGGCGTGACCCATGTTTCACGGAGCAACTAACACACACATGGTACACAACCACTTCTTGTCACTGTATGAACCCATAGCGTATGGCACAGCTATTTGTAGGACACCTTTATTACTGATGCGCCCTCTGTTGCTGTCGAATGGACATAACACTCTTATGGCAGGAGATGACTAACTTTTTGTCTGGTGAGCTTATATTGCATGGCTGTCTGGGGTGATCATACACATTAACAATTCCTTTCCTATAATTTCAGCACCTCCATTATTTTAATTCATGTGCTTATATGCAACACTCATGCATATTACGTGATTTTTAATATCATATGGAAAGTTATTGTGACATGAGTAACAGTACGTGTCATTAGCTCACGTACTGTTACTCATGTCACAATAACTTTCCATATGATATTTAAATGTATTTACTGAAAACGGTCTGTAAATGGTAGCTAGGTAGCTATGTAGTCACTGGAAGGAGAGCTATGCATCAATCTCCTGTGATGATGCATAGAACCAGCCAGGCCTAGCACCTAATGTCCGACCCTGCCTTCTTGTGGTGCAGACCGTTAGTACCTTTCAAAAGAGATACTCTCTTGCGGAAGTGAATGGAAGGGGAGGGCTGCCAGATTAATGTGGCCTACTGATCTGGACATCTGTGGCTACTTTTCTTTTTTTTTTTCTACCCTGCTGAGGAGTGGTCCAACCACACAGGGGTCCTGGTGCTGACCATATATACCAACCTGAACTGAATTATGGCTCTGAGCTTGATTATGGATCCTGATTTTGCTGCACTGGTGGGCTTCTGTGGAGGGAAAATCTTCCGCTGTGTTTTCTCTTTGTTTGTGGGTTGACAACCCCAAGTGAATAGATTCACAGGATATGTTTATCAACTGGTGGATAATCCTGAGCAGAGTCATCGCAGGCACCTGACTCTTTGCTTCTATTGGCATCGTCAAATTCTACATTGGAGGAAGTCTTCCAGTGTAGATGGCTTCAGCCTTTAGTGGTGGGGGAACGGGTCTTTGCCCCATGTCTGCGATTAGGGGGCTGTTTGATATTGTCGGCATTCCCTCTCTCAATAAACATAGTTTCTTTAAACATCCTACTAACCATTTTCTCTCCATAGGTAGTTGGAATGTGAGGACTCTGCACAGAGCTTTTTCTCTTGATGTCCTCACACAAGAATTCCACCATTATAATTTAGATATTCTCGGCTTGCAAGAGACCAGATGGACAGATAAAGGTCAGATTCTTAAAAATAATCTTAAATTTCTCTTTTCAGGGAGGGACGACAATAAGCATCACCAAGGCATGGGTCTGCTTCTCAGCAGACACGCTAGTGATGCTCTTCTAGGATATGAGTGCATTAATGAAAGGTTTCTTACATCAAAATTTCAGACAAGCGTTAAAGACTTGAATGTTATCTGTTGTTATGCCCCCACTGAGGATACTGATGAGGATGAGAAGGATAGGTTTTATGGACAACTTCAGGATATTTTGAATTCTGTCAAGAAAGGAGATATTACCCTTCTTCTTGGTGACTTCAATGCCAAAGTTGGTACTGACTCTGACCTTTGGGGAGGAGTAATAGGCCCTTTTGGTATTGGTAGCTGCAATGGCAATGGGCAACGTCTCCTACAGGTAAGTAAACTCAATGGTTTCAGAATAACTAACACTTATTACAAACACTGCGACATACATAAATACACATGGGTTTCACCTGATGGGCTGCATAAGAATATGATTGATTATATATTAATTAACAGCAAATGGGCTAGTTCTGTTAGGAATACCAGGTCATATAGGGGAGCTGAAATTGGATCTGACCATTACCTTGTTAAAAGTATCTTGCAACTTAAACTTAAAAAGTGTTGTGCTAGGGTTAAAAAATTTATTTTTAATACTGATGCTCTAAAAGACCCAGTTATAGCCAAAGCTTACCATGATAGGTTACTTAGTCATTATGATAGTCATGGTATGTTTACTACTGATGTTGAGGAAGAATGGGATCATTTTAAACAGGCGTTTTTGGACACTAACAATACTCTTTTAGGAAAAAAGGAGCAGAAGAGGCAGAATTATCTGAGTGATAAGGCACTTGAGCTTATTTCAGAAAGAAAGAACTGCAGGAATGGCCTTAATCAATACCCTACTAATCCTAATAGAAAGCAGTACAGAGAACTTAATAAACGTGTAAAGGATCAGTTAGCTACTGATAAGAATCTTTGACTTGATGGCTTGGCTGACAAAGCCGAAGAAGCAGTTAGACAGCACAACAGCAGAGAGCTGTACCAAATAGTTAATGTTTTGTGTGGTAGAAAACAGACAGGTATACAAGGATTGAAGGATAAACAAGGTAAGGTTATAGAAGGTGAGGATTCTGGCATGGCTAGGTGGGCTAAACATTTCAGTGATGTTCTAAACAATATAGTTAGTTCTACTCCCGTTGTTTGCAATGATAATAGATGCATTGGTGGCTTTAATGTTGGCCCTATAACACAGTCTGAAGTTATTTTGGCTATTTCTAAACTTAAACTTCATAAATCCCCAGGGGTAGATGAAATTACTACTGAAATGCTTAAAGCTGGGAATGTTTTGGTTACCACTTGGATGACTGAAATTTTGAATAACTTTTATGATAAAGGCATGGTTCCTAAGGATTTTACCAGAGCTATTGTTATCCCTATTTTCAAAAAAGGTGATCACAGTTCTTGTGATAACTATAGGGGTATCAGCTTACTCTCTGTTCCAGGTAAAGTTCTTTCCATGATTTTGCTTAATAGAATTAAGAATCTGGTTGACAGTCAATTGTGTGATGAGCAATGTGGATTCAGAAGTGGTAGGGGATGTGTAGATCAGATATTTTCACTTAGGCAGATTCTTGAGAAATGTTTAGAGTTTCAGAAACCTTTGGTTGCTAGCTTTGTTGATTTCAAAAAGGCTTTCAACTCTGTTGATCGTCATAATTTGTGGTTGATTGTGAGATCATATCATATACCTGACAAGTTAGTTAACATAATGAAAGCTCTCTATAATAACACTGAGTCGTGTGTGAGAGTTGGTAAGGCTTGTAGCAATTGGTTTAGCATTACTTCTGGTGTTCGACAAGGGTGCATTTTGTCTCCTTTTCTCTTTAGATTGGTTATTGATTATGTTATGCGAAATTCACTTCAAGGAAAAGATTTTGGCATTAAATGGACTGGAGATACGAAAATTTCTGATTTAGATTATGCTGATGATTTAGCCCTTTTGGCAAATGATGTTGATGAAATGAACTCTTTCATTCGAGCTGTTGATGAGACTGGTAGTAGAGTAGGTTTGGTTATAAACAGAGAGAAAACTAAAGTGATGAAAATTGGTCATGCAGGCTGTGATTCAGTTAATCTGAAGGGTTGCAATCTTGAACAGGTGTCACAGTTTAATTATCTTGGGAGCTATGTAACAGATACTGGTGATGTGCGGCATGAAATTAACAGATGGATAGGGATTGCTGCCGGGACTTTTAAGAATCTATGGATAGAGTGGAGAAATAGGCGTATACACCTAAAGACTAAAAATAGACTGTATAATAGTTTGGTTCTTTCTAGGGTTAGTTATAGTAGTGAAACTGGGGCGGGGGTGGCTCAGTCGGTAGCGCGCCAGACTCATAATCTGTAGTTCCCAGGTTCGAGTCCCAGCTGGGTCAGCATTGAGATTTATCTCCGCAAAATTCTCTGCCCTGCCCACAGTCAGTAGGGGACACCGATGGGCTTGGAAAGGCTGCCGTCCGTAGGATGGGACGTTAAGCCGTGGCCCCGTGTGTGGGAGAGCCATACCCTGTGCACGTTAAAGAACACGCTGGATGGCCTTGACGGGAGGCTACCATCTGTCTCCCAACAGCTGTTCCAGTGGGTCCCCTCCCCCAACCTTCTCTGAGCCTTCGGGGTCCATGTGACCTGGCCATTTAGCCCATGGTGTGCAAAAAAGTGCCGCTCAGAGGTAAAACAACCCAACCCAAATGGTAGTGAAACTTGGACACTTTGTAAACAAGATAACAGGAAACTAGATGCTTTTGATTCTAGATGCTTACGCAGTATCTTGGGCATTAGGTGGTTCAACTTTGTAACTAATGATGAGGTTAGGCAAAGGAGTTTGCAACCTCCTTTAAGCAGCATATTGTGCAGAGAGAGACTCCGTTGGTTTGTCCATGTTGCCCATGTGAATAATTATAGATTGGTGAATAGCGTTATGAACAGTGTGCCTAAAGGCCTCAGAAAGAGGGGGAGACCTAGGATGCAGTGGGCAGACAATGTCAAACAGGACCTTATTAGAATTGGTGTGCAGCGGCCAGATGCAGTAGATGTAGCTCAGACTTGCATGGAGAACTAAATTGCACGGTCTGGTTGGACCTCCATAGCCCTTGGCTGCTTGATGATGATGATGATGATGATGAAAACCATTTTGAGTTGTGTACTGTTTTGTCCATTATCCTTTAATTTTGAGCACCAGTGTATTTTACAGACAAAAATTTACTTGAAAAAATCTGCTCTTACCATCTGCCATCATACTCAGTAGTTGGACTTTTGAAGAAATATTATCTCACTAATAATGTATTATGCTCATTGTGAGACTATTTCATTATATTTTAGCTTTAAAGTTATTTTATCTTGATTTTATACAATGCTTATAGAAGAATTTATTACCAGTAATAATGCACTTGTGATTTAATTCATGCATTAAGAACTACTCAACTAATCCTCAATCTGTCCTTAGTGAAAGAGGGAACACCAATGGGCTTGGAAAGGCCATTGGTGTCATATAGTATATTTCACATCTTAGTTTCAAATTTAGCAGGACATTAATGTCAGATTTTGCATTAATGACAGAAGCTGCAAGATATCTGTCATTAATACAATCATATCCACTAGAGCGTCACTGGCATATCTGCCTTGGTGATACTTTCCATCATCCCTCCCTAAAAAGAAAATTTTAAAATTTTTTAAGTATGGGATCTTTACCTGTCTATCTGCTCTCTTGCAAGCACAGAATATCAAGGTTATAATGCTGAAATCCTGTGCGAGAACATTAAGAGAATATTCATAGCCATGGGGCAAAGACCTGTTCCTCCAACCACTGAAGGCTTAAGTCACCCACACTGGTAGGACTTCCTTCAGTGTAGGTTTGACGATGCTTATAGAAGCGAGGGTTCGGGTAACTGTGATGGCATCTAATCAGAATTATCTATCAGCTGATATAAGGTATCCTATGCATCTATTCACTCTAGGCTGTCGACCTATAAACAAACAGAACACACAGCAATAGATTTGCTCTCAAAAGAAGAACACCAGTACAGCAAGCACATAGCCATTATTGTCTCAAGTCTGGTAAGTATAAATGGTCAGAACCAAAATCCTATGTAATTGGCCACACTCCTAAGTAGGATAGAAAAAAAATGAAAAAATAGTCAATGTTCCCCCCTTCCATTCCTTTCTAGAAGAGAACATCTCTTTCGAAAGGTACTAACAGCTTGCAGCATTATGGATCAGACTTTAGGTGCTAGGACTGGTCTGTTTATCATCACAGGAGATTGGTGCATAGTTCTCTTTCCAATTGTGATGGTCTACCCTTTTACTTTTCCTTAACCAGTGTTACTTTATTTATGTTATATTTATCATTTTGGGGATTATTTCATTTGGACTGATTGCAATTCTCGTTTCAGAGTTGTAGGAGTTGCACGTGCACAACTCCGACTTTTGATTGTCAGCCGCTAATCCTCGTGTAGGACATGACCCCTCTTGCATCATAGCTAGTGCAATCGTCAGATTATGAAGATTTTTCCCAGCATGCAACAGACACATGCCGGATTTGTATGCCACATGTTATAACTAAGTAACGTTAAGTCACAGAGACAAAATGAGAAATAGTAGAGGTGTAGTTAGTGGAGAGAGTGATGTTAGTGGAAGTTGAGATGCAGAATTGGAATTGTTAGTAGACTGTTAGGAGGAGCTGAAATATGTGAAATCAGTATGTGTTGTGTAGATAGAAGGAGTTGTTAGTAGAGATTTAGATAGATCTGGGTTGTTAGCACTTCAACTTTTGTATTCATCAATTGAGGGTGAGTCTTTGAATTTTCAGAAATGAACTTTGTTTTAGAAACTTTTGAATTTTTACTATTTTTTTCTTGAGCAATGTAAATTGATTTTTTGATTACACTTAAACTTTAATTAAACTTGACAATCCTTTTTGTATTCTTACTTGATAAGTAACACTAGACAAATACCTAATGAACCCTATTTCAACTTTATTTGGCAAGTTAATATTACTTGATGTCCAACAAAGCTATCTGGAATTTTGAATAAATTTCGATCAGACAAAAGGTCCAACTTGAAAAGTTAATAATCTTTGGAACATTACATAGTGTGTGCCTAGCTACCATTTACAGATCTTATTTATGGACTTAAAACTTTAAAGGAATGTCTGCTGTGTTTATTGACTAAAAATATGTGTCTGCTGCCAATGAAAGTTTAAGAACTGCTACATTAAAACATACTAAAAGCCTGCTGCATTTTTATTATGTCATCAGATAGCAAACTGACTTAAGTTAATATAGCTATTGAAATATTTCAGACCAGAAGTTTTGGAACTGATTTATAATACAGTCTGAAATTTAAATTGTCCCATCCTAAAGCAGCAGTGGTTCATCTAAAATTCATTGCATGTATGTGATATGACAATTATGCAAGTCCTCACATATCCATGATACAAGTAACAAGCAAATGAGTTATATAATCAGACAGGTAGTTACTAATGAAAACATTTGGTGGGGGGTCCAATGGGACTGTTTCACAAATCTCTTAAACCTTTATATGTCATAAATAAGCAAACAAATAAATAAGTAAATACCACAGAAATTTCATGTGCTTAAATTAGAATTCATGAACTGTTTACAGAGGAATTCTTTTTGTGTAATGCATTTGAAATTTTCAGTATTTGTCACTCAATAGAACTCAAAACCTGAGTTTTCATAAGAATACTTGATGATCCATAAGTTAGAAGCACCAGAAGAGTAAAATACTTCATCTCAGATTCTGGTCTCCCACATAATAATTCTCATTAAGTGTCAACAGAAAACATCAGATTAAATAATCAGCCCCCTCTGATACTACCTCAGTAACTATGGATGGGAAAGAGAGGGAGGGAGGGTATGTTAATTAGATGAGATGTCACATGATACTGAGCAGCATAGTTTACTGGTGGTCCTAAGAGGGAAATGTTCTACAATAATTGTTCGACTGCTGTCCTTTCAGTTTGCATATGTGAGGCTACCTCGGAGACATTACAGAGGGCATTCAAACAGTTCTTGAAGTGTCTGTAAATCTGCACTCATTCCTCTGAAGTTAACAAGCTATGACTTGTTTGAAAGCTTGTCTAAACTTGTCATTATGTGTTAAAAGCAAAGGCCATATCATCATTTCTCTCTTTGCTGGCAGCTTGTAAAGTTCAGTCTGTGAAATCTATTCATTGCTGCTATGAACTTACTAAAGACGTGAAAGATTTTACGTTTTCACAAGGACACAGCATGGGGACAATGAAAAAAAATCGTACTGAATAATCACAAGTATATGGGGATCGTGTCTGTTCATATGGCACTGTTACAGGATGGATGTGCAAATTCAGAGAAAGACCTGCAGAGCTTCGTAGACCTCCCCTGCGCAGAAAGACCGAAGCAGGCCATGAACAAGAGAACCATTACTACTATCCGTGAGCTCATTAAGGAAAACCCACATATCAACGTTCAGATAATAAGTTAGATGTCAGTGTATCGATTGGCAGTGTGGAAACAATTATTCATCAACATTTAAAGTTTCAAAAGATCTGTGCCAAATGGGTATCCCACAAACTGAGAGAACAGCAAAAAAGGGCTATGGTCAACTCATGCAAGGAGATGCTGGCAATGTTTGAACATAGTGGCCCCAAATGGTTAACAGACATTGTAACATGTAACGAGAAGTGCTTTTATTACTATACAACTCCCAGAAAGATCGACAGCTATGTTTGGGTTGCAGAAGATGAATGGCATCCCCAAATCCTCTGAGAAAACTTTTGCTCAAGGAAGAGGATGTTCATAATTTTTTTTTTTTTTTTTTTCATTTCGCAAGGAGTGGTAGCTGTGGACATCTTAGCTGAAAACATAACTATAAATGGCCAATACTACACCAGCATTGTTTTTGCCCAAAATGGTTAAGGAGATGAAGGAGCAGCACGTGTCAAAGGTTCTCCTTCATGATAGTGCCAGCCAGTACTCACAAAATCTGACAGTCTAGAGCAGGAAAAAATCAAGCAGCTACCCAATCCTGCATATTCACCTGATCTTGCACCATGCAATTTTTGGTTGTTTCCAAAAATTAAAAAGGAACTTCCTGGGAAGCCTTTTTGAAGGGTGCAAGACCTTTCAGAGTTGCAGAGTATTCCCCAGCAGGAGTGCCACCAGGCATTCCAGAATTGCCATAGGTGCCTGCAACTATGAATAAATGCTGGAGGGGAATACTTTAAAGGACAGTAAAAGTTTTGTGGTAAGTGCAATGGTTTTTGTTCTGCAGATGTATGTCAAGAACTTTTTGAACACCCCTCATAAAATCAATCTTGATAGTGTCACCCAATCAACAGCTGAACCATTTTCACCATGGCTCACTGCTTCCCCTCCATGCAGTTTTTCCCTTTGAAGGACAGGGAAGGCTTTCATGTCCAGTTGCATGCATTGGCAACTCTTCTCCTTCCATTGCTGTGTGTACCCAGACTTCTTGCCTGTCTTCACAAATGTCTCAAAGTCCAGCATATTGGTAGGATCGGCCATGCCATCATTGCTGACCAGATCCCACTACAGTGTTTAATCTTTTGCTGCTGAGTTGCATTCTGTCAGTCTTGCCTTGGACAACATAGTGGCTAAGCATTATTGTTTGTGTGCTTTACACTGATTCACTTAGCTTTCTACAGGCTTTGATCTTGGTGAGACTTTTGACCTTGCTCTGTTTTCTCCAAGATCTACCAGCAGGTGCGTCCTCTTGTGGCCACATTGACCATTCATTTCTGTTGGTGCCTGATCATTAAGGGAATGACTTGGTCTGCCAAGTAAAAAAAGCCATATCCCTGTCTGGCTCTCCACTGCCTGTTGCATATATGGACTTCTGGCAGTGTTTTTCCATTGAGCTCTGGGCACAGTGGCAAAGATCATGGTTGAAACAGTTCAATAAACTGTTTGAGATCAAGTCTGTTGTCAAACCCAAATCTAGAGAAAAAAAAATCGAGGGGAGAACCAAGCCAAAAAATTGTATGGGTGGGGGCAATACACTTGATTTCCAATGCGATATAACATTTCCTCCTCCATTTTACAGGTCTTTAAAACATTTTTTTTTTCAAAAATGCATGGACTATAAGTAAAAAAAATTCCTTCTATTACCCTTACTAGCATTCTGAACTCCCCTCCCCCTCCCACCAGATCTGGCTTGCATGGTAGTTGTCTTTTGCAGGACTCGCAAGGAGTAAGTTGTGCTTACTCAACTCCACTTAGGTCACAATACACATTCTCTTCTTCTAAAGGCAGACAACCAACCTAGGTGTGAGTTTTGTGACACCATTTTAATCATGAAACACATTTTAATCAAATGCCCTTATTTTAACTGGCAGTATATTTTAACTTTCACGATTGTACAGCTTAGCCTCTTAGACATCTCGTATGTGATCAGTGCTTTTTACCCTGTTTTTAAATTTTTTTTTATGATATACTACACTGATATTCATGAAAATCTGAACACCAAGAAAGATCAATCAGAATACACTCATATTTGGGGGTTCAATGTAGCTTTATTGTAGTAATAAAATATTGCAATATGGGGGTATTTGAAGAGTTACTGTGTTGTTTAATAATGACCCACCTTGCTTGTATGACCTGCTGTACAAATTTTTGGTGCTGAATTGTGGAATAGCTGCTGATGCATTATGCACCATGCCCAAAGTTTGTGTACATTTGCCAAGATGTGATGGTATTGCTGCAACTTCCATTTGACCATATATCCACATTTTTGATGTTTGATAAATCAGGGGATCCAGCTGCCCACAGGAGGATATACACATTGTTTTGCCTCAAGTATTCAACAGTGGCAGCTGCTGCATGGGGTCTTGCATTTTCTGCTGAAATATGACATGTGGGACAGTCTGTAAGTATGGAAGAGCTATTGGTAAAATGTCCTGGATATAACTAGAACTGGTGATGAGGTGTGGATCCATACTGGAATGGATTTGCTTTCATAACTGATTGCACCTCACACCATAATCCCACATGTTGATACTATATGCCTCATTAGAATCAGATTCTGAATAGATCAGAAAAGAAGATGCTGTACTGTTTGTCACACCTCTGTCACTCAATATACCATTGTAGTCTGGCTGCTTTTGTTGGAATGTCAGAAGCAGTCTTAGCAATGGCAGTCCCAGCAGGTGTGCAGTCCCAGTTGCAATAAATGGTGTCAATCTGTTACTGTCAACATTGGAAGATGTTATTCTGACTTCCACTTTTGGGCCAAGGCCATAGATGGGGCAATCAACCAGCCTCCAAAGATAGTGATATTCCTGTGGGTTGTCTGTGGATGAGGTCCAGAGCCTTTCCAATGGGTTCATTGCCCATCTTTGAACCATTATTTGCATATTTGATACACAACAGATATACTATGTCATACACAAGCTGCTATTTCTTGATACGATAGATTGCCTTCTCCCATGCGAACAATACACCCTCTGTCAAACTTACTCCATTGGAGATATGGAGCTTGCACTGGTCTGCATGCCATATCTTAACAACACCTACATAAGAATTGATAAGCTGAACACAGCTACTGCCCCTCTAAATATATGTGTGGAAGAAGCCTCCTGATGACATGTCAGGTGATCTATTGTATGTAACAGTATTACAACATTACTCAAAAACAAGGTTTGCTCTTAGAAACATCACTTAGAGAATTCCACCATTCTCTCACTTTAGGTGGGGCAGGGGTGGCTCAATTGATAGCAGGCCAGTCTCATAATCTACAGTTCCCAAGTTCGAGTCTCGCCTGAGTTAGCATTGAGATTTATCTCCTTATCTCAGTAGAGGACACCAGTCAGCTTGGAAAGGTCACTGTCTGTTAAATAGGACTTGTGGAGTTGTAGCCCCATATGCAGGAGGGCCAAACCCTGTGCACATTAAAGAACATGCTGAATGGCTTTGATGGGAGGCTACCATCTGTCTCCCAACAGATTCAGTGGGTCCCCTCCCCCAAACCTTCTCAGGGTCCTTGTGACCTGGCCATTTAGCCCATTGTGTGCAAAAAAGTGCCACTTAGAGGTAAAACAACCCAACTCACTTTGGTTCATAAATTAAGCTTGCTTTTTTCCCCCTCTCTTCATAGTCTTTACCTATATCACCCAACCTTTATTCAACGGTTTTAAATGGATCCAAACAAATTATTATTACAGTGCTTCCCTCTGTGACCAAGACTTGATGTATGCACTCATTAAATTCAAGGATTGTCCTGTTTTGAGCTAAGATGTTAAATAGGTTATAGGGAGAAGAAATCTCATGGTACAGCATCTAGTATCTACTGACAATATCTGAAATGGGAATGTTTAAGACTCCAAAGTAAGGTGAGGTTGAATTCTGCATAATTTCTTTTTAAAGCATTTCTTTATAATCGGTAAATATGGTAATGAAGATTGAGTTTTCTAGTAATAATATTAATTAAAAAATGTTGATCTGTTTTTAGTTACTTAAAGATAAAGGCGTGCCAATTTATTAATAATAAATATGCAATTTTTTTTTTATAATAGCCTTAAGAAAACAGTTTAGTGATGCTAACTTTCAAGGAACTCTTAATGAATATCGAATGTGCCAAATTCAGGTTAGTTGTGTTTTTCACTCGGCAATTTCAAATTGCATATACACAGAAGAGCCAAAACATTATGACCACCTGCCTAATATGATGTTGGTCATCCACAAGGCTGCCAAAACAGCTTTCACCCAGCGAGGCATAGATGCTACAAGATTTCTAAAGGTGTTGTGGTATTTGTTACCAACATGTTACCAGTAGATCCTTTAACTCTTGTAAATTATGTAGTTGACTGCCGCAGATCAGATACGCTGTTCCGACATAAACCACAGATGCTCAATTGTCTGGGGAATTTGGAGGCCAGGACAATATCTGGAAGTCTTCCTCATGTTCCATGAACCATTCTCAAACAATCTGGGCAGTGTGGCATTGCACATTATCCTTCTGTAAGGAGACTACTAGAGGGGAATATTGTTGCCATGAAAGTATGTACCTGTCTGCAATGATGTTTAAGTAGGTGGTAAATTCATAGTTTCCTGCACATGAGTGCCTGGACCCAGGGTTTCCCAGCAGAGCATTGTCCAAAACATTGCACTTCCTCCACCAGCTTGGTTTCATCCCATGGTGCATCCTGATGACAACACTTCCCCAGGTAAACGACACACACGTACCTGGCCGTCCACATGTGCAACAGGAAACAAGATTCATCAGACCAGACAACCTTCTTCCAATCATTGAAGGTCCAGTTTTGATGCTCGCATGCCCATTGTAGGTGCTTTCGACGATGAACCGAAGTTAGCATGGGCACTCGGAGTGGCCTGCGGCTACACAGTCTGATTTTCAGCAGGGTTCGATGTACTGTGTGTTGAGACACATTACTTCCGTCACCAGCATTCAAATTACAGGCGAGTTGTGACACCGTGTCCCTTCTGTTGGTTCGTATCACATGGGATAGCCTTCACTGACCTCTAGCATCGATGAGCCATGGTCAGCCCACACCTTTCTGGCAGTTCGTGGTTTTTCCTTCCTCCGACCACTTTTTGAAGGTACTAACCATGGCTGACCATGAACACCCCACAAGCCTTGCCGTCTCAGAAATGCTCTGACCCAAGTCGTCTGTCCATTACAATTTAGCCTTTGTCAAACTGACTTAAGTCCACTGCCTTTCCCATCTGAAGAATAAGAATAACACTGAGTATTCTGGGCAACACACAAAAAGGATTTGAAATGAAAATAGCCAATCTTTATTAATTTCGAGGTGCTGAACGCAAAAATGACAATAAAATTTGTCGATTGGTTCTTGTTTAGGAGAGAGAGAGATGGTCATGTATAAACGACTCAGTCCGCATTGAGTACGTAGGTAACCATTTTGCAATGCTGTATTTTAAACTCCAGATTGCTACATATTGCATTGTATTGCATCAGTCCGCCATACATACAATCCCCGGAGGTATTGCATTTTTGTCCGTCTGTCCATTACAAGTTAGGCTTTGTCAAACTGACTTAAGTCCACTGCCTTTCCCATCTGAAGAACAAGAATAACACTGATTAACAAAGCTCAGTATCAGGTGTTATTTATACCATTTTATGTCCTTCATCATGTACCTGCAGTTGCTTCAATTTGCATAAAGATGCCCTGGTCATAATGTTTTGGCTCTTCAGTGCATGTGTGTGTGTGTATATAGTTTTTTTAAAATAATTCTAAATTTTGGTTCTGTGTTCTTTACTAAAAACAGTAATTATGCCTTATATTTCCCCGTAGAAATTGATTAAAAATGATTGAACTTATAAATGACTTATGCAATATCAGATTAATAAACAGTATGGCTTCAAAATTCTTTTCAGGCTAGAATAGAATCTGTTATCAATCAAGAATAACAAATATATTCAGCTGATAAGTAAGTTAGTGGGATGTTCTTTAAACATCCCACTAACCATTTTCTCTCCATAGGTAGTTGGAATGTGAGGACTCTGCACAGAGCTTTTTCTCTTGATGTCCTCACACAAGAATTCCACCATTATAATTTAGATATTTTCGGCTTACAAGAGACCAGATGGATAGATAAAGGTCAGATTTTTTAAAATTATCTTAAATTTCTCTTTTCAGGGAGGAATGATAATAAACATTACCAAGGTATGGGTCTGCTTCTCAGCAGACACACTAGTGATGCTCTTCTAGGATATGAGTACATTAATGAAAAGTTTCTTACAGCAAAATTTCAGACAAGCATTAAAGACTTGAATGTTATCTGCTGTTATGCCCCCATTGAGGATGCCGATGAGAAGGATAGGTTTTACGGACAACTTCAGGATATTTTGAATTCTGCCAAGGAGATATTACCCTTCTTCTTGGTGACTTCAATGCCAAAGTTGGTACTGACTCTGACCTTTGGGGAGGGGTGATAGGCCCTTTTGGTATTGGTAGCTGCAATGGCAATGGGCAACGTCTCCTACAGGTAAGTAAACTCAATGGTTTCAGAAAAACTAACACTTATTACAAACACCATGACATACATAAGTACACATGGGTTTCACCTGATGGGCTGCATAAGAATATGATTGATTATATATTAATTAACAGCAAATGGGCTAGTTCTGTTAGGAATACCAGGTCATATAGGGGAGCTGAAATTGGATCTGACCATTACCTTGTTAAAAGTATCTTGCAACTTAAACTTAAAAGTGTTGTGCTAGGGTTAAAAAATTTATTTTTAATACTGACGCTCTGAAAGACCCAGTTATAGCCAAAGCTTACCATGATAGGTTACTTAGTCATTATGACAGTCATGGTATGTTTACTACTGATGTTGAGGAAGAATGGGACATTTTAAACAGGCGATTTTGGACACTAACAGTACTCTTTTAGGAAAAAAGGAGCAGAAGAGGCAGAATTATCTGAGTGATAAGACACTTGAGCTTATTTCAGAAAGAAAGAACTGCAGGAATGCCCTTAATCAATACCCTACTAATCCTAATAGAAAGCAGTACAGAGAACTTAATAAACGTGTAAAGGATCAGTTAGCTGCTGATAAGAATCTTTGACTTGATGGCTTGGCTGACAAAGCCGAAGAAGCAGTTAGACAGCACAACAGCAGAGAGCTGTACCAAATAGTTAATGTTTTGTGTGGTAGAAAACAGACAGGTATACAAGGATTGAAGGATAAACAAGGTAAGGTTATAGAAGGTGAGGATTCTGGCATGGCTAGGTGGGCTAAGCATTTCAGTGATGTTCTAAACAATGTAGTTAGTTCTACTCCCATTGTTTGCAATGATAATAGATGCATTGGTGGCTTTAATGTTGGCCCTATAACACAGTCTGAAGTTATTTTGGCTATTTCTAAACTTAAACTTCATAAATCCCCAGGGGTAGATGAAATTACTACTGAAATGCTTAGAGCTGGGAATGTTTTGGTTACCACTTGGATGACTGAAATTCTGAATATCTTTTATGATAAAGGCATGGTTCCTAAGGATTTTACCAGAGCTATTGTTATCCCTATTTTCAAAAAAGGTGATCGCAGTTCTTGTGATAACTATAGGGGGTATCAGCTTACTCTCTGTTCCAGGTAAAGTTCTTTCCATGATTGTGCTTAATAGAATTAAGAATCTGGTTGACAGGCAATTGCATGATGAGCAATGTGGATTCAGAAGTGGTAGGGGATGTGTCGATCAGATATTTTCACTTTGGCAGATTCTTGAGAAATGTTTAGAGTTTCAGAAACCTTTGGTTGCTAGCTTTGTTGATTTCAAAAAGGCTTTCAACTCTGTTGATCGTCATAATTTGTGGTTGATTGTGAGATTATATTGTATACCTGACAAGTTAGTTAACATAATGAAAGCTCTCTATAATAACACTGAGTCGTGTGTGAGAGTTGGGGTAAGGCTTGTAGCAATTGGTTTAGCATTACTTCTGGTGTTTGACAAGGGTGCATTTTGTCTCCTTTTCTGTTTAGCTTGGTTATTGATTATGTAATGCGAAATTCACTTCAAGGGAAATATTTTGGCCTTAAATGGACTGGAGATACGAAAATTTCTGATTTAGATTATGCTGATGATTTAGCCCTCTTGGCAAATGATGTTAATGAGATGAACTCTTTCATTCGAGCTGTTGATGAGACTGGTAGTAGAGTAGGTTTGGTTATAAACAGAGAGAAAACTAAAGTGATGAAAATTGGTCATGCAGGCTGTGATTCAGTTAATCTGAAGGGTTGCAATCTTGAACAGGTGTCACAGTTTAATTATCTTGGGAGCTATGTAACAGATACTGGTGATGTGCGGCATGAAATTAACAGATGGATAGGGATTGCTGCCGGGACTTTTAAGAATCTATGGAGAGAGTGGAGAAATAGGCGTATACACCTAAAGACTAAAATTAGACTGTATAATAGTTTGGTTCTTTCGAGGGTTAGTTATGGCAGTGAAACTTGGACACTTTGTAAATATGATAACAGTAAACTAGATGCTTTTGATTTTAGATGCTTATGCAGTATCTTGGGCATTAGGTGGTTCAACTTTGTAACTAATGATGAGGTTAGGCAAAGGAGTCTGCAACCTCCTTTAAGCAGCATATTGTGCAGAGAGAGACTCCGCTGGTTTGGCCATGTTGCCCGTATGAATAATTATAGATTGGCGAATAGGGTTATGAACAGTGTGCCTAAAGGCTTCAGAAAGAGGGGGAGACCTAGGATGCGGTGGGCAGACAGTGTCAAACAGGACCTTGTTAGAATTGGTGTGCAGTGGCCAGATGCAGCAGATGTAGCTCAGGACAGACTTGCTTGGAGAACTAAATTGCACGGTCTGGTTGGACCTCCATAGCCCATGCCTGCTTGATGATGATAAGTAACAGTATGTTAATGCTAAACTAGAAGAATAACATTGCCTCAGGTGAATATGGGATGCTTGTTTTCAAAGAAAAAAGTTTTTCATTTTCTAAATTTGACACCCTTTAATCATGGATTAGTGGTTAGTGTGCTTTGCTACTGATCAAAGGGACCTGGGTTCGAGCCCTGTTTAAGGCATGGATGTTTATGTTATTTTTCTACTGAGGTCCTGCCTCCTTCCTCACAGACCTTCTACTGTGGCACATACATAAACTGATAGGCTCCTGTCTGACCTCAGTGGTAAGCAGCTGCTTGAAGGGGTATTTATTATCATATTTATTTATTATAACAGTAGTAATTCGTACTAACGGGTGATTGAAAATGTGAGTAGTAATATATATTATTAGCCAAATTTAACAAAAAAAAGAATTTCTCGTTTATCCCTTAAAATGAAAAATTTGTACTTTCTCATTACCTAGGATTAAGTCACAAATCATTCAGTGAATATAAAATAAAATTATTTATTATTATTATATTAAATATTATTAAAATTTTTAAAATTAAGTAGTAGCTAATAATTTTGCTGAAAAAATATGTTTCACCATGAGTGGGACACAAACCCACATCTCCCAGCTGAATACCAGGTATTCTCACCACTAAATTATATATGGCTACTTGGCCTACTAATTTATCAATGGCTACTTGGTCTACTTATCAATGGCTATCCTGTCAGCTAACTGTGACTTTAAATCATCCAGATCTTGTCACTCATGGTGCCATCTACGAATGGGATGGTAACCTTTCAATATTGCTCAGAATTAGATGTAAATTGGGAAGTTGATCATGCTAAAGTGTTATTAATGAAATAATCAGTCAGTAGTAAATACATTGCAGGAAAAAAAATTGCAACACCTGGAAGGATTAATGCCATTTTGTTGAAACACAGGTTATACCACTTTACCTACCTGGTAAAGTGGTATAATTAGTATGATGTTGAACCACCCTGCACAACAATGCATTCATGAACACAGCGGGGAAGGCTATCGTGCAGCTCTATAATGTCCTCCTGAGGGATAGAATGGCAAATAACGTGGTCGCTATTTCATTTCAGTGACAGTGGTTGGCTCACCTCTTGGGTGTTGTTGGAGCTGTTGGCCCATCATGCCCCAGACATGTTCAATAGGTGACAGGTCTGGCAAGCATGCTGGCCATGGTACTACCCAAATGTTTTGCTCATGTAGATACTGCAGAAATGCGGGCTGTGTGGGGATGGGCGTTATCTTGCTGGTGAAAGGTTCTGTGCTGCTGAACAAATGGGACAGCCACTGTCTGCAAAATGTTGGTAACCTATGGTTGGGCAGTTAGAGATCCCCATACGATGACCAGTTCTGATTGAGATGTCTGCTAATGGCATCCCATACCAAGACACCAGGTACTGGTGACGATATCGCACGCACTGGGTGGCATTCCTCTCCCCTGGATGATGGCAGACACATCTACTGTCATCTGACTAAGAGAAAAACGTGATTTGTCACTAAACACCATGGTACTCTACTTTTGTTTATTGTAGTTATGTCTGAGGCGACACCACTGAAGACATGCTTGCATGTGGCAGATGTGAGGGGCAAACACGGTGCCGGATGATGGCTCGCAATGAAAGATGTAAAAGCCTGTTGTTTACCATCCACCTGCTATGTATTCGATGTGTTATCTGTTGCCAGTCCCATCACAGTTGCATTGTAGTCGTGAATCTGTCATGCAATGCCATGCATCACAAATGGTGGTCCTGTCACTCCGTGGTCATACGTCATCTTCTTGGTCTGTGTCAGCATGTGCTGGACCCTTCTTGAACCCACTGGTGCCATATGTGTACAATGGTGCTGGGATTGCAGCCAACAAGTTTGGCCATACCTCTGTATGACAAACCAGCTTCTCTAAGGCCGATGATTCTTCCACGCTCAAAGTCTGCTAACTATTGGAACAGCTGTCGATGTCTGTGTAAGGTCATCTTTTGCGATTTAGGACAATTTCCACAACGTTTTGTCAACCAGAGAGCTTTATTTGCCTTTATCTGTGTTTGACTGCTCTGCACCTGTGACATCAGCTCGTGCCTGTCCAATCATTTTGATCATCCTGCAAACCTAATCATTTCCATGCATTTCCATATACTACCACCTCCCCAAATTTCATCACATTTGCATAACTTCTTGCAAGTGTTGCATTTTTTATTTCATGTAGTGTATATTGATTACCTGTTGACAAAGAATTCAAGAAATAATTTTTCTGAAAAATATTAGTTTGACCTTGAGTGGGACATAACTCACTTCTGCCAGTTTCATGCTAGATATTCTCGCCACTAAACTTTAAAAATTCTCACCACTAAATATGTTGCTTGTGTCACCATCTCTGATCGAGAATAGAAACTTTCAGTGTTGCACAAAATTAGATGTAAATTGAAAATCATTCAGTAAAACTTGTGTTTTCAGCAAAATTGTACCCATTTATCAAAATGGGATATGTTGTTAGGAAGCTTTTATCTTGAACTAATTACAGGGGGCATTCAAAAAGTTCTTTACACATGTCTGAAGATTTACACATGTTCCTCTAAAATTAAAGAACCATGACTTGTTTGAAAGCTTTTCTAAACTTTCCATTATGTATCAAAAATGAAGGCCATATCATCATTTCTCTGTCTTCACTGGTAGTGCATAAAATTTGGTCTGCAAAATCTGCATTGTTGCTGTGGAACCTGCTAAAGATTTTCATTTTCACAAGGATGTAGCTTGGAGACGACGCAAAAAAAATGCCGATTTATCACAAGTATGTGGTGATCATGCCTGTTCATAAGGCACTGTTATGGGATGGATGTGCAAATTCAGAGAAGGACTACAGAGCTTCGAAGATGTCCCTCATACAGGAAGACCAAAACAGGCCATGAGGGTGAGAACCATTACTGCTGTTCGTGAACTCGTTAAGGAAAATCTACACATCACCATTCAGGCAATAAGTTTAAATTTCAGTGCATCGATTGGCAGTGTGGAAATAATTATTCATCAACATTTAAAGTTCCAAAAGATCTGTGCCAAATGGGTATCCCACAAACAGACCACAGCAAAAAAAGGCTATAGTCAACTTGTGCAAGAAGATGATGGCAGTGTTTGAATCTAGCAGCCCCAAATAGTTAACAAATATTGTCACAGCTGATGAGAAGTACTTTTATTACTATACAACTTCCAGAAAGATTACTATGTTTGGGTTGTAGAAGAGGAATTGTTATCCCAAATCGTCTAAGAAATCATATCCTCAAATCCCCAATCTCCTTGAGAATCTTTTGCTCAAGGAAGAGGATGTTCATAATTTTTTGGAATTCCCAAGGAGTGGTAGCTGTGGACACCTTAGCTGAAAAAAATAACTAATACTACACAAGGATTGTTTTGCCCGAAATGTTTAAGATGAAGTAACAGCATCCAACAGCAGGCATGTCAAGGGTTCTCCTTCTTGATGACAATACTAATACTCACACAATCTGGCAATCTAGAGCAGAAAAAAAATCAAACAGCTACCCCATCCTGCATATTCACCTGATCTTGCACCACACAATTTTTAGTTGTTTCTGAAATTTAAAAATGAATTTCCTGGGAAGCCTTTTTCAAGGGTGCAAGACCTTGCAAAATACATTAATTCAGAGTTGCAGAGTATTCTCCAACAGGAGTACCACAAGCATTCCAGAATTGGCATAGTCATCTGTAGCTTTGCATAGATACTGAAGGGGAGTACTTTGAGGGACAGTAAAAGTTTTGTTGAGGTAAGTGCCATGGTTTTTGTTCTGCAGGTGCATGTAAAATACTTTAGAACACTCCTCATAATCTCATTAAGTTTTACTGTGATAATTCAAATTTCAGCGTTAATTGAAAGTTTGTTATGTTATTATATATTATGTTTTAACATTGACATGTTAAGCATATATTGTAAAAGGGGTATCGCATTTTAAAGTTAAAAAATGGAACATTGAAAATTTGCTATGCTTGAACTATCTTGTTGATGATAGCCATTTTATAAGCCAAGGTATGTAGCCAAGCCCACCTTGTCTTATATATATACCCAAGCCTCAGGTAGCATGAAATTGGCCATAGTATCAGATTAGGTTCTTAAGTCTGTGAGCATTGATTCCATTAGGCTATTATTATTTGATTGAAAATACTGAGCAACTCTGTAAATTTAAATTTATTTTTGTACATTGAGTTAAGCAGATATTTGATTTAAAATAATTTGCTGTATAATATAATGTGTACAATTTATTGGTAATAATAATGAACAAGGTATAGTGAATCTTGTTATTTCCCTTTCATATTAAAGTATGAATATATTTATGAAAATGTGCCATTTATTTTACAGTACTTAGCATTGACCAAGAAATTTTCCGAGTGCATGAACAGATTTCGCACTATACAGCAAGATTTTGAATTCAAATGTAAAGCTCGCTTGAAACGACAATTAGAAATTGGTAGGATTTTATCTTTTATGATTTATTAGTTATATTTATAAGCATAAATGTAAATCATAATTTGGAATTGTATTTAAAATTTAAATATAAGAAGCTGATTATGTTGATATCTATTTTTCTTATATAAATTTTATTATTTTTTATCTATATTTTAGTTGGTATTGATGAAGCACTTATAGATTTAGATGAACTTGCAGAACAAAAGACTGCTATCTTCACACAACAAGTAAGTCTTCTTTTCATTTTTTTATTGTTAGTGTAGAGAGGAGCAAATTGAAAACATTTTCAGATTTGTGCAACCTGTATCAGAACAAAAACTTCCATGTTTAGCAGGTATTGCATATACAAATGTTAATGTAAGCTTGCAGTGGAAGTCTCATTTTAGTAATGAGCATGAATATTTTAGAAGTGTATAGTTTTGTTTTTAAACTGGAATTGAATATATGGCAAATATATATATATATAATTAATAAATAGCAGTAAAAGTTTTGTTGAGGTAAGTGCAGTGGACTACACATTTTGTATTCAAAACACCCTGTTTTTCATGTACTTTCCTTTATTCCTTTTTTAAGTGAATGTTTGTCATTTTGACCCACATTTCATGACTTATTACAACTTTACCTTTGTATCTTTCTGTAAAATCCGATTAAATTTGTCCACATACATCTTGAGTTAATCACATTTTATTTATCTGTGCTTAACATTTTACAAGCAGTATAGATGCCAATGGTTCTATTAAGATTCATTAAGCCAGATATCACTCTGAAGTTAATATTGATCAATTTTAGAGGAAAAATTGACTTAAGCCGGGTGGGATACGAACCCATGACCTCCTGATAACATGTCAGGTGCTCTGGACCACTGAGCTACAGGCTGCCAATCAAGATCTCCTCTAATTGATGCTATGAACTTTCTACCAGCAGTACACAATTTTCAGTGTCTCATGAAGGTATTTGTCCCAGCTGCTCTCAGCCTCAAGAAACTGACAAGCATGTCATGAAGATGGTAAGTACATTCTGAGTGGACAATTGTTTAAATTGAAGAGATATTTTTTGACATGCTTAATGAATATTATGGCAGATATTACTCTGAAGTTAATGTCAATTAATTTTAGAGGAAAAATTTCTCGAACCAGGTGGGATATGAACCCACGATCTCCTGATAACATGTCAGGTGCTCTGGACCACTGAGCTACTGACCACTGATCAAGATCTCCTCTAATTGATGCTATGAACTTTCTACAAGCAGTACACAGTTCTCTGTGTCTCATAAAGGTATTTGTCCCAGCTGCTCTCAGTCTCAAGAAACAATAATCTATTAAGATTCTATTAAGCACGTTCATGCAAAAAGCTTATTTGAAATGAGAAACATGCATTATTGGTAGTCATTCTAAAGAATGACTGTTTTTCTCTGTGTTTCCTGTACTGAGGAAAGGTCAAATGAAATACTTTGGCTTTTTGAGAGTAAAATAATATAAATATTAGAAAAAGTCTATATTGTTTTTTAGTTCATTCACTTTCTGTATATAGCTTGTAATTCTTTCTAAGTGCGGTTTATGTGTATCAGAGTGTAGTGTTTCTTTAACTTGATTTCAGAAAAAAATATTTTTTTAATGGAAAATTAATATATATGTAAATTTTGGCTTTTTTTTTTTGGTTTTACAATATTGAATTAAAACTGCTTTTTAAAATTCTGTAAAATTTTTTGTTATATTCAGTGCAACTTAAAAAAAGCAAATTTTTTTATCAGTGTTTTATCATTTCCATTCACTCAGTTGGATTGTTAATTTCTCAGTCAAATATACAATTGTATCATTGAACATATCTTTTTTACTCCTTTTTAAGTATTATCTTTTTTACAGATGTTGGCAAAAACTACAACTGCAAAACAGATCTTGAGGGATATTGAACAAAGGCATACTATGTTATTGGATATTGAAAGAAGCATTAAGGAACTAAATTCTTTATTTTTAGATATGGCAATATTAATTCAAACTGAGGTAATTTAGGGTAATTACTTCACTTAATATTAATAATTAATATAACTTAGGGTAATTACTTCACTTTAGACATTAAAGTAATAATACATAAGTTCAAAGTATACAAATAATTGAAATATGTTTTTAATTGCATGTTTTCTATGGTGTGGGGTGGCTTAGTTGGTAGTGCACCAGACTCGTAATCTGTAGTTCCCAGCTAGGTCAGTATTGAGTTTTATCTCTGCAAAACTCCTCACCCTGCCCTTAGTAGGGGATCTGATGGGCTTGGAAAGGCAGCCGCCTATCTGATGGGATGTTAAGCCATGGGCCTGTGTGCAGGAGAGCCATACCCTGTGCTTATTAAAGAACACACTGGATGGCCTTGATTGGGTGTGCTTTTATGTCTCATGCAATGCTATAATTGCTAAAGTTCAAGTTTTATCAAATTACCTTAATGGGGAAACTTTGGCCAGGATCCCAATATAAATTCTAGTTCTAATGTGGGTTTTTTTTGTGTGTGGTTGTGTTGAAAATGTCTGTTTTGACTTTATCCCCATTTTTTTAAATTGAAATTTGGATTTTAAAATCAAGCTACAAACTCAAGGTTACAAAGAAAAGATTACAATTTCCAATCAGAATAAAATAAAAATATGAGTTTAGTTACTCATCAGTTATATTCACAAGTACAGCACTTCTAAACGTATATATCTATCAAAGGACTAGTTAATCACTTGTAGATATCGAACAACCTGGCTTATTCCATCTAGTTTATCCTATATCTCACTTCCTTTTCTCATTAGCAGTACAATGATTTATCATCCAACTGTCATTTGTGGTGAGGGCTTTTAAAAAGTCTGCATCCAACAATATGCCTAATGTACTACAATATGTGTGCTTATATCACAGCTAAGACAAATACTACCCTCTCGTCTTGATATTCAACGAATTACATGTTGACTATGTAGAAAAGTAAAACATGATTCTATCTAGAGGAGGCCACACAATAACTCCAGAGTTACATTAAACTCAAAAACTATATATTTGGTTAAAAAAATAAAAGGTAAGAAAATGAAAATTAAACAGTTAGAAAATATAAGTATGAAGATGTGATCCTCACAAGATAAATTTATGTACCTTGTGAAGATTGCAATACAGGTTTGCACATATACTTGTTTATCCAAAATTATTCTTTTAGAAGACAATCTGGATAATCTTTATTAGGCTTGAGTATATAAATAAAATGAATTATTCCTCAGGCAGCTGCTTTCCACAGAGGTCTGACAGAAGGCTGTTAGTTTAATATACCATAGAGATTTATGAGGAAGGCAAGACTTCAGCAGAAAGACAACATGTGAAAAGAAACATCCATATCTTATCCAGGGCTCAAACAAAGGTCCCTTTGATCAGTAACCAAGCACGCTGATCTCTCAGCAACTGTACGCTGTTTAATTTATATTTATTAGGATGAGATTCATCATGAGTTGGATTGTTTTACCTCTGTTGGCACTTATTTGTACACAATAAGTTAAATGACTGATCAGATGGGCCTCAAGGGCTCAGAGTAAGTTGGGAAAGGGGATCCACTAGACAGTTATTGGGAAACAGATGTAAGTTTCCTATCAAGGCCATACAATGTTTCTTTAATATGCACATTATGTCGCATCTTAGCATATTATCTGACAGACAATGGCCTTTCCAAGCTCATCAGTGCCCACTTTCTCACCAAGGGCAGAATGGGAGTTGGGAGAGAAAATTCTCATGCAGGCAAAACCTGGAAGCATCAGATTATGAGCTAATGTGTTGCCTAACGTGTTACCAACTGAACCGATCAGTACCTCAAAATAATCTTGAATGGTAATGCTTGCTATTACTATTGAAATACCTAAAATGCATTATGATTCAAAAGTGTGGACAGTTTAAAACCTATGCAATCAGAACATGCATTGGTAGCATTAAGTGAAATAATATAAAAGTCAATGATTGCTAAGGGTCACAACTAGTGATATTACAATAATTAGAAAGCAAAATGTTCAACATGGGCACATATGAGTTCATAGCACCATCACTATGCTCCATTTACTGCTATCAATGTTCCTTTGCTGATCATGGCTATCTCAGTCATTATACATCCTTCAATTCCTGATTTACATGAAGGGAAATTTGATATACCCTGGATTTGAAGTGTCCCCACAAGAACAAATTCATGGTATCATGTCAGATAAGCTAGGCAGCCATTCAATGGGATTTCTAATACATTTTCTGGGTAGGTTATAATGCAAAAAGCCCCAAACACTTGTTGCATAACCTGCAGATGCATCATCTTGTTGAAAATAGGTTTTCATTAATATAGATATGGGCAAATCATCGAAAAAATCAGATTTTTTTATCTACACATCAATATGTTTATGTTCCAATTTTCTCTTTATTTCAGCGAACTTGTCCAGACCTTGAATCATTCTTTATGATAATTGTAAATAGAAACTTCTGCACTAGTAAATTTTAAAAGTCAATTTTTGAATGCAGCAATTAATTTTTAATAGTGTTTATTTTTGAACCTGTTGTTTATACTTTTGTTGTGTTTAAGGGGTCAGCACATTTTTCCAACTTTTCAAGGTAGATTTTATTCTGCAAGAAAAACTTAAGTGATTTGATCATATGAATTCTACACCAGACAATCACCTGAGAAGCTTGAAAGGACTGCTCCTATTTGTATCCACTGTGGATTCTTATCAGATCAGTAGTTAAAGGGGACAGTTCACATGGTCTGATATGTAAATATTACCATGCCAGAAAAGATAATCTGGTATCCAATGTTCTACTTAGTCAGTACCCATTCACAGAACTTCATTCTGCTGTAGTCAATATCATTGGATGGAATTCTTGGACAACTTGGAGTTTGTATGGATGGAACCTGTGTTTCTTCAGAATGCAATGCACCAAAGTATGCTGTTGTTACATTCCTGTTCCAGTTTGTGTGTTTGAATTTACAGCTATGGATATGATGTATGTGATAGTTGAAGACTCTTCTTTAGCTGAAGGAGATTGACCAGATTTTGGCCAATTGTTCTTGCTTTCTGTTTCTTTGAAGTGTTTTGTGATTACCCTCACTGCTGATGCTATGATCCTTCTGTATGATGGAAACATCACTTTTACAGCTTCAGTTGTATCCATTAAAAACAACCGTTTGCAGCATAGAATATCTTGTAAGTATTGGCATAATGCACTTCATAAAGTGTATTACTATGTATGCAATATATAATATTTACTTCCAGGGGTGACCCTATACTAGCTACCAACAACTGGCAGTCATGATGCTGTGATCCTGAAGTCATGATGCTGTGATTTAATAGCTACAAGTGAAGATGGAAAAGAGAAACATCCCTTTTCCATCTTCACTTGTAGCTATTAAAATCAATCATGCACAACATACAAATATCTTGAAATCTCATAATGCACTTCATCAAGTGTGTGCAATATCTTCCAGGGGTGGCCCTACACTAGAAACTGGCATCCTAAATGAGCTGTGCAATTGGTGTCCTGAACCCTAAGGACAAATCTAGATTGAGGTTTTCTGTTAACTGGGAAATATTTTACCCTTTTTTTTTAACTTGTTTTTTTTCTTTGAATTTGTAGTCACATTTAACTTGGTGGCCTTATGCATCTGCCTAATTCAGCTGTATGAATGGGTCACTCTCTCTGCATTTATGGACTGCATTCATGCAAGTGGTGCACGGATTATTGCAGCTTATCTGCTTATTTGCACAAAATAGCATCAGTGTATTGGTTTCATTATTTTGCATGGTAGCCATTGACTTTTTTATTCTATACTAGCTGAACTGTACCTGGCACTGCCTGGGTCTCACTTTTAAGATGAAACCTGTATTTTCTGATTTTCACTATACTGATGACTACCACCCCCTGACCCCCAACTCCTTAGCACAAATTCAACTCATATGCATATGCTTAATAAAAATGATTAAATGTAGTGTTGCCAAATCTGAAAGATAAAAATCATGCCTAGACTTCAGAAAATGGCAACAATGGGGTTGGAAGCAATTACTCTTTCCGTCCCATGGCCGAGTGGTTAGCACACTTGGCTACTGATCTAAGGGACCTGGGTTCGAGCCCCGGGTAAGGCATGGCTGTTTGTGTCGTTTTTCTGCTGAGGTCCTGCCATCCTCACAGACCTTCTACTATGGCATATAAACTGACAGGCTCCTGTCAGACCTCTGTGGCAAGCAGCTGCTTGAGGGGGTATTTATTTTATTTATTTAAAGGAATAACATGGTAAATATTTTGCTTCTAGCAAGCCTCTCTTTTGGAATTTTAACTTGAAACTGGCCACTGCAACTTGGACAACAACCAAAAACATTCTGTCAAATTTTGAAGTGTCTACCACGATTTTATGATGAAGTATGACTGCAGACCTCTGTGACAAGCAGCTGCTTAAGGTTTTTTTAAATTTTTTTTTATGGCTGAAACAGATATCTTTTATTATTATAGCTATCAATACATACCAAAGAGCGAAAACATTATGACCACCTGCCTAATATGATGTTGGTTCTCCACATGCTGCCAAAACAGCTTTTACCCAGTGAGGCATGGACGCTACAAGGTTTCTAAAGGTGCTGTGGTATCTGTTACCAACACGTTACCAGCAGATCCTTTAACTCTTGCAAGTTACATGGTTGACTGCCGCAGATCAGATATGCTGTTCCGACACAAACCATAGATGCTCAATTGTCTGGGGAATTTGGAGGCCAGGACAATATCTGGAAGTCTTTCTCATGTTCCATGAACCATTCTCAAACAATCTGGGCAGTGTGGCATTGCACATTATCCTTCTGTAAGGAGATACTACTAGAGGGGAATATTGTTGCCATGAAAGTATGTACTTGTCTGCAATGATGTTTAAGTAGGTGGTAAATGTCATAGTTTCCTGCACATGATTGCCTGGACCTAGGGTTTCCCAGCAGAGCATTGTCCAAAACATTACACTTCCTCCACCAGCTTGGTTTTATCCCATGGTGCATCCTGATGACAACACTTCCCCAGGTAAACGACACACACGTACCTGGCCGTCCACATGTGCAACAGGAAACAAGATTCATCAGACCAGACAACCTTCTTCCAATCATTCAAGGTCCAGTTTTGATGCTCGCATGCCCATTGTAGGTGCTTTCAATGGTGAACTGAAGTTAGTATGGGCACTCGGAGTGGCCTGCGGCTACGCAGTCTGATTTTCAGCAGGGTTCGATGTACTGTGTGTTGAGACACATTACTTCCGTCACCAGCATTCAAATTACAGGCGAGTTGTGACACCGTGTCCCTTCTGTTGGTTCGTATCACATGGGATAGCCTTCACTGACCTCTAGCATCGATGAGCCATGATCAGCCCACACCTTTCTGGCAGTTCGTGGTTTTTCCTTCCTCCGACCACTTTTTGAAGGTACTAGCCATGGCTGACCATGAACACCCCACAAGCCTTGCCGTCTCGGAAATGCTCTGACCCAAGTCGTCTGTCCATTACAATTTAGCCTTTGTCAAACTGACTTAAGTCCACTGCCTTTCCCATCTGAAGAACAAGAATAACACTGAGTATTCTGGGCAACACACAAAAAGGATTTGAAATGAAAATAGCCAATCTTTATTAATTTCGAGGTGCTGAACACAAAAATGACAATAAAATTTGTCGATTGGTTCTTGTTTAGGAGAGAGAGAGATGGTCATGTATAAACGACTCAGTCCGCATTGAGTACGTAGGTAACCATTTTGCAATGCTGTATTTTAAACTCCAGATTGCTACATATTGCATTGTGTTGCATCAGTCCGCCATACATACAATCCCTGGAGGTATTGCATTTTTGTCCGATGCAATGTAGTTGAGTCATGACATCGCGACTTTACGATCGTGATAAAATATGATGCAATCGCTAGTTGTAAGCGACATCTAGTAGGATGAGCAAGTCTTTTGAATGACTCCTGTTTACCCCAGAGCCATAAGTACAACACAAATGATCCTTGCAGTTTTAATCCAGCAGTAGTGATGCCTCATAACTGTGTTAATAGTGCAGATACATTTGCGGGAAGTGACGTTTGCAAGCCAGAAAAGGGCCAAATTCTCAAACAATTCAATCTCTCTCCAAGTGACTCCAAGTGACTTTGTTTCCAATAGTGAAAGCAGCGTATGAGTTTTATTTTGGATGCAAGATTGGGGACCAGGACAAGGCCTGGGCCCCACACATATGCTGTAGTACATGTGCAGAAATCTTGCAAAGTGGCTGAAAGACGAAAAAGTGACAATGCCATTTACTGCTCCTGTGGTTCAGAGAGAGCCAAGCAATCATGCAAATGACTGCTACTTCTGCATGGTTTCACCTGTTTCTGGAAGTATCACAAGGAAAAAGAAGTGGACAATTTGCTGAATAATATCCGAATATACAATCTGTTCTCCAATCAGTTCTGCACGGCAAAGGCCTTCCCATTCCCAAACCTCCAAATATATTTTCCAGTGATCCAGACAATGAGGAGGGAGGCGAACCGACATTGGGTTCTCTGCAGCCTTCGGTGTCTAATGACGATTCATACATCTTTCACGGTGCATCATCTGCGCCACACATTCTCACCGAAGAAGAAATGAACGATCTTGTTCGAGATCTGGAGCTGTCTAAGGCCAAAGCAGAGTTACTTGAATCAAGACTTAAACAATGGAATCTTCTCAAACAATTCAATCTCTCTCCAAGTGACTTTGTTTCGAACTCATCATGAGCAGTTTGTGCCTTACTTCAGAAAGGAAAATGACCTTGTGTTCTGCTCCAATGTAGATGGCCTGATGAATGCTCTCAGAATCAAACATGACCCTCAAGAATGGTGACTATTCAGACTCCTTGAAATTAAGTCTCAAGGCAGTGTTGCTTCATAATGGAAATCGACTTCCATCCATTCCAGTTGGATATTCTGTCTACTTGAAAGAAACCTAGAACAACCTAAAACAGCTGTTGAACTGTCTTCAATACAGCAAGTATGGCTGGCATCTCTGTTGTGACTTGAAGGTAGTGACTCTGTTGATGGATCTGCAGTTGGGATATATGAAGTACTGCTGTTTCTTATATGAATGGGACAGCCAAGCAAAGACTTTGTGCTATGTGAAGAGAAACTGGCCTCAGAGGAAATCTCTAAAGGTCGGAGAGAAGAATGTGGAACACACAGCACTGGAAGAGACGCACAAAATCCTGCTACCGTCCCTACACATCAAACTCGGTGTGATGAAAAACTTCATAAAAGCCATGGACCCAGACTGCATCAGCTTTCAAGTACTTGACTGACAAATTCCCTTGACTCAGCAAAGCGAAAATTAAAGAGGGAATTTTTGTGGTCCTCAGATCCGCGAGCTATTCAGAGACCAGATGTTTGACAACCTTCTTCAGGGTGAAGAGAAAAAGGCTTGGGACGCATTTCGTCTGGTGTCAAGTAAATTCCTCGGGAATGTCAGGACAGACAACTACAAGAAACTGGTTAAGGACACATCTCTGTATCACAAATTTGGCTGCAATATGTCCTTTAAAGATCCATCCCCACTTAGATTTCTTCCCATTTTCTCCATTCCCACTTAGATTTCTTCCCCGATAACTGTGGCATGGTTAATGATGAGCACAGTGAACATTTTCACCAGGATATTGCAATGATGGAGAAACAATATCAGGGAAACTGGTCCACTTTAATGTTGGCTGACTACTGTTGAATGCTCTCCAGAGATGATTCTGAGTAGCTGTACAAGCTACAGGCAAAGCAACATCGGAAGTAGAAGCGGAGTTTTACAAATACATGTCATGTACGTATTACTCTATTATATAAGAAACTATTGCAGATTTCTCAGAAATCATAGTCAATTTTCATGTTCATTTGTCATATTCCTGTTCAGCACCTTGAAATCTTTAAGAAATGGCTACTTTTAGCTCAGAGGCACGACTTTTATGAAAATTTGCTGTCAGTGTTAACAGAGCTTAGTATCAGATGTTATTTATATCATTTCATGACCTTCACACATGCTGTTGATTACCTTGCTTCAATTTGCATAAAGATGCACTGGTCATAATGTTTTGGCTCTTCAGTGTATGTTTGTGTTCCAATTTTCACATACTTCAGCTAACTTGTCCAGGCTTTTGAATCAAAATATAAAATAATGGTAGGTAGAAATTTCTACACTAATATATTTTCAAAGTAAATTTATGAATGTAACAATTAATTATTTTAATAGTGTTTGCTTTTGTACCTGTTTATAATAGAAAAAAATCACAGCAAATTCCCTGTAAACATTGAACTCATGAAAGGTTAGCTGAAAATTGAGTTTTGTGTCAAGTGGGATATGAACCCACAATTTCTTGATAATGTACCAGGTGCTCTGGCAGAAGTCAGACGTCAGAGCTTCTCAGGAAGTCAAGTTCATATCCCATTCAAGGCAAAACTAAGTTTTTTCAGCTAACCTCTTTTGTTTATAATTTTATTGCTTTTATCATGCTTTGTAAAAAGCTATATTATCTTATACACTCAAGTAGGAAGGTTTCTTATCAGTCTCAAGATAAATTGTTTAAGTAGAGGAGCTGATAAAAAATTACTTTGAAACCATTTAAGGCTATTGTATTTGTTGTGATTTTGGAAGAATTTAGTGATGATGCTTTCACATTAGAATTCATCATCCTCAAGCAGCCATGGGCTACAGAGGTCCAACCAGACCGTGCAATTTAGTTCTCCAAGCAAGTCTATCCTGAGCTACATCTACTGCATCTGGCCACTGCACACCAATTCTAACAAGGTCCTGTTTTACATTATCTGACCACCGCAGCCTAGGTCTCCCCTTCTTTCTCAGGCCTTTAGGCACACTGCTCATAACCCTATTCGCCAATCTATAATTCTATAATTACCCATACGGGCAACATGGCCAAACCAACGGAGTCTCTCTCTGCACAATATGCTGCTTAAAGGAGATTGCAAACTCCTTTGCCTAACCTCATCATTAGTTACAAAGTTGAACCACCTAATGCCCAAGATACTGCGTAAGCATCTGGAATCAAAAGCATCTAGTTTCCTGTTATCTTGTTTACAAAGTGTCCAAGTTTCACTACCATAACTAACCCTAGAAAGAACCAAACTATTATACAGTCTGATTTTAGTCTTTAGATGTATACGCCTATTTCTCCACACTCTCCATAGATTCTTAAAAGTCCCGGCAGCAATCCCTATTCGTCTGTTAATCTCATGCCGCACATCACCATTATCTGTTACATAGCTCCCAAGATAATTAAACTGTGACACCTGCTCAAGACTGCAACCCTTCAGATTAACTGAATCACAGCCTGCCTGACCAATTTTCATCACTTTAGTTTTCTCTCTGTTTATAACCAAACCTACTCTACTACCAGTCTCATCAACGGCTCGAATGAAAGAGTTCATCTCATCAACATCATTTGCCAAAAGGGCTAAATCATCAGCATAATCTAAATCAGAAATTTTCGTATCTCCAGCCCATTTAAGGCCAAAATCTTTCCCTTGAAGTGAATTTCGCATAACATAATCAATAACCAAACTAAAGAGAAAAGGAGACAAAATGCACCCTTGTCGAACACCAGAAGTAATGCTAAACCAATTGCTACAAGCCTTACCAACTCTCACACACGACTCAGTGTTATTATAGAGAGCTTTCATTATGTTAACTAACTTGTCTGGTATACCATATGATTTCACAATCAATGACAAATTATGACGATCAACAGTTACGAAAGCCTTTTTAAAATCAACAAAGCTAGCAACAAAAGGTTTCTGAAACTCTAAACATTTCTCAAGAATCTGCCTAAGTGAAAATATCTGATACACACATCCCCTACCACTTCTGAATCCACATTGCTCATCACGCAATTGACTGTCAACCAGATTCTTAATTCTATTAAGCACAATCATGGAAAGAACTTTACCTGGAACAGAGAATAGGCTAATACCCCTATAGTTATCACAAGAACTGCGATCACCTTTTTTGAAAATAGGGATAACAATAGCTCTGGTAAAATCCTTAGGAACCATGCCTTTGTCATAAAAGATATTCAGAATTTCAGTCATCCAAATGGTAACCGAAACATTTCCAGCTCTAAGCATTTCCGTAGTAATTTCATCTACCCCTGGGGATTTATGAAGTTTAAGTTTAGAAACAGCCAAAATAACTTCAGATTGTGTTATAGGGCCAACATTAAAGCCACCAATGCATCTATCATCATTGCAAACAATGGGAATAGAACTAACCGCATTGTTTAGAACATCACTGAAATGCTCAGCCCACCTAGCCATGACAGAATCCTCACCTTCTATAACCTTACCTTGTTTATCCTTCAATCCCTGTATACCTGCCCGTTTTCTACCACACAAAACATTAACTATCTGGTACAGCTCTCTGCTGTTGTGCTGTCTAACTGCTTCCTCGGCTTTGTCAGCCAAACCATCAAGCCAAAGATTCTTATCAGCAGCTAACTGATCTTTTACACGTTTATTAAGTTCTCTGTAATGCTTTCTATTAGGACTAGTAGGGTATTGATTAAGGACATTCCTGCAGTTCTTTCTTTCCGAAATAAGCTCAAGTGCCTTATCACTCAGATAATTCTGTCTCTTCTGCTCCTTTTTTCCTAAAAGAGTACTGTTAGTGTCCAAAAAAGCCTGTTTAAAATTATCCCATTCTTCCTCAACTGCAGTAGTAAGCATACCATGACTATCATAATGACTAAGTAACCTATCATGGTAAGCCTTGGCTATAACTGGGTCTTTCAGAGCTTCAGTATTAAAAGTAAATTTTTTAACCCTAGCACAACACTTTTTAAGTTTAAGTTGCAAGACACTTTTAACTAGGTTATGGTCAGATCCAATTTCAGTTCCCCTATATGCCCTGGTATTTCTAACAGAACTAGCCCATTTGCTGTTAATTAATATATAATCAATCATATTCCTATGCAGCCCATCAGGTGAAACCCATGTGTACTTATGTATGTCGTGGTGTTTGTAATATGTGTTAGTTATTCTGAAACCATTGAGTTTACTTACCTGTAGGAGATGTTGCCCATTGCCATTGCAGCTACCAATACCAAAAGGGCCTATCACCCCTCCCCAAAGGTCAGAGTCAGTACCAACTTTGGCATTGAAGTCACCAAGAACAAGGGTAATATCTCCTTTCTTGACAGAATTCAAAATATCCTGAAGTCGTTCATAAAACCTATCCTTCTCATCCTCAGTGGGGGCATAACAGCAGATAACATTCAGGTCTTTAACGCTTGTCTGAAATTTTGCTGTAAGAAACCTTTCATTAATGCACTCATATCCTAGAAGAGCATCACTAGTGTGTCTGCTGAGAAGCAGTCCCACGCCTTGGTGATGCTTATTGTCGTCCTTCCCTGAAAAGAGAAATTTAAGATTATTTTTAAGAATCTGACCTTTATCTGTCCATCTGGTCTCTTGCAAGCCGAGAATATCTAAATTATAATGGTGGAATTCTTGTGTGAGGACATCAAGAGAAAAAGCTCTGTGCAGAGTCCTCACATTCCAACTACCTATGGAGAGAAAATGGTTAGTAGGATGTTTAAAGAAACTATGTTTATTGAGAGAGGGAATGCCGACAATATCAAACAGCCCCCTAATCGCAGACATGGGGCAAAGACCCGTTCCCCCACCACTAAAGGCTGAAGCCGTCTACACTGGAAGACTTCCTCCAATGTAGAATTTGACGATGCCAATAGAAGCAAAGAGTTCAGATGCCTGCGATGACCTCTGCTCAGGATTATCCACCAGCTGATAAACATATCCTGTGAATCTATTCACTTGGGGCTGTCAACCCACAAACAAACAGAAAACACAGTGGAAGATTTTCCCTCCACAGAAGCCCACCATTGCAGCAAAATCAGGGTCCATAATCAAGCTCAGAGCCATATATCTGTCCAGTCCAGTGGGTTTATATGGTCAGCACCAGGACCCTGTGTGGTTGACCACTCCTCAGCAGGGTAGAAAAAAAAATAAAAGTAGCCATAGTTGTCCAGATCAGTAGGCCACACTAATCTGGCAGCCCTCCCCTTCGGTTCACTTCCATAAGAGAGTATCTCTTTTGAAAGGTACTAACGGTCTGCACCACGAGAAGGCGGGGTCGGACATCAGGTACTAGGCCTGGCTGGTTCTATGCATCATCACAGGGGATTGGTGCATAGCTCTCCTTCCAGTGACTACCTAGCTACCATTTACAGACCCATTAGAATTAGTAGAGACATTAATTCAAACTTTTACATACACAAAGTGCTTTGAAATGTATACTTACTTTGGAGTTCAAAGAACACACAAAATCAAAAAAGAAGAATGAAATATCAAATATCAAGATGAAGAAGGTATATAAAGATTGGTACACCACTATATTATTCCAGTAATGAAGGAGAGTTTCTTAATGCTTCCATATGGATGGAGCAAAGAAGAAACGTTGAGCATCCACCCTACTCTCTTGACTTAACACTACTAGATTACTTATGAGGTACTCTAAAAAACATTGCATACACTAGGAAGAGAGCAACTTTAGAGGAGCTAAAGCATGAGATGAAAATAGCTTTACTGCTATTCCACCAAAAACATCCCTCAATCTCTATCAGTTTCTTGTGAATCGTTATTCACGATACATTGTGGTTAATGGTGTGCATTTTGAACATTTAATACTGTAATTGCCATAACAAGGGTTGCACACCTGTATATTTAGAGGTTCATAAATAGGTGAATAAAGTGTATATACATTTTATGTGATATTGTATAATGTCACGTTTTAGGTTACACTTTTAGATATTAATAAAAAACTTCATACCTATTTTCAATACTACTAGTTCTTGTTTGAATAATTGTTGGTTTGTTCTAAATTGCACTTTCTCCACAAGTATTATTCAATCATAATATTTCAAAGAATATCAGTTTTGCTATAAAATCGCAGTATAGTTAAAAGAAATTTTAATATATAAGTTAAATAGAGTAAAATAGTGTTAGATTCAGTTGTATAATATACACTAAATTTTTCAAGAGCATAATTAAAATCTTCACATTCAGATCCAGTTTTGCTATAATAAATATCTATTCGGTTCTATTCATGTAGAATTTTCATCTTATGAACTGTATATTAGAGTTCTTTTAATTGCACTTTTTTTATATTAAATTTCCAAATATTAGGATTATAGTTGTTATTAATGTTATTTCAACTGCCATTACAACCAAAATTTATTGGTTTGCATCTGGAAATAAGCTTTCAGTTCTCAGTAGTCATATGTTATATATATATTACAAAAAAAACTCTGGTCTACTGACTCCAGTTTCATTCACTTCAAATTTTTCTGACAGCATCTACCTACCCCACACCTAAAGTATTTTGATCAGCTTTTGTTCAATAAAAGTCATTGAGTCATGTGCAAGCCAGGCTACTTTTGCAGTTTGCTCTCGGTTGCTGTCTGAGATGTTAGCTTTATGACTTGGTGCATAAAAAATTACTTTTTGTCCTAAAACTGTTCTTAGAACAATCTTCACAAGTCCACATATCTGTCTTATTTGGCTTTAAGTGTATATCTAAGAACATGATAGACATATCAAATATGTATGGTTGATAAACCAACATGGCAGGGGATGGGGATTGACTCATTTGGTAGTGCAGCAGCCTCATAACCTAATGTTTCAGGTTTGAAACTCAACTATGAATGCATTGAAAATTTCTTTGCTAATCCCAGTCTGCCCACATTAAAAAAGGGAACACCAATGAGCTTAAAAAGCTACCATATGTTAGATGGGACATTAAGCTACAGATTCATATATACAGGAGAATTGTATACATATCAAGAATATTAAATATTGAATAAACTTGATTTTCGTGGTAGATACTAAATATTCACCACTTTGTTAGTCGATTTAATTATAGAGAAAAAATTGTCTTAAGCTGGATGGGATATGAACCCACGACCTCCTGATAACATGTTAGGTGCTCTGGACCACTGAGCTAACAGCTAGTAGCTCAGTGGTCCAGAGCACCTGACATGTTATCAGTAGGTCATGGGTTCGTATCCCACCCAGCTCAAGACAATTTTTCCTCTATAATTAAATCGACTAATAAAGTGGTGAATATTTAGTATATATCAAGAATATACTGAATGGCCATGATAGGAGTGCTCCCATCTGTCTCCTAAACTTGAACCTTCTCTAATCCTTTGGAGTATTTTGCAACTTGACCATTTATCTATTGTGTGCAAAAAAAGTGCATCCCATAGGTAAAACAACACAACCAATATAACATAAGCTGTATTTGTTCACTGCCCTAACCTGGAATGTAGTTGTAAAATAGGATAAATGTAGTCTTAGTACCCACAATATTCTTGTCATCAAATAAAAGTACATTTTATTTTCAGTTACTAATAATTCTTATTATTTTTGTTTAAAACAAAGTAATGAAAAATACTTTTAATATACAGTAGAGTGTGTTAAAAAGATAATTCAGCTTTAATGATTAGTCACATGTAAAATTTGCTTTCTTACTGGAAATTAATATTTTATTAACAGGGCGAAGTATTGGACAGAATAGATCTTTATACAAAGAATGCTGCTGGGTATGTTGCTGCTGGAAAGAAGAATATAGCAATGTCTAAAAAACTGTCTAGTAGACAAAGAAAAGTGAGTAAAGTCATCTTTATACTTCTGAAGTGTGGGCAATTATCATCTGGCCTTTTAGTTATATGCTGGATACATTTGACATTTAAAATAATATCCTATTATTTTTGTATTTCCTACAAATTCATGTTTTGATAATTTTAAGTTATAAATAATCAGAATTGGTTGACTCAGGTATATTAATGACATCTAGACATATCTGCTTACATTGGATTGATCCTTCTTAAAAAAAACCTTTTGTTCAAATTGACCCTTCAGTCAAAAGGTAATTAAAAATGGATCATGACATCTTCCTCTTCAGAATGTTGCTCTTATTTGATTTTCATCTTTAAGATTATTTCTGTGTGGGTTAATTGTCTGCAGACTATGACATCATTGCCAATTTGAGCAAAATCTTCAAAGGTATATTTTTCAGTCAAATTAAATTTCTTCTGAGATATTTTACCTGCTTCTTTTGTGACTTTGCTTTCATCTTGCTCAATCTCAAAATAAAACCTTGCTTTTTCAAAATAATTGTCTGTTGTATTTTACATTTCTCCATTTTATCAGCCCTCTACATAGTCTGGAGTACACTAATCTTAATTTGCCTCACCCTCATCTATATCACTTGTGCATTTTTTAATACCTTGTGATACATTGCTTTCAAAATTTTTTATCACATTCTGATTCAGTAGCTATATTTTCAAAGCAGTTTTTGTGAGTAGAAGTTATATTTTTATAGATTTCAATTCAGGAATTGGAAAATGTATATGCAGTTATCTGTAAAAAAAAATGCATTCTCCATTTTTTAAGGACATTATTATATTTACCGTTTTAAGCCATTTTAAAAACACTTCATCAACCATGTTTTCCTATAGACTTCATAAGCCCATAAGCCAGATATCTCAAACACATGGCTCACGAGTAACAGTGGCCTGCAAAGTCATTTTGTGCAGCCTACAAGCAATATGTTTTATTGTAATCATGTTAGCAAACTGCTGTACTAGCTTGGCTCAACTGTGATTTCATATGAATATGGAGAAGATTAGTGGAGTTCAGCCAAAGATGAAGCCACTACAAATGAAATTTAGATTTATATTTTGGTATTAAAAGTATGTAATATTTAAATAATAAAACAATTTAGGTAATTATGTTTCATTTATTATTGCTTAAAATTAAACTGCCACCATATATTGAGAAATAGCTTACCTGGCCCCTGTATGATTGTTTGGAATAAAACATGGCCCCCCACATATTTAGAAGTAACTGATTTATCCTCTAAACAATTTGAGTTTGAGACCCTTACCATGGTCAGTGACTTCAGTCTGCTAAAGTCCATTGGCTTTGCAGACTTTCTTGTCATCAAAGGGAGCTACTTTTCCTCACCATTCACATGTGCCACCAAAAGTAAAGTTATGCACTCCTTGCCCTTTTACCTCTGTGGGATGTCTCTTTCACCTTTAAACAACTCATTTTATCAGGAAAACATTTAAAAATCTAACCTGTTTTATTAACTTTCAAGTCATCATTTAAAGACTTAAGTATGATGTTTTGCACAAGTCCCATGATTAACAACTGATAGCTATGCTCTCACCTCAAAGTTTTCAGGATGCATGCCTCCTTTTAAAATTTTCAAGCCAGGCACTACTTGTTTCGAATTCTTTGTGACTAGTTTCCATTCCATAGTGTATCAGTTTTTAGTTAAATAAATTTCCACTATTGTAATAATTGTGTTGTCCCTACACTATGTGGGGCGGGGGTGGCTCAGTCGGTAGCGCGTAATCTGCAGTTTCCAGGTTCGAGTCCCAGCTGGGTCAGCGTTGAGATTTATCTCCGCAAAATTCCCCACCCTGCCCATGGTCAGTAGGGGATATCGATGGGCTTGGAAAGGCCGTCATCCATCGGATGGGACATTAAGCCGTGGCCCCTTGTGCTGGAGAGAAATACCCTGTGCACATTAAAGAACACACTGGATGGCCTTGATGGGAGGTTACCATCTGTCTCCCAACAGCTGTTCCAGTGGGTCCCCTCTCCCAACCTTCTCTGAGCCTTCGGGGTCCTTGTGACCTGGCTATTTAGCCCATGGTGTGCAAAAAAGTGCTGCTCAGAGGTAAAACAACCCAACCTACACTATGTGAAACTTTTAATCAAATACTTTAAGATCTAGATATTATGCTTGCTTCATTCCCTTCATCCATGCTCAGAATTTAACTGTTTTATGATTGTCTCTGTTTTCCAAGATGGTTGAGAGCATACTACTTGCATTTCGAAGTTTCTAAGACTGGAGAAGTGCAGCCAAAATGCCTGCAAGAAATGGAGATAAGAAGTTACAGCTGGAGAGAAAGTACTAGGAAAGTTGGAAACAAAGGCTTATTGCTACCCCTTAAGAAGATATTAGTTTTGGAAGGAAGAAGATGGTGGGAATATGTGAAAGAGGAGAGGGACCAGTTCTCTTATTGGCAATCAATCTTTTGTAAAGAATAAAGAACGACCAAATGTGGACTAGTGAAAGGTCAAAAGAGAGGGATCAGCAGCAACAATAAAAAAACTCATGAACTTGATCAGAATTGTTATATAAAAGAAAGGGGGGAAAAGTGAAATGAAGCAAAAAAAAGTGAAAGGAGTTTTCTGTTATTTTTGTCATGTGAAGGGTAATTGTTAAAACTCAGAAGATAAACATTTGTTAGAATTTGTTGCTTGTACAAGAAAAATATTTTGAGCTACCAAGATTACATGCTTTGCATTTTGAGTTATAGAGGGATATTTTTTCATTACATTGTATGTAGGACTTTATGGAGAAATAAATTCTAATTAGCAAGAAATTCAGTTATCAAGGTTTGATTTATCAAGAGTTGTCACTATTATGATTTCACTAGGGTATCTACACTGCTGTTCATAATTTAACGAAATTGAACAAAATTGCAAATATCTCAATAAATCATTTTTGTAATTTAACAAAAGTTTCAGAAAATGTTTAACATGAAATAACTCACATTTCTCAGTTATTAAATTAGCATTTCTCAATGCAAAAGACTGATATGCAAATTAATCTAGTGATAAAAGCAGCTTCAGGAAGGGACACTTCTCATTTCAGATTAAAAGTGACTTTATTGAGTGTTTCAGATTACAGTTTTGTTAAAATGCAAAGGAGGAACTGTTTGGATGACAGTCAGAGGTAGAGAGCCATTGGACAGATGGAAACAAGACAGTAACATAGAGAGATAGCCAGATTCACAAATGTGTCTGAAAGTATAATTTCCAGATTCTAGAGATGTTTTCAAGATACTGCAACGTGCTCTAGAATGGGGGTCCTCAACTACTTGGGACGCGGTAAAATTTTTGGGGGTACGCCGTGAGAGCTCAAAAGTTGCTATATCTAGTAACAAAGTCACTAAGTTGGCAACACTGCTACTGATTACACAACACTGCTACTGGTTTTTCATCTTTAACTGCTTTAATAAATATAGGAACAGGCTGGATGTTGTAGATGACTTGCGACTCTACCGTAGAAAGATACTCCCAACCATTGATGAACTGTGCAAGCATAAACAAATGCAACCATTTCACTGATTACCCAGTAAAATGTTTCTAATTTTATAAGATTTGTTAAATTGGTTATGTAATTTTTTTGTGTTTTTCGATATATGTAATTTATGAATACAAAATTTAATGTATATATATATATAGGTTTTATTTATTCCTATTGTTATACTATAACTATAGTTTTATCTATCTATACAAGGGATATGCCAGTTACATACACATTTCCAGGGGGTATGTGAAGCATAAAAGGTTGAGAATCACTGCTCTAGAAGAACTAGCCAGGGTAGGCCCAAAGCAACAACAATTCAGGATGATCATTTCCTGTCCCTAACTGCAATGCACAATAGAGCGATGTCAGCATGCCAACTTGCATCAGAACTGTCAGCTGCCAGAGGAAAGAGAGTATCCAGAATAATTGTGTCTCAGCAACTTCATGAAAGAGGGTTATATGCTAGAAGATTTATATAGTGCATAACGCTGCATCCACTAACCTCAGCTCATCAGAGAGCATGACTGGAATGGAGCAGGCAGCACCTCAATTGGGCCAATGGTTAATGGGGACTGGTTCTCTTTTCAGAAGAATCACAATATAGAATAAGTAGTGATTCTCTGTCATTGCATCTGGAGAGAGCATGTGAAACTATTACCCCCTGAATATCATGGAAAGGGACCGTTTTGGTGGGAATGGTTTGTTGGTGTCAGGAAGTATCACTAATCAGTGGCTGCACTGACCTGCATAACTTCCCAGGAGGGACTCGAACTGCCCTGAGATATAGAAATGATATCCTAGAACCTTATGAGACTTTTTAGAGGTGTCATTGGGTTAGAATTATTTTTTATGGATGATAATGCTTGTCCACAAAGGGCTCAGATAGTGGAGGAATACCTTGAGAGTGAAAGTATCCAGAGAATGGTTGGCAATGAAGTCCTCAGAACTAAAGCCCATTGAACATGCATGGGAAGGTGAATTGTAAGTCATCAACCCCCTCCAAGGACCCTTCATGAGCTGAGAAATGCTCTTATAGAGGGGTGGAATTTGCTGTCTCCTGCATTGTTGGATGACCTTATTAAGATAATGAGATCTCATTGTGCAAGCTGTATTGCTGTTAGAGGTAATCATATTCCTTATTAAATAATGTTAACATCAATATCTGCAGTGATCTATAATTTTTCATAATTGGAAAAATTTTCCAATGTATTCTTTGATTGGAGATTTAATTTTATAATTGGACAAGTGTTCCAATACATTCTTTATTTCAAATGTAAATATTAATATGTGTAATATTCAATATCCTCTGAAAGTTTCATTAAATTCTAAAATGGATTTCTTGAGATACTTTCATTTTTGTTCAACTTCCTTAAATTATGAACAGCAGTGTATTTCTAACCTGGGTTCATTAATATTTATGTGTAAGAAGCAATTAAATATGTAATTTTTATATTCATACACTAGCCAAAAATTATGGAAATGGTTAAATTTTGGGTATCTAACTTGAATTGTTCATTTGCATAGAACATAAGAATGAAGTGGCTTCTCTTTATTTTAGTTTTTCCTTAAATTTCCCATCCAACTTAATCCATTCTTGTAATTCATAAAGTAATTCTCTTCCATTTGTATAACATATCATAATTAATATTTTGATCGGCTTTTTTCCAGCACTTTTACACCTATACAATTTTTACAAATGTGCGCATGAAAAAGCATTTTTTCCATACTGTGGGAAATAAAAGGCATTGTCTATCAGTAAATAGAAGGTCTGCAAAAAAAGAAATTTTTTTCACACCCTGTTTCAGTAATAATTCTGGAAAAAAGAAAATTTCTCCAACTGTTACACCTTAGAAGAAAGTTTATACTTGTCATGGCGCTATGAAAAGACTCCATAATATCTTGTATTTATCACCAAAATATTCTACTGCTAGAAGCAGTCAACATTTCTTGTTGTTGTTGTTAATCAAAACTTATGAGAGTGAGTATTAAATATTGCAGTTGTGGTAAGTTTTGTAGACTAAATTTTTTTACACCTAAATAGACTAATAACAATGTCCATTATCTCACATCCTGTAAAAAAAGCCAAAGAAGATGTAGGAATAATTTAAAAACAATGTACAATTTTGTAACTATGTTCACTATGGGTTGGGGTTGCTCAATTTGTTGTAGTAGCATGTCAGGCTTGTAATCTACATTTTCCAGATTCAAGTCCCTGCATTGAGTATTTTCTCTGCTAAGCCCCATTTTACCATTGGTAAGAAAGTGGACACTGATGGACTTTGGAAAGGCCACTATTCCTGAGACCAGACATTAAGCAATACCCTGTGTGTGTTAAAGAATAGGCTAGCATACCATAACAGGAGGCTTTCATCTGTCTCCTAACAACTGTCTGCTGGCTCCTCCTCCCCACCAACCTTCTCTGAGCCTTCAGGGTCCTTGTAACCTGGCCATTTAGCTCATTGTGTGCAAAAAAAGTGCTACTCATAGGTAAAACAGCCCAACCTTCTCTAAGCTCCTGGGATCCTTTGTGATCTGACCATTTAGCCCTCTGTGTGCAAAAATGTGTCATTCAGTGGTGAAACAGTCCAACTCATTAGTTTCATTTTGTTTGAAAGAATGAAACTGAAAATTTTTTATTGGTTCATATTATTGTTCAATTTTTCCCTTGTATTATTTTAAATAATAATTTAAAAGAAATAAAAAAAGCATGAATTATTAGTTATTGTGATTTTATCATTGTTAATTTTTGAAACCATCATTGATATACTACTATGTGAAGATTAATATTTCAATGGTTGTTTCTTTGTCATATAAAGATGAACATTAACTACCTAATAATAATTACAAATATTAGTTATAACATTTAAAGTGGTCTCTTTTCCATTAATACTTTTCTGTTACTTTCCTTTGTTCTTAGTGAATTTATGTAGTGCATGAAATGTAGTTGCAGACCAGAAGCTAAATATGCTTTGGGTTCTCTTTATTAACCAAATTAAAGTGTACTTCTTTGAACTAATATGTAGTGTTTATCAAATAATTTTTATTTATTTATTTTTGAAATGAATGTTTGTTATGTATATAAAAATGCATAATACAAATATGTTAGAGTAGAGCAGGTTCTCCCAAAATGATCAGTATTGACCCCTTGAGATCTATGGAATTGTTCAGGAGGTAAATAAAGGGGTCAATAGGGGTCAGAAAGGGTCAATGCATGGAACAAAAGTTTATGAGGTTTAGTGCAAAAAAGTATATTTTCATGTTCTTGTAGCCAATGTTGCTTGAGAAAGAAAGGCATTTTTTAGAAATTGTTGAAAGTTTGTTTAAAATTGCTTCTAACATGTAAGCTAACATGCTTGCATGCACTTATCATATTTGATTAATTTAGATTATATCCTCTTTGTCCAAGAGCATATCTAAACATATATACTGCAACTTCATCTCTGTCAGAATCAAAATGAATGCTATTCTAAATAATGGTGACTGATGATTAAAAAATGTTCTCGCCTATTTTCATTTATATTCTAAAAAATTTACGTTGGGAGGTCGAAGCAAGTTCCTAAACTTATCAAGGATTCAATAGATTCAGAAGTTTGGGAAATCCTGCATTAGAGTTGAATTATTTTCAATATGTCTAGCGCTCCTATTTTATTCAGTCAAATTTATATTCATCGTAAATATTGTTTCAGTTCAACTTATTAATTGTATTGTTGTTGATTAATATATTCCACTATTGATTTTCTTGATCTGCATGTACTTGTTAAAAATTAGGTTTTATTGAAAGTAAAAAAGTGCACTGATAGATGTGATAACAGCTTTTTTACAACTATTTGTCTTCGCTTCAGTGCACACTTTCAATTTTAACAAAGCCCGAAAGTAAAAATCACTTTGTGAAACTCAATTTTTTTCAGCTATTTATTAGTGAGTGGGACTCAACCAGCGCCACCTAGAGAGAATGCCAAGGTGCTTGTCCAATGATGTCATAGAAGCAGACTGAATGAGGACAGTGAGCAACTCTCTAACATTGCAATCGCTGCCTCGCTTCACATAATATTACTAAATTTTGAATGATTTTTATATTTTTGCCATGAATTTATACTACAAATAGTTTAAAAGTTTATATATTGTACATTTTTTATGGGATTTATTTGAGGGTTTCACTTTCTCTCCAAAATAACTTATGCATAATTAGGTAGTTATTATAACTTTTAGCTAGTTTTCAAAGAAAAAACGAGTTAATATTTTTACTTTATTGTCTGGCTCCACACATTCAACTTTTTATATATTTAGAGATAAATATTATTTTCAGTTGGATGGATATGTTTCTGAGTTAGTCAAAGTTTACATTGTCTGTAATGATTTGACCTTAGGGCAATATTTTGAGTTTCCTTTTTTTTTGTTTCAAGTGAAATGAAAAGTCTTTATGTACTAGCATAATATTAACATTCATATTTCCATAATCATCCATTAGTTGAATTTACACTGTTATAATGTGGTAGAGGCAGAATGTAAAAACTACCTTCTTGAAAACTGACATCCCATATTCATGGGATGTCATACATCATCACTAGAGGCAATATATTTTCCTAGTCTTATTAGTGTATGACACTTGAAAACACAAATGCTATCACAAAACCAATTATAATTATTAAAGTTAGAAAATTGTGCAGTTTTCAAATGCAGTCCAAAGTTAATTTAAAGATACACATATGCATCATTGCAATAAGCTCTTTTTAATCTACAAGACTTATGAAATAAAGTTTACCAAAATTTTAGCATTTAAACCATTTTTTTAAGTATATTAGCAGCCAAGGTTTTATACAACCCTGTGTGGTCAGCCAAAAAACTGATGCAATTTAAATATAACAAATTTTAACCGCAAGCATTTACTCGAAATCCAGCTTGACAATATATTCCAAAATATCAGTATTGATCCAGACATTATTTTTCAGCATTATATAGATAGGAGGTATTTATTTTATTATAGATACAAGGAACAGTAATATTTTCCTGTAACTTATTTTCCTAAATTACATTTTATTGCTTAGTAATTTTAAACAAATATATTAGAGGTAATTATTATCAGTATACAGCATTTTAGGGATGATCAAAGGTTTCAGTTTCAATGCCAAAAATAATACACACATGAAACCTAGAAGGACAATTAACCTAAATAGTAGCTGTAAATCGGACTCATCTAACTCTTTAAGAAGAGCAAGAAGGGGGAAAAAATATATTAAAGAGCCGCAGGAAAAGTTTTATACTTAAAAACGAAAATGTACATTTCTAATAAGCAAAAAATTGGGGGAATGACACTATTTTTAAGGAAAAAAGAAAATATCTTGCTTAAACAAAAATATACGTTTTTAATGGGTAGTATAAATTCAGAAAATCGCTAGTGATTGGCCAAAAAATTTGGAAAAATGAGCCAAATTCAGTATATTGATTATTTGCTTTATTAAACACAAGTTTCTTTGCAATGAGCCACAGGTTTGACCAGCTGCTCTAAATGAATTCTCAAAGATCAATTTTTTGTAGAGTGTTAAGAAATGTAAAACTTTAATGCTATACCATCTTTTTATAAATCACAATATCATTACTAAATTGAAATTTTTGGGCTTGAGGAAAGAAAATATTTAATTGGACAGCAATATGACATATTTTGTCAAAAATGTACAACGTTGAATTGCGCTCACAATTTACACTATTTTGTCTTGGTCGCCTAGTCATGACATCATCAAGAAAGTGGGCATGAGCATTCAGGCCTTCTCTCTAGTTGGTGTTAACTCAACCCAGGTCTGAATGCATGTCAGGTGTTCCAACTACTAAACTATGAGCAGCTATCTCTTTCATCAGCTAATTGTGACTGAAAATCTTCCTCATTTTTTGTTCCTCAGGGCATTATTAATATTTGGGAACAGACAACCAAGTTACCTCAATGATGGTGAATAAATAGAAGTTAATCATATTCTTGACATTATATCAATGTAATATTTAATAGTAAAGTAGCACATTCTCCTGTAAACACGAGAATCGCAAATTAATGAGCTGAAAAAATTAATTTTGCCAGAAGTGGGACTCGTAACCAGTCCCACTCACATGAAGCTCAATTTTTTCAGCTAATTATTCGTGAATCCCGTGTTTATAGTATATTTCCTGTGCTACTTTACTATTAAATATTGCATTGATATAATGGACAAGAATATGAATGACTATTCACCGTCATTGAGGCATCTTGGTTGTCTGTTCTCGATCATAGATGGCACCACAGGCAACAAAAATCATGAAGATTTATAGTCACAATTAGCTGATGAAAGAGCTAGTTGCTGAAGTTTAGTGGTTAGAAAAACATGGTATGTATTCAGGAATGATTCAAGTCACTGCAAAGCTCAATATTTTCAGCTAACTGTTCATGAGTCGCATATTTGCAGGCTATTTCCTGCACTATTTCTATTATTGAATCACTAAGAAATTCAATAACAGATTTTTTATTATTGTTAATTTTTGTCCATTACTGGAAAATCATGCATACGTACCAAAGCTGTCTGTGCTGTGTGTACTCTACACAGTTGTATCAAAATAATATGACCACCCATGGAATTGGTGTACCCGTTCAGGCACATCACAGAGTGCACATGACAAGGTCGACCACACGGAGATATAAGTGGCCGGCCAGGACATGATCCATAGTGCGTAACGTGAACACAATGGGCAAAGGTATTGATTTGACAGACATTCAAAAAGGAATGATCATCAGCTACCGTGCCAAAGGTGAAAGCATCTCAGAAACAGCAGACTTCGTGGTGTTGTAGTAAGGGTGTACCAGGAATGGACCACTGGCACACCAAGTAACTCCAGACGTCGTAACTGTGGGGCCCCAAAGGCCATCGACCCCAGAGGAGAACGTATCCTCCGTCGACTGGTAAAGGGCAATTGGCGCACAATAGTGCAGCAATTGACCACTCAAATGAACATTGGAACACCCAGGTATTATATACATAGGTGTCCCCGATAACAGTAGAGCGAACCCTGTTACTCATGGGTCTCCAGAGTTGACTCTGCGTAAAGGCACCCATGTTAACCAAGGATCATCGGCAACGACGTCTGCAGTTCACACAGGACTGTAGTCATTGGATAGTGGAAGAGTGGAAAAAGGTTGTTTTCTCTGACGAATCAAGATTTCTACTCCACAGAAGTAACGGGCAGTGGTGGATACGGCATCAGACACGCAAGAACCAACACCTGGACATGTTTGTCGGTCAAGTACAGGCCTGCGATGGCAGTGTACCCATCTGGGGGATGTTTTTCTGGTATGACCTGGTACCGCTGGATGGGTTCCTGAACGCCAATGGCTACCTGTCCATCCTCGCTGGCCACATGCATCCCTTCATGTTGGATGTTTACCCTGGTGATGATGGTGTTTACCAACAGGACAATGCGCCCTGCCATGTCACTAAGGTGGTGCATGAATGGTTCCAGGAACACGACAGCGATGTCTCTGTTCTTCCTTGGCTGGTGAAAGAAGCCAAGAAGCCGAGAACACCAGCCAAGGAAGAAGGTTCTTCCTTGGCTGGTGTTCTTCCTTGGCTGGTGAAATCACCAGACTTCAATCCCATAGAGGAGTTGTGGGACCATTTGAATTGACAGGTTCGGCGTGTAGACCCACAACCGCATCACCTCCAGGAACCCCTCTCCCCCAGTAGTGGACCATCTTGACGTGATGGGGGGCTTACGGTGCCTTAGTGAAGTTGGGTTCCGGCTTGGTCCCTGGCGAGCACAAGCTTGCAGCCTGAAGGAGAGGCCTGTAGTGGAGGGCCCTGCTGACTGGAATTTGTGTTCCCAGTCATGTGGGTCATCAACTTGACATCTGAGAAGTTGAGGGCCTGCAGCCCCGATGGAGAAGGCCTGTAGTTGAGGGCTCTGCTGACTGAGAGTGGTACACCTGGTCAAGCGAGCTCATCGACTTGGCCTCTGTGAAGTTGTGGGTCGGCAGACTGCTTGCTGGGGGGCCGCGGGTTTGTGTCCCTGATGGAAAGGACGAAGTTGAGGGCCCTGCTGAATGGGAGTGGGATCCTCTATTAGGCGGGGCTCATCGATGGACAGCCAAACTAAGAGTCTCCACCCCAGGAGCCGAGTCAACTTGGATCTATATATCCTTGTTTGTGGCTAACCAGGGAGCAGATTAAATTTAGGTTTTAACCGATGGATGAACTTTTCTTCTATAGAACTGTTCGCCATAGGTAGTCGTGGGGCGAGCTGCATCTATTATGGTGGTGTCTTGCCCTTGACATAGGTAGTGGAGATTTGGCATTATCCCGATAGATGTAGTGTAGTTTTATATTGCGGAGCATCTGGGTTTTGCCTTCATTACAAATTTTCTAAAAATCATCTCCGGAACCTCCATGCTATGCTGGAGTCCGAATAGACACGTGTGCCTCTGGCAACCTTCCAGGACCTCATTGCGTTCATGCCATCTCACCGCTGTCATCTGGGCCAAGGGTGGTTATTCCCATTATTATGTAGGTGGTCATATTATTCTGATATGACTGTGTATAATGATATGATTAACTGAAGTCCTTTCATTTCTTCATTGCAAAGTTTCTGAGTTGATTTTACACAGTTAAACAAGCTCTTAATAAAGCAGATACAGAAAGATATACAAAAATGCCATGTGGATATGAATTAACATGAATGCTGCAAATTTTTAATTTACACAATAATAGTGGAATATGTTAAAGTAAAATACTTTGTTTCTTATTAAAATATTTTAGGGGGAAAATTATAGAAGTTTTGAAATATAAAATTTTTGCTTTCATTGTATTATTCCTTTAGCATTTATTTTGCATTATTGTGGTAGTCTCTGTCTTCTTAGTCATCTTATTGCTTGCCCTAGCTGTTGCTTACAAACCAGGTAATTGTATTTTGCATTTGATACGTGTAATTACTTAGAATTTTAATTTTATAATATGTGTTAGGATAGTGTTGTAGTTGGATTAAACTATATTAGGGATTTACCAGTTTGACTTTTAATATTTTCCTTAATAGGTGCCATGCACACACTTCCTACACCATATGCTTATATAGACCTAAATATTTACAAAATACATATGTTATTGCAATCGTATTACAATCTCAAATAAAGTATTTACTTGTTAAAGTTATTTTACCTTAGTGCAACTAGTAGTTTCAGAAGTAGTGGTGGTAGGGGCAGTGTTTAAATATTTTGTTAATGGTTTTGGTAATCAAGTTAATGAATGATTTCTTAAAAAAATTTCAGAGAGAGGTGTATCCCATCCTTCCTTGGCTATAATACTTTTGTTTATTTATATATACACATGTGACTGAGTGGTTAGCGCGCTTGGCTACTAATCTACGGGACCTGGGTTCGAGCCCCGGGTAAGGCATGGATGTTCGTGTTGTTTTTCTGCTGAGGTCCTGCCATCCTCTTAGACCTACTCTGGTATATAAACTGACAGGCTCCTGTCAGACCTCTGTGGCAAGCAGCTGCTTGAGGGGGTATTTATTTTTTATTTATTAAATATTCTCTGACACCTGTTAATGATTTACCTTCTTTTGATGTGGATAACCTTATATTGTGTTTGAAGCATTCTTTTTGGACTCACAGTTTATCTGGATAGTAACCAGGATCATAATCTGCAGTTCGAGTCTTAACTTTATCACTGGTGAGATTAATCTCCGCAAATCCTCATCTTGCCCTGGGGAGAAATGAGACACTGAGGGGCTTGAAAAAGTCAGTCCATTGGATGGGATGTTAAGCCATGGCTCTATGTATAGGAGAGCTATACCCCTTTCGTTCCATAATCTCGTAACAGCTACCCAGTGGATCCCTTCCCCAATCATCTCTGAGCCCTTGGAGTCCTTGTGACCTACCATTTAGCCCATTATGTGAAAAAAAGTGTCAGAGTGTTCTTACCATCATCAGTGAACACTCTGGCACGTTTCTGGAGAGATGCGGGTTCGATTCCCGATGTCGGCGAAAAATTTTTCCATTAAATATTTATTGATTTATCAATGCCAGAAGAGCATCAGGTCATGTTGCGATTATCATCTATGAAAAAAGTGTACTGCTCAGAGGTAAAACAACTTGTCCCCATCCTCTTTATGCCATGCTTAAAGACAGGTTCTTTCTAAGATTTGGTTGGCAAAGCAAATGTTCCTTGTGACCTAGTCATTATGACCATTATGTGAAAAAAAAAGAGAGGCTCAGAGGTAAAACAACTTGTCCTCCCCTCTTTACGCCATTGTTAAAGACGGTGGATTCTAATATTTGGTGGGCAAAACAAATGTTCCACAGACATAAAAGGTGCAGGATAATGATTTAAACTGTATAAGGGTAGACCAATGAAGGTTAGCTTTTGAAAGCAGTAGAGGTGCTTTCAAATCGATTATATTTTTCATGAAACCTTTCCCTTTGTTTCAGCTCTTATTTGCTATCTCATGAGATATTGTTTATGATTCTCCTTTTTTTTATAGGTGGGAGAATTAAAACTATCTCAAAGATGTGGAACGATACAGGTTATATATATATATTTTATATATATATTATTATCGTATAGCATATAATTTGCATAACAATGCAAATTGTACATTATTGCTGTTCTAAAAAGTATTTCTCAACAGTGCTCTACTAGCATAAGTGTAGAAGGAGTGACAAAATTCGAAACATTCAGTGTTGCCATTTTGATCACTAAAATCAATTTATAGCAGGTCATCACACAGTATGTAGCGTATAAAGTTTAATGTATAAAATGAAATATATTTAAAATATTAAATGGTATGCAAATTACAATACTATGAAGTTTAAAGTGTTTTTCCCATTGCATTTTTATGAAGATTTACTATTCTTAATTTCTGATCTGACAATTGTGTACTTAGGCCAAACCTGTTATTTTTCTTCTGTAATTAACACTATCCCTTGGTTGTAAGGCATGTCATTAGTCTTAAGCTGAATTTCTGATCTAAGATTTCCAAATAGTTTTGTAGCCTGATGTTTTTCTGGCGGAAGCTCAAATTATGTTTTATTAATGTAAGCTAATGATGTATTTAATTACTACAAATGTTTTGCAAAATGCTCATGACCCAAAATTTTGTAGACCTGCAGCAGACTTTTTTTTCTCTCCCCCTTTCCATATTTTCAACTATGATCACTTGCCCAGCCAGTCTATTGCTTCTGTTCCAGTATTGCTTTCTTCTTCCCAAATAATATCCCAGTTTATAGAATAGGACTTTGTATCCTCTCATCCTCTACTTAAGCTGAAAAAGAAATTTATTACTTGCTTAATCCTATACTGTGATAGCTCAATAGCACTGCATGAAGTAGAAACATTACCTTTCATATATACTTAACACAATGCAGAATTAAATTTAGTGGTTAAAATTATCCCCTAAACTTGAAAATAATTTTTTTCCAACTGTGTGTTTTACATTTTGTTTTAAATAAACCCATTCTCCCATTAAATTTATGTGTTTCAAAATGTCTTTTTCTGAAATGGAACATTTGCTTCGAAATTTCTATTTTCAGTCTATATGCAGGGCTACAAAAATTCAGTCACTTCTATGTAGCATCTGATGGAATAATTTTGCTATCAGATTCTTTCTTGTTCTTGGTAACTCTGTCACAAATAAATAAAGATGCATAGAAAATAATTCAAAATGTAAAATAAAATTAATATGCCTCCATCATTGAGTATTTTTATTTTAGCCCCTTTTGTGAAATATAGCAGCATAATGCACGGATGTGTGTGTTGTTTTTCTGCTGAGGCCCCGCCATCCTCACAGACCTATGGCGTATTAACTGACAAGCTCCTGTCAGACCTCTGTGGCAAGCAGCTGCTTGAGGAGGTATTTATTTTTTTATACCATTTGTTAAATTTTGGCTGGAACAATTCTGTTCTAATTAGTGTGTTGATTTCACTAATAAATTTTCTAACAATAATAATTTCAACCCTTGTGGAAGCAAATATTTGGCATTCAAATATAATATCCATTTCTAGCTGTGCTAAAAAACATTATATTGCTTCTCTCACGTACTTTTTCTGCATGTTTGTTAAATATTTTTATAACTGCATTAAAATGCATTATCTTCTGTTCTAAATTTAATATGCTATCTCTTTTGCTTTTCTAGGATCTAAAAAATAAAGTAATCATGATTTATAAATATGGACATGAAATGATGAAGACAACCTTTAAAGAATAATATATTCTAAAATAAATATGTATTTTTCAGATATTGGAGAATAACCACAAATATCAATCACGAATTAGCTTTGTAGACAGTTTTATTAAAGCAAATGTTGAACTATTTGTGGAAAAATATTCAAATTTTGTACTGCCTTATATTGAAATGTGATACAGTACTGTGCAAATTAGTTGGGACAATTGGAAAATGCAGTAACAAAGACAACTAAAATATTTATTTGTTTAATAGTGTAGTTAATAGTGAATGTGATTCACTATTAACCTTAATTACTTCTTTCCCCCCCTTAATTACTTCTTCCACGCTTTAATTACTTCCACCCTCTCAACCATTGATACCACTAGCTTTCCACACATCTTCACTTCAGGGTCGTGGTACCACACTTTCATGACACTTTCTATCATTTTGGTTTTCGTCGTGCAATCCATCTTAGATATGCGCGCTTTAATAGTGGCCCACAAATTTTCAATGGGGTTTAGATCGGGTGAATTTCCTCTCCACTCTCAACCTTCAAATGTTGCTGGGTAAAGAAGCTCTTAGCAAGCTTAGAATTGTGGCATGGAGCCAGATCCTGTTGAAATACCCCATCGTCGTTAGGAAATAGCTTCTGCAGTGTTGGGACCATTTTCGCCTCCATAACGCCTATGTACTTTTTGCAGTCCTTCAATGGGGTGAAGCGTCTGTGGCCCGGAAGCTGTGAAACATTTCCAAAACATGACCTTGGGTGGGTGTTTGGGGGATTGCTGGATGTGGCCGGATCGAAGAGGTTCTCCAGGCGAGCGGCGGACGAAATTTGACCTGTAGCCATGCACCTCAAAGTGGGTTTCGTCGGAAAATATCACTTTTTCCCAATTCTCCACAGTCCAGTCTCGATGTTTCTTTGCCCAGGATAGCCTTTTTTGCTTCATTGGGAGCGTCGAAAACTGCTTTTTGGAGGGGCGTCGAGCCCGGCGGCCACACTCCAGAAGGCGACGATGTACGGTGGAAGCATCTATATTAACCTCATGAGACGCAATCTCCCTTTTGAGTCTCCACTAGCCTTCTTCGAGTCTATGATACTAATTCTTCGAATTAGACTATCATATCTAGGGGTGGTTTTTCTTCCACAATGTCCTTTACGGAACGTGTCCACGGACCCTGTCTCCTTATGCAGCTTCATGATGCTTGTCCCAACTAATTCGCACAGTACTGTAACTCTACCCCTCTCCCATAATTGAATATACTATGTTTTTCTTATTAATTGAGAATTCTATTACAAATCAATTCACATGACAATTAATATACACTATTTGATCAAAAGTATCCGGATACCCCTTCTGAGTAGAGGATTCGCCATATACGCCACATCCATTGCCCACACAGCCATAAAAAGACGCACGTGGCCTGGCGAAACCTCGTAGGCACTCGTGAACAGGAGAATGGGCCACACGGCTGAGCTCAGTGACTTTCAACATAGGATGCCACCTTAGCAACAAGTCAGTTCAGGGCATTTCGACCCTACTGCAGATGCCCCGATCAACTGTAAGTGGTATTATTGTGAAGTGGAAACTTCTAGAAGCAACAACAGCGCCATCGCGAACCGATAGGTCACATAAAATGACAGAGCAGGACTGCCGAGGCCTGAAGCGGGTAGTGCAACAAAATCTCCCGTCCTCTGTTGCAACACACCACCGAGTTCCGAAACGCCTCTGGAAGCAACACTAGCACCATAATAGTTTGTTGCGAGCTGCAGGAAATGGGTGTCCATGGCCCAGCAGTCACAAGCCTAACATCAGTATCTGCCAAGCGTCGTTTGGAATGATGTAAAGCAGGCAGCAGTGGACTTTTGAGCAGTGGAACTGCGTTCTCTGGAGTAATCACGCTTCATCAGGGCCGAACTTTACACATAAGCTATAGCTTAGTGCCTCATGATATAAGGGGCCTCAAAATTAAAAATTTATTTCAGTTTTATTATGTAGCAATTGTGAAGTTCTTTTAGTAATAAATAAAATGAATAATTATAAAATAAAGGTTTATGGCAACAGTTCGGTAAAGACCCTTATACCTGCATGACAAGCCCTCGTCCACAAAGTGAGGACTGTGCAAGAATGGTTTGATGAGATGGGTGTGGAAGAAATTCACTGGCCCACACAGAGCCCTGATCTGAACCCCATGGAACACCTTTGGGATGAATTGAAACGCCGATTGTGAGCAGGTTGAACCGCCCGACATCAGTGGCCAGCCTCACTAATGTTGAAATGCACAGAATGGCATAGTTGACTTGTTTGTTAATATTTATGTGCAATATATAAATTAGTGTATGTAGCAAATATGAAAATTATACTTATGCTTGAAAAGCACTCTAGCACGAACATGCAATTCACATAGTATGTATGTTTTCATAGCTTAATTCAGGGAATTAAACTACGACTATGTTATATATTCAGGGAATTCACAACAGTACTCATTTCATCAGTACTGTTGTGAATTTCTCACATACAGTACTGATGTCATACTTTGGGGATGTCATACTTTGGGTACGTGTTTGTCCAACCTGACAATTATGCTATCAAATTTACATTGCGTTGCTCGGATCTGAAACTCTTTAAAATCAAGGGCCATATTTTAGCAAAAGAAAAGTAGGTAAATGCTTGGGGGGGGGGGGTGATTTTTGGGGCCCATTTTTATTTTAACACCTCTTATGACAATTTTAATAGGGAGCATATTTTACCTTTGTTTAGGTGTCCAGGTAAGGCTTAGGTTGGCCCTGTTTAAAATGTAGCGTAAATGGCACTCCTCACGTAAGATTCTATTTGGCATAAAATGATAAATTCGCTCAGTAAAAATTTTCTCCCCTGTTTTAGGTGAAGTCTGAAACTTTATAATATATATTAAATGGCACTCCCTACATCACATGCTTCCATTTGGCACAAAACTCATGATCGATCCCCTCCCGGTGAAATTTTTCTCTTTTATGGAAGGGAAGCAATGGGCATATGTCTAGGTACCGTATGAACCTCCCTGCGGCGGAAGTTTCTAAATAAAAAAAACATGCACTTTCAGATAAGCTTTTCAGATCATTTTGTACCCAGCAGAGTACCTCAGATATAATTTACCAGTCATACGTAACTTTATAAATATATATACATGTGGGCTAATTTGCACAAAAAGGTATAGGTACTACGAAAAAATATTAATATATAAATTTTATGACATATGCATTTATTAACTTCTACATATTTTTCGAATTTAGTGATTTTAAGTTCCGTCCCATGGCTGAGTGGTTAGCGCGCTTGGCTACTGATCTAAGGGATCTGGGTTCGAGCCCCGGATAAAGTATGGACGTTTGTGTTGTTTTTCTGCTGAGGTCCTGCCATCCTCTGCTATGGCATATAAACTGATAGGCTCCTGTCAGACTCTGTGGCAAGCAGTTGCTTGAGGGGGTATTTTTTTTTAATTATTTTAAAGTCCGAATGAATTCTTAGTTTTCGAAGCCTTTATTTAAACAGAGGATCTCGTGTTCCACTCATGCTTAATTAAAACAACTTCATTTTCCACAGAAACACTCGTTCGCTTTACCCAACAAACTGAACAATGACTATCGTGCGAAACCAAAAAGAAATTAGTTGACGTATTCTTTCCAATTTATTGGTGGCAACTGTTATTTTGAATAACTTGCAATAGTTAATATTGATTTCGAGAAATTCAAATCGCTCTACATCTGTTTTTGGGGCGGGGGTGGCTCAGTTGTTAGCGCGCCAGGCTCGTAATTTGCAATTCCCAGGTTCGAGTCCTAGCTGCGTGAGCATTGAGACATCACCTAAAAACTCCCTACCCTGCCCATGGTCAGCAGGGAACTCGGAAATCAAATTTTGCCAACTGAGAGAAAAATAACTACTGTTATATATATTTATGTCTCTATTAGGGTGATCATACGTCCCAGTTTTCTGGAGAGAGTCCCTGGATTAAAGGCTCTGTAATGTCTCCAGAAAAATCAGTCCAGTATGGGTTTAAATGGTCAGAGTAAAAAACTAAATGAAAATTGGTGAGGCAGACAGTGCTTCATTGTTTTGAATGACTGCACTCTTGAGCAAGTGCAATAGCATATAATTTGCATAATAATGCAAATTATACATTATTGCGTATCTTGGGAGCTAGTGTAACATACTGGTAAAGTGCGGTGTGAGATAAACAGAAGAATAAGGATTGCTGCTGGGACTTTTAAGAATCTATGGAGAGAGAGTGGAAAAATAGTCGTGTACACATGAAGACTAATATTAGGCTGTATAATAGTTTGATTCTTTCTAAGGTTAGATATGCTAGTGAAACATGGACCTTTGTAAGCAGGATAACAAGAATCTTAATGCCTTTGATTCTAGATGCTTACGCAGTACCTTAGGCATTAAGTGGTTCGGCTTTGTAAGAAATGGTGAGGTTAGAAGGAGTCAGCACCTCCTTTGAGAAGCATTTTGTGCAGAGAGACTGCATTGGTTTGGCCATGTCCATATGCATAGCTACAGATTGGCAAATAGGATTATGAGTAGTGTGCCCAAAGGCTTCAGGAAAGGGGGAAACCTGGGATGCATTGGGCAGACCGGTGCCTCCGTAATGGGAATGCCTTCTGATTTCAGGACGTGAAGCGACAGCAGCGCTAGTTAAATTTTAATCCGCTGTGGCGCTAGCGATCCGCTGATTTGCTTGTTACTTTCTTCATAGCAATGTAGGTTCAAAGTTGTTTGAACCACTAGTTTCAAAGTTGGATTCTGATACGGATTTGTTCATATTTATTTACTGTTCTGTCTACTTGCTGTCATTTTTAATTAGAAGTGTGAACGATGATGCAGTATTGTGTGATGTTTTGCAGAAGCGAAACTTATGAAACATAACTCAGTTTCTATTGAATCTCTTCCAAACTGGATCTGCGAGACAGGTGGCTAGAGTAATATATCGGAAACCTAAGGATGATATGAGTAGTTTAAAAAAATTTCAGACCACTTTTGTAAAAAGAATATTTTGGAATCGCAGGAATTATAAGCAAGGGAAAGTTATTCACATTGCATCAATATGATGAATATCTTTACAATATGCGGAATTGAGTTGCACTGTCCTAACAAAATATTAAGAGAATTTCCGTGTTATGCGAATGGGAATCTAACTACGAACTCTATAAGTTCTAAAATGTTCATTTAATGAAAAAATGTTGATGAAAATAAATTGAAGATCGTAATCTTATCTATTTAAATTTCACTTTTCAACAGCATTTGTTTAGTATTTAAGGAATTATGGAAGCTGTGGCAAGCAGCTGCTTGAGGGGGTATTTATTTATTTTTATATTTGATGAATGATTTTTATAAAACAAGATAATTATTAAATATTCCAGCTTCCATAACTCTAAATACTTCAGTCACAGTTTTGCACATTAAATGCATTATTTATTATTAAGTGCTTATATGTAAAATCTGAGTGTGTGTATCGGCCACCTAGATAGCAGCAATACCCTTCTGCAAACACTCAGCTCGAAAATAACCTAGCTGACGGGTCTACAACTTTACCTTCATCACATTTTCAAATTAAATGCATATTTTAGATGTTATAGAGCTTCGCAGTTAGATTCCCTTGACATAACATGAAAAGATAACGCTATAGCTCTCTTTGCGTATAATGTTGTTTCCAATTTTAAAATTTTCACTAATTCAAATAATACGTTACTTTAAAATAATATTGCTAGATATAATAGAGCCGTCCCGTGGCCGAGTGGTTAGCACGCTTGGCTACTGATCTACTGGACCTGGGTTCAAGCCCTGGATAAGGCATGGATGTATGTGTCGTTTTTCTGCTGAGGTCCTGCCATCCTCTCAGACCTTCTACTATGGCATATAAACTGGCAGGTTCCTGTCAGACCTCTGTGGCAAGCAGCTGCTTGAGGGGGTATTTTATTTTTATTAGATATAATACTCAAAATGTCGCTCATTTTCATGGGCCCGGACACTCTTGTCCTCCCCACCACCACCACCACCAATCTTTCGTTAAACCAATCCTGTATATGAGTAATGGAATGTGAAAGTTTATAAGAGTTTTTCAACGGCACAACGGATTAAGCAATTGGGAGACCTGGAGCCAAGGTCTAAATGGGTGCACTGGAAGAAAGTTCTAAATAAGAGTCTTACAGCTATACTCTATAAATGGAGCCCTTTTATCCTTCTAAACTGAAAAATAATGAAATTGAACCACTTATGTACCTCGTCGATTGACGTGATAAAAAATAACTTTAAACAAGAAACACGAGGGGGTTCTGTAGATCGGGAGAAGTAATTTTAATAAAAAAAGCTAACATATAAGGAGTCAATTCTGTGCTGCAGCATAAACTTTGTGCCTATTGCATTTAAAAATAATTACTTTTAATCGTTAATTTTTTTTTTTAGCAAATTTTCCGTTTCATGCTTAGAGAAAAAGGTATTGATATCAAAATAATCTTGCTTAAATCTATTGCTCATGCATTTTCCTTAATAAAAAAGCCCTATGCAATAGTAATAAAAATTATTAAATTAGGTAAAGAATTGGTTTGAAATAAAAATTTATATTATTTCTTTAAGGAATTACAGTTAAATAATATTGGGTAAACTATAAAAAATTTTGGATTTTAATGGATAATAATTTTCAATTGTAACGCGATTATTTTTAAACATATTTTTCGTTATAGAGAGTTTAAATCATTATTCCCGTTGTATTTTCAAGAAAGATTTTAGTTTGATTAATTTTCTGTCTGATTCCTTACCATATGACTTCGACCAGATCGCTATGTACTTACCGCATTGAGACACCGTTAACATAGGTATGCTTACCGCGGAACGGTGCTGCCCTCATGTGGCAAGTTCTGAAGCTTCCTATCCGCGCTTCTTAACGTGGATATTCGCGGAAATCGGCAGGCATTCCCTTTACGTAGGCACCGGAGCAGCTGGCCAGCGAGAGAGACAGTCCGCGGCGCGAAAATGTCATGTAACCAACTGGGTCTTAGAATTTGCTGTCGAGATTGGCGGTGGTAACGAAGTGTTTGTGTTTTAGAGTAGACGAGTGAATGTGTGATTGTCTCGTGTTCATTACAAGAGTGTGTGTGTTCCTCGTGTTGTATTATCCGTTTCTAATTAATATTTGAAACGATATTTCAAGAATAGTTCAAGAGATAATCAAGTGTGTGTGAAACTATCCTAAAGTTGCTGTCGGCTGTGAAGTAGTAGTGGCGAAGCTGTTATGAAAATTTTCGGTCGCAATGCAGGTGACTAAAAAATTGAGCTAAAACCAACATTATAATGATAGTGGTATCCGTGCGGACATTAATAGAGAATGCATGTCTTTTTTCTACTACCATCACGTGCCTTATGGTTGCCGATGGCTAAATTACTATGCAAGTTTTTTTTATCTCTTTACTAACACATTTCGGCGTCCTGTAGTTCGCCAGATACTTGACCAACAGGTCGGAACTTTGGAACACAGGTTCCCCCTATGTAACTCTATGTTGGGTTGAAAAAGAGTCCCACCATGCAATGAAATAGGATTTAGAAACTCGAACGGCTTTGCGAATGTGGGAGATCTGGCAACAGTGCGGCATCTGGAATCGCTCTACACAGAGCCGGATTGAAACTCTATGAGGCCCTAGGCGCACATTAAATTCGAGGCCCCCTTGCTAAACATTTTGAGGCCCTAGGCGCAACTATAACTAAACTGTTTTATATATTGTTGTTTGTGAGTTCGAGGCCTCTTTACTAAACTTTTTTGAGGCCCTAAGCACACATTAGATTCGAGGCCCTTTAGGTTTTTTGCAATATTTGGTGTTTGGTTCAAGCAAAATATTTAAAAATTTTTATTTAAAGAATTGTAGAAAAATATAACTCAATCCCAATAAATAAAAGTATAGACATTTCTAAGATTCGTTAAAATATCTTTGGCATGAATTGCAGTTTACTACCAAATTACAATATTGAACATTTCTTGATAAGCATTTAATTAAAAACTTTCGATGATCAAAAATCATCAAAGTGTTTTATTGCGAGCTTTCTCTTTGGCGAAACCGTCAATTAAATCATCACGATTTAAAGAATCTGTAAATTCACATTCAATACACGTTAAATATAAATTCCACATTTTAGTTTGCAACTATAACTAGACTGTTTTATATATTGTTGTTTGTGAGGAGTAAGGTTTTAAAATGTGGCCCATAGAGAGTGAGGCCCCAGCATGCGCTATATGGTAAATGCGGCCTTGGCTCTACAGCATCAATTTCAGCTCGTGAGCGAAAAAATCAGTGAAGAAAACTGCCGGAGGTGAATTTTATTTTTTTATTCGAACATTAATATGGATGAATAAAAAAATCACGTTTAAAGTGGACAATGTGAGGACTTACTGCAAATGAAAACAAATTTTCGGACCTCTTACACGCAATAACAATGATTTTTGTTAATTAACCTACGTTATTGAAATTTTATGCCACTGGATATTAAGGTTATTATTATGTTCAATAGTGTACAAAATATATTCCGAATGTAAACGATTGTGTTACTTTTTAACAAATTAATCTCATCAAAAGTCAATCCTTCATAACGAATTTTCAAAAGTCTCAGCATCTTTCGTTTTAATTGTGGTCATTCTAATTAAAAGTCATTCCTTCGGATATAATTTTAAAAAGTGCCCTGATCTCCATCCTTATTTATGACCGTCTGAGCCTTTGGAAGGCATAGTGGCGAATCAAAGGTGGAGTGGGAAGACATCGAGCCAAACCCCACCCCCACACACACCAGAGCCTGAAAGAAAACGGTGAAAAAGTTGATTCACATTCACGAATCTTTTGATTGTTTTATATATAAGCTCGTAGGTGCAAAAAAAAAAACTTCGATCAGACAGATTAAAACACCTCAGGATCATCAAATAACGATTATTAGGCATGATGCGTTTGGTCATTTGATTTCCCAAAACGGGATTATCAGAGCAATAATCTTTAAAGCGAGAGAGTTTTAAAATTTTCGTAATTAAAGTATTCTAAACAATTTCATTAATATTATCGATAGAGTTCCAATTTCAATCGTATTTATTTTATTTCCCTTTAGATCAAACTTTTCAACCCAAACTTATTGAAGAGGCATATTTCTAAGGAAAAACTTTACAAAAAAGCTAAGAGATATGTCAGTATTACTTATGACGTTCCTTTTTTGAAATTTCTCCTTTCCAGCCTTCATCTATGCAAAGATATCCATTATTTACTCGAAGTCCATCTTCCGGGCAAAAGACTCTTCAATGGATAGCACAACCAAACCGTGGCCCGTCTCCTGGGCCATGCTACTTCTTAAATAGTTTTTTTACTCTTTTCAACTTCGAAAAAGAACGCTCAGCAGTAGCAATGGGGAATGGTCAAAATAACAATAAAGCGGTGCAAATCTCAGGAAAGCTAAATGATGGGAAGTGATTTCTTATAACCAATAGAGTCGCAAATTCACTGATCGATGTTACCTTTTGGATTTCATCTTTAAGAGATGATCGCATACTGAGAATCTCTCTTGAAAATGAAGCAGAAATGCCTCTTTTTGCATTTTTCTGTAAACTCTGTAGCTTTTTTCAAAAGATCTGTATCACATAAGCTTTGCAAGGATCTAGGGTGCAAAACATTAAAGTTTGAAACAACGGTACTTACGTATTAACGCCACCGCAGCGTGTAATAAATTAATAATTCCACACTTTAACTAGTTATTCTATGAAATAACTAGGTATTCTATGAAATAACTAATGATAGACAATTAAAGTGTAAAATAAACAATCTGACTGAATTATACAGCATACAAAATGTTATTTATATAGACGCAATAAAATCATTTGTTGCAACAGGGATTACTAAAATGGCATTTGAAATTGCCCTAATGTGCGAAGGCCAAGTAAGAACGAATCCGTAAAATGGTGAATCTCTTGAATATGAATCTTCGTGTCACGTGATTCACTCGTCCGCATTATAAAAAACGCCCCAGATGACGGAGGCCAAGTGAGAACGAATCAGTAAAGTGATTCATTCTCACTTGGCCTGCTCATTTTGGGGGCGTTTTTTATAATTCGGACGACTGATTCATGTTGACAGAGGGATGACCTGGTTTCAACTCTACTCTCGGACACTAGAAATAGTCTTTTTTTTTTACTTTTGAACTTTAACGATACGGAAGCCGTTAATGTGCACATTACCTAGGTAAAATGCGGAAAACTTTTGATTCCGCACTTTAACGGAGCGAATCAGTTAATCTGCAGATTAGCTAGGTAATGTGCACATTAACGGCTTTCGAGCTTTAGCGGTAACATATATATACAGTAGATATCTCAAATTTCAGTTCAGCAGTAAAAATGAATATTAATGTAACATTATTTTGTAATAGATTTGGGTACTTACGTACTAACGCCAGCGGTGGCGTTAATACGTAAGTACCGAAACAACCTATTGCATGAATGCATTGAACCGACATGCAAGTTGATTTATGATTATGTCCATCATCATCATCGTCATCATCATCATCATCATCATCATCATCATCATCATCATCATCAAGCAGCCATGGGCTACGGAGGTCCAACCAGAGCAAGGTTCTCCAAGCAAGTCGATCCTGAGCTACATCTGCTGCATCCAGCCACTGCACACTAATTCTAACAAGGTCCTGTTTGACATTGTCTGCCCACCGCATCCTAGGTCTCCCCCTCTTTCTGAGGCCTTTAGGCACACTGTTCATAAACCTATTCGCCAATCTATAATTCTATAATTATCCATACGGGCAACATGGCCAAACCAACGGAGTCTCTCTCTGCACAATATGCTGCTTAAAGGAGGTTGCAAACTCCTTTGCCTAACCTCATCATTAGTTACAAAGTTGAACCACCTAATGCCCAAGATACTGCGTAAGCATCTGGAATCAAAATCATCTAGTTTCCTGTTATCTTGTTTACAAAGTGTCCAAGTTTCACTACCATAACTAACCCTAGAAAGAACCAAACTATTATACAGTCTAATTTTAGTCTTTAGGTGTATACGCCTATTTCTCCACACTCTCCATAGATTCTTAAAAGTCCCGACAGCAATTCCTATTCGTCTGTTAATCTCATGCCGTAGATCACCAGTATCTGTTACATAGCTCCCAAGATAATTAAACTGTGATACCTGCTCAAGACTGCAACCCTTCAGATTAACTGAATCACAGCCTGCCTGACCAATTTTCATCACTTTAGTTTTCTCTCTGTTTATAACCAAACCTACTCTACTACCAGTTTCATCAACAGCTCGAATGAAAGAATTCATTTCATCAACATCATCTGCCAAAAGGGCTAAATCATCAGCATAATCTAAATCAGAAATTTTCGTATCTCCAGTCCATTTAAGGCCAAAATCTTTCCCTTGAAGTGAATTTCGCATAACATAATCAATAACCAAGCAAAAGAGAAAAGGAGACGAAATGCACCCTTGTCGAACAGCAGAAGTAATGCTAAACCAATTGCTACAAGCCTTACCAACTCTCACATACGACTCAGTGTTATTATAGAGAGCTTTCATTATGTTAACTAACTTGTCTGGTATACCGTATGATTTCACAATCAACCACAAATTATGACGATCAACAGAGTCGAAAGCCTTTTTGAAATCAACAAAGCTAGCAACCAAAGGTTTCTGAAACTCTAAACATTTCTCAAGAATCTGCCTAAGTGAAAATATCTGATCCACACATCCCCTACCACTTCTGAATCCACATTGCTCATCACGCAATTGACTGTCAACCAGATTCTTAATTCTATTAAGCACAATCATGCAAAGAACTTTCCCTGGAACAGAGAGTAGGCTGATATCCCTATAGTTATCACAAGAACTGCGATCACCTTTTTTTTTGAAAATAGGGATAACAGTAGCTCTGGTAAAATCCTTAGGAACCATGCCTTTATCATAAAAGATATTCAGAATTTCAGTCATCCAAGTGGTAACCAAAACATTCCCAGCTCTAAGCATTTCCGTAGTAATTTCATCTACCCCTGGGGATTTATGTAGTTTAAGTTTAGAAGCAGCCAAAATAATTTCAGATTGTGTTATAGGGCCAACATTAAAGCCACCAATGCATCTATCATCATTGCAAATAATGGGAATAGAACTAACCACATTGTTTAGAATATCACTGAATTGCTCAGCCCACCTAGCCATGACAGAATCCTCACCGTCTATAACCTTACCTTGTTTATCCTTTAATCCCTGTCCACCTGTTCGTTTTCTACCACACAAAACATTAACTATATGGTACAGCTCTCTGCTATTGTGCTGTCTAACTGCTGCCTCGGCTTTCTCAGCCAAACCATCAAGATAAAGATTCTTATCAGCAGCTAACTGATCTTTTACGCGTTTATTAAGTTCTCTGTAATGCTTTCTATTAGGACTAGTAGGGTATTGATTAAGGACATTCCTGCAGTTCTTTCTTTCCAAAATAAGCTCAAGTGCCTTATCACTCCGATAATTCTGGCTCTTCTGCTCCTTTTTTCCTAAAAGAGTACTGTTAGTGTCCAAAAAAGCCTGTTTAAAATGATCCCATTCTTCCTCAACTTCAGTAGTAAGCATACCATGACTGTCATAATGACTAAGTAACCTATCATAGTAAGCTTTGGCTATAACTGGGTCTTTCAGCGCTTCAGTATTAAAAGTAAATTTTTTAACCCTAGCACAACACTTTTTAAGTTTAAGTTGCAGGACACTTTTAACAAGGTAATGGTCAGAACCAATTTTAGTTCCCCTATATGACCTGGTATTCCTAACAGAACTAGCCCATTTGTTGTTAATTAATGTATAATCAATCATATTCTTATGCAGCCCATCGGGTGAAACCCAGGTGTACTTATGTATGTCGCGGTGTTTGTAATATGTGTTAGTTATTCTGAATCCATTGAGTTTACTTACCTGTAGGAGGCGTTGCCCATTGCCATTGCAGCTACCAATACCAAAAGGGCCTATTACTCCTCCCCAAAGGTCAGAGTCAGTACCAACTTTGGCATTGAAGTCACCAAGAACAAGGGTAATATCTCCTTTCTTGACAGAATTCAAAATATCCTGAAGTTGTCCATAAAACCTATCCTTCTCATCCTCATCGGCATCCTCAGTGGGGGCATAACAACAGATAACATTCAAGTCTTTAACGCTTGTCTGAAATTTTGCTGTAAGAAACCTTTCATTAATGCACTCATATCCTAGAAGAGCATCACTAGCAAGTCTGCTGAGAAGCAGACCCACGCCATGGTGATGTTTATCATCGTTCCTCCCTGAAAATAGAAATTTAGGATTATTTTTAAGAATCTGACCTTTATCTGGTCTCTTGCAAGCTGAGAATATCTAAATTATAATGGTGGAATTCTTGTGTGAGGACATCAAGAGAAAAAGCTCTGTGTAGAGTCCTCACATTCCAACTACCTATGGAGAGAAAATGGTTAGTGGGATGTTTAAAGAAACTATGTTTATTGAGAGAAGGAATGCCGACAATATCAAACAGCCCCCTAATCGCAGACATGGGGCAAAGACCCGTTCCCCCACTACTAAAAGCTGAAGCCATCTACACTGGAAGACTTCCTCCAATGTAGAATTTGACGATGCCAATAGAAGCAAAGAGTTCAGGTGCCTGCGATGACTTCTGCTCAGGATTATCCACCAGCTGATAAACATACCCTGTGAATCTATTCACTTGGGGCTGTCAACCCACAAACAAACAGAAAACACAGCGGAAGATTTTCCCTCCACAGAAGCCCACCAGTGTAGCAAAATCAGGATCCATAATCAAGCTCAGAGCCATATATCTGTCCAGTCCAGTGGGTTTATATGGTCAGCACCAGGACCCTGTGTGGTTGACCACTCCTCAGCAGCGTAGAAAAAAAAGAAAAGTAGCCATAGTTGTCCAGATCAGTAGGCCACACTAATCTGGCAGCCCTCCCCTTCCGTTCACTTCCACAAGAGAGTATCTCTTTTGAAAGGTACTAACGGTCTGCACCACGAGAAGGCGAGGTCGGACATTAGGTGCCAGGCCTGGTTGGTTCTATGCATCATCACAGGGGATTGGTGCATAGCTCTTCTTCCAGTGACTACCTAGCTACCATTTACAGACCGATTATGTCCAACGTACGAAAAAACACATTCATACTCTCAGGATCTTTTAACCGTACATCTTCACAGAGTTTATTAAAATGTCGTTCACCTTTCTGTGGCGAGTGTGAAAAAATTTAGGATGAATGGGCCAACTTGTCGCAGTATTCAAGGGCATAGCGAAGGGTTATGGTCTGGGGGGGGGGGGGGGGAGAACGAAATTTTTTCAACTCGGAAATCAAATTTTGCCAACTGAAGGAATAAGGCCTATATGTAAATATGTCACTGTCAGATACATACGTAGAATTTCGCTCCATCGGAGTGGAAGGGGGTGCCAACTCGCCATAATTTTAGAGAATAAAATCACAAATTTTACATCTCTCCTGAATTTTTACCAAGTCAATTCGAATTTTGCCAACCTCCCTAGATTTTGTCAACTCGCCATAATTTTTCAGAAAAAAAATCCAAATTTTTATATCTCGCCTGAATTTTGCCAACTCTCCTTAATTTCGCGAAACCAATCCCAATTTTCACAACTCGCCTGTAGTTTCCAAGTGGATAAGAATCTTGTCAACTGTCCTAGGTTTTGCCATGCCAACTCCCCATAATTTTACAGAAAAAAAACGCAATTTTTACATCTCACCTGAATTTTGCCAAGTCACTTCGAATTTTGTCAACTCCCCAAGATTTTCCCAAGTTGTCCCGATTTCGCCATCTTCCCAAGATTTTGTCAAATTGTCTCGATTTTGCCAACTCTCCTTAATTTCACAAAACCAATCCCAATTTTCACTATCCACCTGTATTTTACCAAGTGGATTCGAATTTTGCCAAGTTGCCTCGATTTTGACAACCACTAGATTTTGCCAAGTTGTCTAGATTTTGCTAACTCCTCTTAATTTACAAAAAAAAAATCCAGTTTTCACAATTTACCTGGATTTTATCAAGTCGCATCGAATTTTGTCAACTCCAACTAACTTTAGAGGTGGTAACCTTCCCCCTATAGCCACGCCTCCGGCAGTGTTAGTTATTTCTTCCTTCAAATCCTTAAAATTATTCCGATAAATTTGAAGTCACTGTTGATCGAGAGGCAGACTGGGGAGTTTTGCGGAGATAAATCTCAAGGTGGATTCTGGGAACTGGAGATTACAAGCCTGGCGCTAGCGACTGAGCCACCTCTGCTCCAAAATAAAAGGAATTTATTATTGAAAATGCACATAAAAAATATTCTGCCATAATTGGTTGGGTTGTTTTACCTCTGAGCGCCATTTTTTTACACACCATGGGCTAAATGGCCAGGTCACAAGGACCCCGAAGGCTCAGAGAAGGTTGGAGGAGGTGACCCATTGGAATAGCTATTGGGAGACAGATGGTAGCTTCCCGTCAAGGCCATCTAGTGTGTTCTTTAACGTGCACAGGGTATGACTCTCCCGCAGACGTAGCCACGGCTTAACATCTCATCTGACGGACGGCGACCTTTCCAAGTCCATCGGTATCCCCTACTGACCGTGGGCAGGGCGGGGAAATTTGTGGAGATAAATCTCAACGCTGACCCAGCTGTGACTCGAACCTGGGAACTGCAGATTACGAGCCTGGCGCGCTACCTACTGTGCCACCCCCTCCCCTTTCTGTTATAATAATAAATAAAAATAAACAAAATACTTCGAACAACAAAAGAAAGCGTAAAAAAAAAGATGCACATTTCTTTAAAGAGGAAAGCATTAATTTTTTGAACACCAGAAATTATTTAACACAAATTAATTTATCGATCAATTTTTCCAAAAGGAGATGCATATGCCCTTCCCCCTCCCCTGCAGACGCCCATCCCCAAAAACAAAACGAAAAACAGAGAAACTTATTATTAAAAATACACGAAAATGAAAATTTTTCATAGTAATAAAAATAAATGACATGCTTCCGAAAAACAAAGAAAACGTTAAAAAAAAAAATCAAGATAACATTTCGTTAAGGAAGAAACGATATTAATTTTTAGCACATCTGATATTATTCAACATAAATCAATTTTTCGATTAACTTTTCCAGAGGACAAATGTTTCGCACCTGGTGGCCCATCGTAACGAGCTTTATATACCAAATGAAAGTTGTCACATGGAAATGTGACAGCTTTCATTATATGAGTTGAACTCAAAGGCCGGAGTCAAAAAAAGTTTATAAGCTATCACTGTTTGTATCTCTTGCAAGCGAGGAGGTTAATTTCTTTGGGGTCGATTGCACTGAGTTTATATCGAAGAATGTCAAGAGGTACCTCATATTATTCGCAATTTTCTCCCCCCTTATCTAAAAAAAAAAAAACGAAAATTTTATGGCAGCGAATCATAACGAGTCAAATGAAAACTTAAGACATGCAGAACAACATAAGGAATAATTCTCTGCGAAATTTTCATCAAAAAGCATAAAATATATCAATTAAAAAAATACCTATCTTCCTATATTAGGTCCTAAAAAACAGCATAGGGTGTCAAAATTAGTTCCTCTTACCACAAAAATTTCTTGCGTTTTGTCTCTTTCTTTGAAGTTAATATGAATTAAGCACGTGATTTTATTCAAATTCAAATATTTTTATTTTTGATATAAATGTACATTATTCCAATGTAAATAATCCAAGAGAATATGCTCATCCAGGTTATTGTAATAATTAACACAGGAATAAAGTAGTGACAACACACATATATATACAATCTTAAACATCTTCAAATATAGTTCAGTGTGCAATAACAGAAAAGCATAAATCCTTTTATCGAACAACAGTGGCAAATATATATAAGTGGTTTCATTTTCCTATACAGATTATTTTTGTGTTCGTGTAGACATAAAACTGTAACTTCAAGGAGCTAGCTTAAAGTATAAAAGTAAGGTTCCATATCAGTTATATTTTTGAGGAACTGTTTCGTTTTTTCTTTATATGCAGAATATCCACAAATGTAATTTCTGAGATCAGGCATGTTTTACTTTAATAGGAAGATAGGTATTTTTATTTTAGGCACATATAGGATGACAGGCGTTTCCTTTAATTTGCATATTTTATTCGCTTCCGATCCGGTTATTAACGTTCTCAAAGAGAGAGACCATGTTTGTTCCTACCATTCCTGAGATTAAGACTGATGCCAAGTAGCCAGAGAATCAAATGTATATTGAACTTTCAGATTTTTATCTTTAAATGACCCTTGCTTTGAAGCTCCTGCTTATGTTTTTCACTCATTTAATATATTAAAAGATTTACGCCATGAGCGTGAGTGACAAATATTAACCCATTTCTTCCCAAGTGTTGCGTGTACGCAACATTGGGAAGAAATGGGTAATTCCATCTGAATGAGGCAACAGAGTTGTCCACCTCTCGGATAGATGGCGCCACTGTGAGAATCAAATAAAAATAACATCTGGAAAGTTTATAAGGTCATACAAGATGAGAAAAGGTTAGCTATTGGTGGCATAGGGGTAGCATAACAGACATGGTTTCATTGGCGTAGTGGTAGCATAACAAGCATGGTTTAGCTCATAGTAAAATTAAATTTTTTTCAGCTTATTATTTCATGAGTTCCATGTCTACAGGATATATACTGTGATTCCTTTACTACTGATATACTAAAATATATTTTTTTCTCAAATTTCTGGGGAAGAAAAATTCTTCTGTTCACCCCCAAGGAACGCCCATTGCATTTCTTACAGTAATGAAGGTTAAGAAATTAAAAGAAATAAGTTAACTCATTTGCATTTTTTTTAACTGATATTTATTAAAACACTTACTGTATAGAGCAAAGGTAAATATTCAGAGTCTGAATTTCTAATTAAATGCAAATTTAAGAGGAAGAAGGAGCACACAGAATGCCATATAGTGCCATTATATCTCTCAAAGAAATATTTAATTTCCGTTTCATGGAAAAACTTTTTACGTAAATAATAGATGTAGGAAACTTAGAAAGAAGATATCAAAAAATCGAAATACTTTACAGATTGGCAAATATCGTTTATATATTTTACAAGTATTGAAATCATTTACATGAATCATATGATTCAATTCAGTTAGTTTCGAAGTTATTTGATGAATTATCATTAGAAATCAAAGTGCACACTTTTTTAAGTGATTTGAAAAAATTGACTATTTCATTCGGTGAATATTTAATTTTTTTTGATATTAATACTGACTAAAATTATTAGCAAATGTTAAGACTTTCTTACGATCATTTATCGAATTATCTTTAATATATAATTTCTTTATTAGAATCAACTTACGTTACAAATAATACGTAACTAAATTTATCTCAGCTTATTATTTCGAAATGAGTTCTCTCATGTGGAGAGTTAATTTCCAATTGAAATATGCATTAACTTTTGTTAAAATAAGAGAAATTTGACATAACTATTTCACTGTACACCATGTACAAAAATGATTTTACGACAAAATGAGTAAAATGCTATTCAACTTTTCTTCAGTTTCAATGGAATTTAAAAATCGATAAACAACTTGAAATAACGGCAAAAAAACTTCGCCCCCGGGTGGGCTCGAACCACCAACCTTTCGGTTAACAGCCGAACGCGCTAGCCGATTGCGCCACGGAGGCGATAACGCAACTGTTTTTAAGTCACTTTATATATACAAAAGGAGAAACCGGAAATTCTGCTGAAATACGAATGTACACGTAACTTTTAAGTTTAGTGTATATTAAAACAAAAATAACTTTCATGTACTTCTTCATTTCGAATATGTTATCGAGTTTTGCATTTGAAAATATTTTTATTTGTTAACGAGTTTCTGAAATTTTTGTTTAAATAGAAAGCTGTCGCCGGAAACACGGAGAAGTTGTACCAGCCATCTTGAGAAAGACATTTCAGGAAAGATAAGGTAAATTTAATTTTTGTCCTTATTACTATTATTCGTACGTTGTAAGTAAAGTTATAAGTATTTTGAACATTGTGCAGAATATTATGAGTATGTTTTTTGTCACAATATTTTACAGTTTACTGGTATAACAAAATATTACTGGAAAGAACCGGCACGTGTTTTAACAAACCTTTTTTTTAAATTGTGCTAATATTAAATAATTGATTCTTATAAGGAAATTTTATTAAGATTTAAGCGTCCAGTTATCGTAGGATAGCAAGAAAAAATTTCAAATTCGGGTACTAGCGTACTTTTAAAGTCCCACTCTAGGCTGGTAGGCGTGTGATATGCTAAAGCCTTTGGGTTTCAGAATTGCCTTAAGACAATTCTATAAGGGGTGGGGGCTGTGCTGCGATTATAATATGTAATTCAGTATAAGTGGGACATTCAACTCGTGTAGATATTTCCATCTTTGAACAAAGCACCAAATTTATGGCCTCAACTATTTTGTTAAAAGCACTTGTTTTTTTCGTTTCTGAGAAGTTAAGCTTACACTGTATATAAACACAAATAACAATGATTAAATATATGGTAACTGCCATTTTTTAGCCATCTCTGCATTTTGTGTATTATTCAAGTTGATATGCTTCGATTTTAAACGGTTTTATTGCATGCTGAAATGTTTATCTAAATAAAAAATATACATCAATATTTTGTGTTTCAATCTTGAGATTAAATTTGGCCTGTAATTACAACAGCATGTATAGAAACTGTAGAGAATGTAGCGGTAAATTGAGAAGTGATTTCATGGCATCATTATTAACTCGTAAGAATGGATAATGCTTTTTTTTTTTCAGTTAGATTTGTTTAGACCAACTGGCAAAAGAAAAAGCATCCATTTTTATAAATGTGTACTAACTGTAAAGTATATAGGGATAGCCTTAAAAAGGTAGATTATAGTTATTTAAACATCAGGTACCAGTGTCCTCTATACTGCTGATTTCTTGTTTAAACCTTTGCAGTCGTGTTCTACAGGGCTTGCCATTTTAGTTCTTGTCTATTTCTAGCTGGAGTTAATATTTCCCTTACAAAGAAAAGGAATGGAATCTGTATTAAGTTGTTTAGGCAGTAGCTGAAGATTGATTATGCATTAACAATTTAAGCTTCTGATGCTGTTCAGTATTCCAATTTCTATGACTGCTTCTGCTAAAATAAATGAAATAAATATCCCCTCAAGCAGCTGCTTGCCACAGAGGTCTGACAGGAGCCTGTCAATTTATACACCATAGTAGACGATCTGTGAGGATGGCGGGACCTCAGCAGAAAAACAATACAAACATCCACGCCTTATCTGGGGCTCGAACCCAGATCCCTTAGATCACCAGCTAAGTGCGCTAACCACTCTGCCATGGGACGGCTTGTAACCTATAAGAATAATTAATATATCAGCTGTGCAGTTTCACTGATCAGTTGCTTCCAAACATGTTTTTTCATTGGTCTACAACAGCCATGGGTAACTTGTGGCCTGCAAATATTGTGCAAATTATTAAAATTTTTTATCTCTTGTATATACCAATATTTCTTGCTTTTCCAATTTATCTGTACACTGTTTTGTCATACAAAATTTTAAATTTGTCTGCCTGATTTCAAATCCAAAACACTTGTTTTGGTATAATTTTTTAGCCCCATATTTTATATCTCTGACACTAAAATTAGATTAAAAAGAAAACTACAAAATCTCATTCCATATAGAATAGCATTTTAACCTGTTTTACTTTTAACTGTTTGGTTGAATATTTTAATACTTGAGAAACCCAAGTCTTATTCTTATCTTCCCCCCCCCCCCCCCCTCCTAAAACAAAGACAATTTTCTCCGACTTTTGACAATTTTCATCCTAGGTATGTGCTTGATGATATTGATCCACATGACAGACTGCACATAGCAATAGATGGTTTTTTCTGAATGTACTGTTCAGGCCCTGATTAAAGGTTTATTAACACTTATGGCTGCATTAAACACAAACAAGTTTTATTTAGGGTCTCAGACCAAAGGTACTCCAATGCTTATTGTGTATGAAAGTTTCGTTTTATTAGCGAGAAATTTTAAAAATATTGCAAAAATTATTCTGATGGCAAATTTGTAAAGGAGTGCCTGCAAACCGTTTTTGATATGTTTTGTCAAGAGAAAAAATAGCAACATAAGTTTATCCCACAGAATCTTAATCAGGATTATTGATGAACTTACTGTCAATAGAGAAAATATCTTTACAGAGCTTGCATAGAGTTTTGAATATTTTTCTTTTGCTCTTCATGAAAGTTTGGATTGGATTGTTTTACCTCTGAGCGGCACTTTTTTGCACACCATGGGCTAAATGGCCAGGCCACAAGGACCCGAAGGCTCAGAGAAGGTTGGGGGAGGGGACCCACTGGAACAGCTGTTGGGAGACAGATGGTAGCCTCCCATCGAGGCCATCCAGCGTGTTCTTTAATGTGCACAGGGTATGGCTCTCCCGCACACAGGGCCACGGCTTAACGTCCCATCCGACGGACGACGCCCTTTTCAAGCCCATCGGTGTCCCCTACTGACCGTGGGCAGGGCGGGGAAATTTTGCGGAGATAAATCTCAACGCTGACCCAGCTGGGACTTGAACCTAGGAACTACAGATTATGAGCCTGGCGCGCTACCGACTGAGCCACCCCCGCCCCCTTCATGAAAGTACTGATGCTTCTAACACAGCTATACAGTGGTATTTGTATGTGGACTTGATGTTAATTTCATTACAAGGTGTTTCAATTTTATCTAATTATGCTGTTTACTTTCAAAATATTGTAAATTTAATCCTGATTTTAAATAAAAATGATAGTTTTTTTTTTGTTAAAATTATAAAAAGTGAATATTTCTTTTTTAAATAATTAGATATATGTTAAAATTTAATTGTTTACTGATATTGTCTACTCAGGGCATTGGATATGGTGGGGGGGTAGTGGAGGGGGGGTAAGTTTAGTGTGTTTAATGCAATATGTGAGGTTCTGGCCCTCAGCACTCGTAAAAATTCTCCTCTGGCCCACTGATTAGAAAAGGTTACCCATCTCTGGTCTACAGTAATGGGTTACAGGCAAATAGACCCTACATAATTCTGTTATATATGTAATATAAAGAATATACTTTTGGTACACTGGAAGGTTATTACCTGATCAGTCAACTGGCAGTACTTACTAAAACAGATTATGAAATAATCATAAACAATATTGAAAGAATAACCATTTGATGTCCAGATGGAACACATGATTTTTTACCTGTTGCCAAGGGTCATATTTGATAATATAGTTCAATATTATAAATAGAAATTTGATGAAACCACTCTTGAACATTGAACTCAAAAGTCGGAGAAAATTGTCTTGAGCCAGGGTGGACACAAACCCACAATCTTCTGTGTCTTCTGATATCAGTGTTTTCTGATAATGTGTCAGAGCACTTAGCATGGTTTTATATCCCACCCTGCTGAAGACATTTTCCCCCTCAAGAGTGTTTTCATCAAATTTCATTAACGAAATACTGTAAGTGGATAAGATAATTACAAAAGAATGTTTCTCTTACAAGCATAATATTGGAAAATTGTTAATACTAAATATAAGTGGATGAAATAATTAGAGAAGATGGTTTGTTTACAAGCATAATATTGGGAAATTTTTAATACTCAATATATTAAAAATAGAAATTTATAAGTTTTTTGGGCATTTAACTGTTTATTGACTTTAAAAAAAGTAGTCTGCCTTTTGAACACTTAAGAGTTGATGTATCTAGAAATAGTGGAAATCACACTGTAGATCGGAATTGCATGTCCATGTAAGTAATTTAGTACGGAATCAAAATTCTGCGAATTGACTATTAAAAAACATTTATTTCTAATTGGATGAAGGATCCAATTAAAGATTATCCTAATGACCAAAGAAGATATGTGTTTGGTCATCTTTTTAGCTTATTTTCCAGAAAAAAAAAACAAGCAAATGTTTTCACTTTGTCATGTGTTTGTCTAAACATTCAGCTTTTCGTTTTTAGTGATAAATTACAAAGTTTTTTGGATTGTTTAGGTTATTGATGAAATACTATGATTTGCACTTTCAGAATCTCCCAGTAGCTATAATTGCACCTACTAATGGTGGAGAAGTTGTTATTGCAAATGATATAATTATGTCAGAAATTTGAAATTTCGGTGGTGAAATGGTGAAGGTCACAAAGTTTGTGTTGACAACAGTGATTTTCACCCTAACTTCCAGGGTGGGAGGGAAATCACTTTTTTTTTTGCTTTAAGATATAATTTTCTTTTTAGAGATAAATTTTAAGTGTTTTTTGGTTAGATAGGTATTTTTCAGTTTATTGCTAATTATTATGATTCACACTTTTCGAATATCCCAAAAAGTTTAATTGAGCCCTCTGGTGGTGGAAAAAGTTGAAAATTTCGAAACTTTTAACAAATGTTGCAAACGATCTATTTTGGCTAGAAAATTGATATTTTAGTGCTGGAGTGTGAGGATCAATTCAAACGCTATATTTATGCTACAAATTAGAAATCCAGACATTTGCAGTCACAATTTGTTTTCACCTCCAGGGGGAAAAAATCTATGTTTTGCTTTATTCTTTTGGAGTTGAATAGGTACTAAACAAATATGCTGAGTCATAGTTTCCAAATCCTCCGAAAGCCATTAAATTACATTGTTAGAAGATGCAAAATATGAAATATGTAAAACTTAAAGTAATATTGCAAACAATATATTTATGCTAGAAATTAGAAATTCTGGTGAATGTATCTGTTGATAAAGAGCACATAAGGAGAAAATCTTCTAACAGAAGTATAATTTACATTCATAAGTGTTTAAATTAAATTACTATTGTTAAAAATTTGACTGGTTTCTCTTTATTTTTGAAACATTAGTATTTAATTTTTTATCCAGACTAATTTTCCTCCTAACCATAGGGAATTAGAAAATGCAACTTTTTCATTTTAAGGGATAAATGAGAAATTCTCCATGTGTTGTATAGGGCTAAAAATATATTACTATTTACATTTTTTCTTCACCCATAGTACGAATTACTGCTATTAAAGGGTGCAAAATTCTTAAAATGGGAACTTCATTTTCTTGGAAAATGGACATCGCATATTTACCAGAAGTGATAGGTTTTTCTTATAGTTTAGCTTTGGAAAGAAGTATTCTGCAGACCTTATTTTGGCATGTATGATAAGAATATTAATCAGTGATTAGGATATTGAAATATAGAGTCAAATTTGTTACTTCACAAGCTCTTGAAGGTCAGATAGAGGATTTCAGTTGTAACAATGAAGGCACTTTTACCCATGGTCTTTAATGGTAGTGGTCACCAGTGTTGAGATTTATTTCTGCAAAACTCCCCACCCTGCACACAGTTAGTGGGGGAACCAATGGGCTTGCAAAAGCCGCCGTCCATCAGATGGAACGAAAAGCCGTGGCTCTATCTGCAGGAGAGCCATACCCTGTGCACGTTAAAGAACATGCTTGAAGGGAGGCTACCATCTGTCTCCCAACAACTGTTCCAGTGGGTTCCCCTGCCCAACCTTCTCTGAGCCTTCGGGGTCCTTGTGGCATGACCATTTAGCCCACTGTGTGAAAAAAAAGTGCTGCTCAGAGGTAAAACAACCCAACCCATGGTCTTTGATGATAACAAGCTAGAGTGTAATTAAAAAAAAAACAGTCAAATTTCAAGTCTACTGCTAATTATTGTTAAGGTTTTGCTACCTATTTAAAGAGCAGCTGCATAATGAGTTATGTCTGGAAGCTAATATTGGATCTTGGTAAATCATTCACTTTGTTTTTAAACATAAGTTGGAGAGACAGATGGTAGCCTCCCATCAAGGCCATTCAGTGTGTCTTTAATGTGCACAGGCTACGGTTCTCCCACACATTGCTCATGGCTTAGCATCTCATCTGATGGACAGCATTTTCAAGCCCATTGGTGCCCCCTATTACCATGGGCAGGGCGGGAAGTTTTTTGCAGAGATAATATCAATGCTGGCCCAGCTGGGACTCGAACCTGGGAACTGTAGATTACAAGCCTGGAGTGCTACCAACTGAGCCACCCCCCTCTCCACATATTTTTGACTTTCATATGCAGCCCTATGGCACCATCAATTTACAGTTATTTTTAATAACAAGGGATCATAAAATAATAAATTATTTCTATTAGCATTTGTATGAAAACTATAGGGGATTTGATGGCTTAAAAAACTTGCAAAATTGATGGCAGGATAGGGCATTCCAAGTGAAATTCAAAACCTACGTGCAGTTCAAACACGAAATATTCGACCTATTCCTAAGTCACATATTTGATAAGATAGTACCATATTGAAAGTAGATGAAATGATTAGGAAAGAGCGAAATATACTATAGAGAAAATAGTTTTCAAATATCAACTGGTTTTAGCATTTGGAGTTAATTCAATTATAATATGAATTTTGCATTGTGCTCAGATAACTGCTGTCATTTGTGTTCTTATCAGTGGATCTATTTCATCTCGGAACATGACACTTAAATTTATATGGAAACAGTATACCAAATATCAAGACAACCATGTGATAGTTATTGTGAAATAAACATACACAAACTCATACTAGCAATGGCTTTTGTGGTGCCAATGGGGGCATTGTCTCTAATAAAACTGGTTGCAAATTTTAGAGTTTAGGCATCTTCATTTGGCTTTATTTCCATGGCACAAGCAAGCAGAATAATCAATTTTTATAGTTATTTTATGATAAATCATTTTTCCTGTAAATATTTATCGTTTCAAATGAATCTGCCGAACGCAAAAGTAGCAATTGTGAAAAAGCCACCAAAAATATGTTAGAGGGAGTGCATCGGTAAAGTGTGAAATCTAAGAATCAGTAATCACATTACTGCATGTTTTCAGAAGATTACCAAAATTGTCTGCAGAATCTGAGCCAAAATAATAATAAAATATCAGAAAATTAAACGAGGGAAAATTGCCAGATGAGACTTAGCCACATACAACAGGAAACGTACCAGATATAAAATCATTAAAGTGTTGGGTCTCAATTTCATATATCTTAGGAGCATAATATTTTGCGCATAAGAAAGTGTTGATATAAAAATAAGAGTTAATAATTTCCAGTATTGCATATGAAACCATTTCATTGAATGCTCTGAACATCCATGACAGGTGCTAGTACGGAGGGTGTTCAAAAACTTCTTGACACGTGTCTGTAGATTTGCACTCGTTCCCTTGAAGTTAAAGAGCTGTGATTTGTGAAAGCTTCTCTAAACTTGTCATTACGTGTTAACAACATAAGCCAATCATCAATTCTCTCTTTGCTGGTGACTTGTAAAGTTCGGTTTGTGAAACCTTTGCGTTATTGCTATGGAGCCTACTAAAGACAAAGAAGATTTTACATTTTCATAAGAATACAGCTTGGGGACGACGCGAAAAAAATTCATACTATGTATCACAAGTATATGGGGATCATGCTTGTTCATATGACACTCTTATGGAATGGATGTGCAAATTTAGAGGACAGTTTCTAAGACATCCCTCTTGCAGGAAGGCCATCACTGCTATTTCTGAACTCGTTAAGGAATTATTTGGGTAATAAGTTTAGATGTCAGTATATCGATTGGCAGTGTGGAAATAATTATTCATTAACATTTCAAGTTTCGAAAGATCTGTGCCAAATGGGTACCCCAAAACTGACAGAACAGCAAAAAAGACCATTTCTAGAGTTTTCCCTAGCCCTTTCTGCAAGGAAATGCTGGCAATGTTTGAACCTAGTGGCATGAAACGGTTAGGACATTGTCACAGGTGATGAGATGTAGTTCTATTACTATACAACTCCCAGAAAGATTTACAACTATGTTTGGGTTATGAAAGATGAACCTCGTCCCCAAATCCTCTGACAAGACTTTTGCTCAATAAAGAGGCTGTTCACGATTTTTTTCAAGCCTTAACTGATCATTTTCACACCTTACTGAGAAAATGACTATAAATGGCCAATACACCAACATTGTGTTGCCCAAAACGGTTAAGGAGATAAAACAACAGCGTCCAACAACAGGCATGCCAAGGGTTCTCTTCATGACAATGCTAGTGCTCACAAAAGCTGGGAAGTTAGGCCTATCTTAAGTAGGAAAAAAATCAAACTGTTACCCGATCCTGCATATTCATTCAATCTTGCACCATGCGATTTTTTCAAAAAATTAAAAAGGAACTTGCTGGGAAGTTTTTAAGGGTGCAAGACCTTGCAAATTACGTTCATTCAGAGTTGCGGAGTTTTCCCCAATAGGAGTACCACCAAGCATTCCAGAATTGCCTTAGGTGCCTGTATCTATGAATAGATGCTGGAGGTGAATATTTTGAAGGAAGGTAAAAGTTTGTCGAAGTAAGTGCAATGGTTTTTGTTCTGCAGATGCATGTCAAGAACTTTTTGAATACCCCTCGTATAAGATGTATTTGATATTTTATTCATATGAGGATAAATAAAAATTGGTTATGTTTTCATTTTAATATGATAGTTATTGAAATTGTGTATTAATAAGTAGAATGTAATTGACACTATTTTCCTTTTCTTATTAGGAAGTCGAACACACAAAGCATCTTAAGAATGGGTGTTGTTCATGCAAAGGAGGTGCCAGATTCAGCTCGCCTTTCTGAAAAAGGCTGGAAACCACTTACCAACGTCCCTGCACGTGTGGACAAGGTTCATTTTGATGGTGTACAAAGAACAAAGGATGACGTTCTGCTTCAAGTTGTAAGCGATCTTTTTCAGGCTGAAAACTTCCAAGATGTCGTATTAAAATCGCATAATGTTCGTCAACAACTGGAGTCCTTGAATGCTTTTAAACACATAACGGTAATAGTAGACACAAGCCAAGGCCCAGACGCAACCCCCGATGGACTGGAAGTCACTTTTGACGTTGTTGAGAAAAAAAAAGTAGTTGGAAATGTCAACACTATGGTTGGAAATAACGAAGGTAGCATGCTGTTTGGGATTCTTCTACCTAATATATTTGGAAGAGGTGAAGGCATTCAAGCAGAATATCACTATGGCACAAAAAAGACGACTGGTTTTAGTATTTTAACCACCAAACCCCTTCTAGGTTGGGCTAAGCCAAGAATCAATGAAGTAGTGTTTGGCCAAACAACAGATTTTCCGTGGAGTGGCTTCCAAGAGAAAGTTAAAGGACTAGGAGTTGAATTATTATTTGAGTCATCCCCCCAAGTGCAGCATACACTGAGGTGTGAAGGCGTCTGGAGGGATGTGCGATGCCTATCACCTTTAACACCATTCGAAATACGAGAAGAAACCGGACATAGTGTGAAAGTATCCTTAAAGCATATCTTGACAATGGACCAAAGGAACAATCCCGTACTCCCATCTCGTGGCAGTTACTTTCACCTTTATCAAGAATATGCAGGGATAGGTGGAAATGTTAGTTTCTTGAAGCATGAAATACAGTATCAAATCAATAAAAGCTTGTTTGATGATTTAGTGTTACAAGCTACGCTTATGGGTGGCTTAGTGCGTACCATTGGCTCCGATAGCGCTGTTAGAATAAACGATAGATTTTTCCTTGGTGGACCTCTATCTCTACGAGGTTTTGCAATGCAAGGTGTTGGTCCACATACACAAGATTGTGCATTAGGTGCAGAAGCTTATTGGGCAGGTGGAGTACACCTCTATACACCTTTGCCATTTCGCCCATTCAGACATGTTCTTGATAAATTATGTCGTGTCCATGTTTTTCTGAATACTGGTAACATCGGCAATTTTGCATTCACTGATGATTATCATCACAATGCCATGGTTCTCTTGTCTCGATTGCGGTGGTCCTGCGGAGCTGGATTAGTGCTCTCAATTGCTGGCATTGCTCGATTTGAACTCAACTACTGCCTGCCTCTATCTTCTGAGAAAGGTGATAGGATGAATAAAGGGCTTCAGTTTGGAATAGGAATGAGCTTCTTATAATAAAAGAAAATCATAATAGTTCTATGATAGGTAATTGTGGACGCTTAAGTAATATTTAGCATTGATCATGCTAGGTATGTAGAAAATTAATATATTAAACTAACATGATCAAAACACGTTAATTATGAAGCAGCAACAAGGAATAGCTTCATTAAAAACATAATTGTAGAAAGTGTTGCAGTTTATTAAAGCAATTTATGGTTCTATTACAGAATTTTTTCCTTTATTTCAAGATATTCTATGATTATTGATTGCAGGAAGTATAGTAATGATTTCTCTACAGCAGGGTTGCGCAAACTGTTTTGGCATAGGGCAAAAAAGAAAAAAAATTCCTGATGGCCAATAGGGAGGGTACAAAAAAAGTTTAACTTTAGTTATTACATCTTGCCATATGTATCATCATCATCATCATCATCCTCAAGCAGCCATGGGCTACGGAGGTCCAACCAAACCGTGCAATTTAGTTCTCCAAGCAAGTCTATCCTGAGCTACATCTACTGCATCTGGCCACTGCACACCAATTCTAACAAGGTCTTGTTTGACATTGTCTGCCCACCGCATCCTAGGTCTCCCTTTCCTTCTGAGGCCTTTAGGCACACTGTTCATAACCCTATTCGCCAATCTATAATTATTCATACGGGCAACATGGCCAAACCAACGGAGTTTCTCTCTGCACAATATGCTGCTTAAAGGAGGTTGCAAACTCCTTTGCCTAATCTCATCATTAGTTACAAAGTTGAACCACCTAATGCCCAAGATACTACGTAAGCATCTGGAATCAAAAGCATCTAGTTTCCTGTTATCTTGTTTACAAAGTGTCCAAGTTTCACTACCATAACTAACCCTAGAAAGAACCAAACTATTATACAGTCTAATTTTAGTCTTTAGGTGTATACGCCTATTTCTCCACACTCTCCATAGGTTCTTAAAAGTCCCAGCAGCAATCGGAGGCCAAGATCGATTTGGAATAAGCCGGTTTAAGCGTTTTTCCTCCATTTAGTGGTCAGCATATAGCTTGAAAAATAATATTTTTTCGCCTATGTTTCGATAACTAGCATTCTCAAAAAAGGGGGAAGGAGTGGCCTCTCTTGGACAATAAAATTTTTTCTACGTAATTTGAAGAATTTAATGGAAAAAAAAAGCACCGCTTATTTTTATATAAAATAAGTATCAAAGTAGGTGTGTATGAAATGTCAAAAACTGTTTCGTGTTTAGCATATTTCCCTCCGAGTGCCATTGGTGCCATGATATTCAGTTTTCATCCATACTCAATTCAGTATGATGTAACGCAACAGCTGTAGTGATTCTTTCCTTTAGCGTAATTTACAAATTTTTCGGAATCCTCAAGCAGCCATGAGCTATGGAGGTACAAATAGATGGTGCAATGTAATTCTCCAAATATATCCTGAGCTACAGCTGATGCATTTGACGCTATAGGCCAATTGTAACAAGGTCTTGTGTAATGTCTGTCTACTGTGGCCTATGTCTTTTTTTTTTCTGGGGCTTTAAGGCACACTGTTCAAAACATTCGCTAAATCTATAGCTATTTATACGGGCATCGTGGCCAAACCAACAGTGTCTCTGCACAGTATGCTCAAGAGGTTGCAGACTCCCTCTAACCCCATTATTACTTAAATAAGTTAGAAATTTTCAATCTCTAGGCCATTTAAATCCCCTTGCAGTGAATTCCGCATAACAACCAACTGAAGATAAAAGAAGACAAAATGCAGCCTTGTTCGATTCCAGTAGCAATGCTACAAGCATTACCAACTCTCACAAATGACTCTGTAGTACTATAAAAAGCTTTTATGTTGTCTGATACGTAGCACGGTGCACGAACAGCCACAAATTAGGATCAACAATGTAAAAAGCCAAGCTAATAACTACAGGTTTCTGAAACATTTCCAAGAATCTCCCTGTGAAAAAATCGGATCTATACATCCCCTAGCACCGAATCCACACTGGTCATCACACAGTTGTTCATCAACCAAGTTCTTATGCAGAGAACTTTACATGGAACAGAAAGAAGGCTAATACCCCTATAGTTATCAATAGAACTGGGATCACCTTTTTTTTTTTATAAAACTAGGGATATTAATAGCTCTGGTAACAATATATATAGCTTAAGAATAACACCTTTATGATAAAAGATATTCAATGTTTCAGTGGCCATGTGATAACAAATCGCCCGAAAAAGTTATCCATTGCTTTAGAAATTGGGACTTCTCAGGGACCACAAGATCCAAGGTCGGCGCAACGGTAAATACACCGGACGAAACGAAATTTTGCCGCCCTCCCCTCATCCCAAATGTTTTAATCACAAAGAAATTTGTGTAATATACAAATTTCCTTGTATAGTATATAAAAAAGGCATGACTGTACTGTGGTGCCCTGGGCGATCTCCCTGATCTGACAAGAATGGTCCACCTCTACCAATCCAAAGATTTGGGATCTAAAATATTACATGTGATGCTAACTCCACACTGACACAATACGTAATATGCAAACTCGGATCTATACATCCCCTATGTACATACTGTAAATCTCGGATCTATACATCCCCTATGCCACAGTACATAAATGCTAACTCCACATTGACACGTACGTATATGCAAGGGAAATCGCTTGACATTTTGGATACTATTTTGTTAAATGATTTAATAAAATATAATACTTTAAAATATGGGTATTATTTAAAACTACTCTGAATGCAATATGAATGAACAAAACCTGAAATATAATTGTATAACTTTGAAAATTTTTCTAAATTCACATATTAATATTTAATCTTCATCGCTTAAGCTAGAAATAATCTTTGTCTCTTGCGTTTCTTGTACTTTCTCGAGAGAAGAAATTAACAGGTCTCCTATCTCGGACCTTTCTTTTGGGACTGTTTCTGAAGGAAGAAATAACAGAATCAGAAGTGGTTAAATTGGCAAAAATGTTTTATAGATCTATTTTTCCCACCGAGAGTTGCTCGGTTAACAATATAGCTTTACCACCGTCGAACCGTGTATTAAGATTGATTTGTATTAAGATGTTGGCAAATGATCAAAGTGACCGACTTTCTGCTGAGGTCTCCCTTTCTTCATAGTCTATGTGGCGTATTCTTACAGCTAGGCTCCTGTCAGACCTTTGTGGTAAGCAGCTGCTTCAGAGGTAATTTATTTTTTGTGTCCGGAGAATGTGAAACTGTCCAAAGGCGCAAAATGTTGCGGAAACCAATGTTTTAGTCGCAATGCCAAATATGATAATGTCTTATTTAAAAATTTATTCACATAAATTAAGCATTTGCATCACGTTTTTTGCGGTAACAAAAAAAAAAGCCAGTATAGGCAGGTAATTTTTTTTGTAAATCACATCTAGTAAGGTGTAAAAAAATTTATCAGCGTATAAAAGGGCTTTTTTTTTTATGTCATGTAATATTTTCTCCTTTAGCAGGTTTCTTAATTTTCTGCAGACTTGAATCCGACGGTTTGCTTGTTCAGTAGCCAATTAACACTTCGGCAATCCTTGGCAACAGTGGCGGACTGCGACACCGGAGAGTTTCCCGTAGGCCGGTCACAAAATCTTACCTCGAGACCGATCGTTCAGTATTGATTCTTAATTAAATTCAAAAATAATATTCTAAGAACCATTGTCAAATGTGGTAAAGTGGTTAGTGGAATTATAATCTCGGGATATTCGGACCGGAATTGCAAAACATGGACATTAGACAGACATAAAGGAAAATTCCGCCGAGTCGGAAACGACTTTCCGAGTGATGCAAAACGGAGAAAAAAGCTGAAATGCGAATCAAAAAATGTATGTCGAAGCTTACTGTCCAGTGTATCTGTAATTGCTATTTTTTTATTTTAAATAATATATACGTTAATGTTTTTACTCCTAAAATTAGGGTATCGAGAAATGCATTATGACTAAAACTGCATTTCTTCATATTAAATTTTAATATCTTTATTTCCAATAATGCGAAATTGTTCAAAAATATTTGAAGGATCTACACGGAATGATTTTACATTTCTATTAAAGGTACATACAATAGAAATTGAAAAATTAAAAAAATTTTACGAAACAATACACGTGTACAACAAACACCTGTGGCCAAGTGGTTAGCGTGCTTGGGGACCTGGGTTCGAGCCCCGGAAAACTCATGTATCATTTTTCTGCTGAGTAGTAGGTCTTGCCATCCTCTCAGACTTACTACTCTGGCATATAAACTGACAGGCTCCTGTCAGACCTCTGTGGCAAGCAGGCTGCTTGAGGGGGTATTTATTTATTTATTTACAGTTGCCTTTATGGCCTTCTTTGCGCAAATGGTGCGTACCGTGGATTCGTTCATTCCTATGGCTGATGCACCTTCACCGGCTTTAATCCTTGAGATAATCTCAAGCTTCTTGTCATCATTTTCTCTTCTCCTTCATGGGTCCAGGCAAAATTGCACCTTTTAAAGTTCTCAAGGCATAAATAATTTAAAATAGAACATAATGTAAACATGGCTAAAAATGCAGCATTTGCGGACAAAACTACTTCCTAGAATATCTATGGCTGTCTCGGTGGTCTTTTCTTTATATTAATAATGGCATCGGTGGCTAAACGTTGGGCTTAACTCACGTATGTTTCCTAATCTGCTAGCTAGAAAAGTTTTGTTGCTGCCCTCGACCTCTCGAACAACAAATGACAAGGCCCCTGTAATTGTTTAGCGCACTTTAAATGAGAGTGATTTGCACTTATAAGAAAAATAAATGTGTTTAACTGGAATGATCCTGTGCTGAGTTAATTATTAAGTTTCCCCTTTTGATCTTGTTTCTGCACTAGAGTCGGCAGACAGAAACCACGGCACGACAAAATGGTTAGCGTGCCCAAATCACCGCCCATGCAGCGAATTGGTCCACTTCATCTCTAAATAAAAAAATATTAGGGGCCCACTTTCTAAGGAAAACAGTCTCATGAATTCCAATGCTTTGTTTTATCCCTTGCTCTCATTTTTTGTTAAGTCGCCCCTAACGTCAGGCCACCTCAAAACACTCAGGGTGGTCACGACAGTAGTCGTGGACACCTTATCTGAAAAACTGAATATAATATTTTTATTTCTTTTTTGTCGCTAATCCTGAGGAGGCCACCCCAGGACCTCCCGTTTACATGAAGCAGAGGCCAAAGTAGTGTATAGCAGCAGCCCCGATGGCAAAACGATCAAAGGCTCCCCAATGGCAAAACGACCAAAGGGGGCCCCACCAGTCATGAGCTGGGAAGATAAGTGGAGGGCCCTTAAGCAACTGCGAAGATCCTCCTTTCCAGGGGCACGGGTCACCGCGCACGGCAAGCACACGAGCGAGCGTTTAGGAACCTGTGAAGGTAACAGCCAGCAGAACCGTCACAGGATGATCCCCTCACCACGGACAGGCACTCGCACCGAGGGGCTTTTGAAGCAGAACATCGTGATCTAATGTATCAGATGCTATACGAAAGTCCAGAAAGATAGCGGTTGCTTTTTTCAATTGTTTATATTTCCGTTCATGACGTCAGAAAACTCCGTTAAAAGTTCACTTTCAAGGATTTTGTGCAGAATCGATAAGATGGTAATAGTCCTCTAATTAATACAATCGGATTTAGCTCCATTTTTGAAAATTAGCTTTAAAATAGCAATTTAAAGCTTATTGGGAACGTTTCCTTTAGATATGCTTTCATTGATAAAGTTCGTCACCATCAGCCAAGGAGTTTTTACGTGTTTTAGTGTGCTTCACATGCACCTAATTGTATCCACACAATTTTCTTCAAGTCATTCAAAATTTTTTAAGTTTCTTGTTATGAAATGGGAGGTATAAAAATTGAGGAAATGGAAGGTTGAATATGTTTAGGAATTATTAAGAAATTCTGCATAAGATTGACAATAATGTCTCTAAGATTGACAATAATGTCTGCAAAGGTGTTGTTTCCTGCTGCTCGAGTTTCACATACCTTTTGGCATATTCTTCATGATCAAGTCATCAGTGGTGGTTTTAGGTTTATTTTTGATAATTTGGTTAACGAGTTCCCAAATTTGCTTTGGATGGTTTTTACACGACTCTCAATTGCAGTACTTTTTTCCTGCCTTAAGGATTTCTACCAGTGGTTGAGTTTGTGCATAAAATAAAAATAAATACCCCCTCAAGCAGCTGCTTGCCACAGAGGTCTGACAGGAGCCTGTCAGTTTATATGCCATAGTAGAAGGTCTGAGAGGATGGCAGGACCTCAGCAGAAAAACCACACACACATCCATGCCTTACCCGGGGCTCGAACCCAGGTCCCGTAGATCACAAGCCAAGGGCAATTTAAAATTTCGGTTTTTCTTATTTTTGTGGTCAAATATGAATATCTTTTTCGTATTATTTCGTGATTTATCCAGTCTTTGTTATAGTTACGTTGTTTAATTTTTGAGCCATCCAATAGTTTATTCATTTCGCTGTTTACAATCGCCACATTTTTTTTTATGAATGCTTCACGAAGTTCGTCTATTAGGGGTTCGTTTCCAGCGCCTCTGTCCAACCAATTATATTTCTTTGCATGTTTTATGATCCAAGTTTCGCGCCAAAAATCATTGTCTAGCTTTTTAGTATGATTAGACGAATTCCAATGTTTTTCTCCCAAAGGTTGAGGCAGTTTAGTAGTATCCTGCTGCAAAAAAATCAGACTTTGTGTCGAGTTCAACGTCAAGTCGGATGTTAATGTGATCATTGCATGTCTGAAGAGAAAGTCACTAATGATAGGTGGAGAAAAACTCGGTTAGCAGATTTACGTTATTTGGAAACTTGTTTTTTTTTTTAATATTTTTTGATATCTAAAATCTCCAGCTACTATCTGACTGTGATGTTTATCTGTTGTTTGGAATCAGTTTTTAAATATAAAAAATAAATTTATATTTAGGATTTTTTACTTCGAATGTTCACATGCAGAAAACTTGAGTGTTCATCAGGTTCACAACACAATTTACTAGTCAAGAACCTTAACTTCTTCATAGCGCACAAAACATTTTCGTTGTGATCAAATGTCGCTTAAAGAAGTTCCTAGATCTGCCTTTCCTTTCTGATGGCGATTCATTTTTTGTGCCTTCCAGGAATTAACGTTTTAATTGAGAGTTTGTGGCTTATTCACAGTTTTATGTTGTCAGTGATCTTATTATAATTGTAGTTAAGTGTTTCTTAACTTTTCCAGAGTTACTGATATTTAATCCAGTTATCTGTAATTTATAGCTGGGAACAGTTATAAAGACGGAATGCATCAGTTTCTGCTTTCGCTTGATAAAGCCATTGTTCAGTTTGTTGGGTAAAGATCACGAGGTTCTTTCTTGAAATGAAAGCTTCGAAAACTAAGAATTCATAACGGACAATAACTTAAATTCATATCGGAAATTTTAACTTAATTTGAAAACATGTGTAAAAGTTACATTTTATGCGGCATATATTTATTACATATTTAAAATAATGTTCTTTTTCATTGTATCTTAAATTCGTGGTACGCATTTTTTTGTGTTTATACCAGGGCAGAACTTTGACCCCCTGAGGTCCTATGCTTTGGCAATACTGTACTGATTGAAGGGAACATTTAAAAAATAAACACGAATTTAATGTGGTGAATATTGTACTAGAATTTTTATACAATGATGATCAGTATTTGGACAATAGATTAATTTTAAAAAGTTTGCAACATAGTAAACTTCAAAGTCACTTTTTTGAGGCACCTCCTTAACGTGAGGCCCTAAACTGTAGCTTATGCATAAATCCGGCCCTGGTTTATACCATATTTAATTTCCATTTTGTATAAAGTTTCACATGCCTAACGAGTTGTATCCGAGGAACTCTGGTGGGTACTATATGATTTTCAAAGTTCGATTATTTGAGCGAGGCGGCTTTCGGTAATATGTCCATTTCTTCCTCCCTTAAGAGAAGGGGTCAAAAAATTTAACCTGCGAGATTCATGACAATTGAAAGCTTGCGATGTGGGGAATGCCATCTACTATATACTTTAACGCCCAAGATTTTGAAATGGACTAGTCCGAATAGTGCCATTTCTTTGTCTTTATTACCCTCTATCTTTTTCAGATTTCTTTGGCGTTAAAGGGTTAAGAGCGTCAGCCCTGAGCAACGCCATCCAAATCTGCTAGTATGAAAATGAGAATTTGTAAAATTAAACCCCTTTCAGAAGAGAACCATCGTAGCTCTTTAACTGATGAGAATTTTTCGCTCATTTCTTTTTGCCGAAATTTCAAAACGTTAAAACATTTGCTTGTGAATTACGATCCTTTTCATTGCAGCTTTAATATTTTTGTTGCAGTGGCTAATTGGAGTGTTTTTAATATATGAAAAATAAATTTATACTTAGAAAAAAACTTGACCAATGTATTATCAATTGGAAGACAAATTCAGATACATTTTTATCCTGCCATTTTTTTTTTTGGCGTACAAACTTAAAGCTCTATACAATTTCAATTGCAAAAGCCAATCATCAGGGCTATCAGATTAATCAGAAAATATGTTCCTAAGTCTACACCTTGAAATAATTTCACTTTTCAGAAGTTTCCTGTATCTTACTTTTTTCGGTAAACCATTTATCATTAAGAACTAAATGCAAAGTTCGTTCACCAAAAAATGTTTATATTTTTCTACATTTCATCAGATATTCTTTAAATTGTAGAAGATAAACTCTGAATCACTTCCTGCACAATATTTTACATTAAGTGTCAAAAAATAAAGTTCAAATCTGTAAACACAGAAATTTTTCAGATCTCAATGTGAATCGCAAAATGTTAAAATCCAGATTTGGCAAACCTACTTGATGCGTTTTCTTCTGTGATCGTTCAAGTATTCCACATTTCGGCTGCACTTTTCATGTTCATTGTTTTAGTGCACGAATTTTTGTTATCAGAGTATACACAATTATCGCCTTGAAAGACCATACAAGTATAGATTTGGTGACATACGAATAATCCTAGTGACCGCAGTTTTAAAGCATATTATCACTACTCAGTAGTGAACCAGGGAGGGCGTGGGGGTAGGCATATGGACCTCCTATCACCCAAGAAAAAAAAATTATTCCAGTAAAAGTCATATGAAATTAACTGCTACTTTAATTTCTGCCAACTTTTTCGCAAAAAACTAAATCTTACGAAAAAAACTTAGGTTCGCAACATATTTGCTCTAGGAACATTTTCGTCTTACCTATATACAAAATCCTGGTATGCCAACTCAGTAACAGGATCAGACGGGAAAAGTTACCAATTCTGTGCAAATTTCAAAGTATCACAAAGCTCAAATTTGTTAAGTGCTTGAAGCTTTTAAAAATATAGTGTATTTAATGGAGTCTGCCAGTACAAAAAAATATATGTGGGTTGGGTTGTTTATTTCTGAGCGGAACTTTTTTGCTCACAATGGCTAAATGGCCAGGTCACAAGGACCCCGAAGGCTCGGAGACCCACTGTAACAGTTGTTAGGAGACAGATGGTAGCCTCCCGTGTCAAGGTCATTCAGTGTTCTTTAAAGTGCACAGAGTTACGACTCTTCCGCACACTTAACGTCCCATCCGACGGTCGACGGCATTTTCAAGCCTATCTTTGTCCCCTACTGACCATGGGCAGGGAGTTTGATCTAGCTGGGACTCGAACCTGGGAACTGCAGATTACGAGCCTGGCGCGCTACCGATTGAGCCCCCCCCCCCAAAAAAAAAAAAAAAAAAGTGAAAAAAGCCCATGTACGTTGTAAAAATATGTATTTCACATATTTGCACCTAATAATAATAATGAAAGTTCAGAAAAACAAATTTAAATTTTATTCTTTGTCGCTGTCAGTACTATACTCCAAAGTCAACCTTTTCTTTTTAATTGATTAGAACGAGTTCTCAACGTGGGGTATAGCGTGAGAGCTCAAAAGTCGCTAGATCTAGTTAGTAACAAAAAATAACCATTGTTTTACTATAGTTTTATCTATCTATACAATATACATACACATTTCCAGGGGGTACGTGAAGCATAAAAGGTTGAGAACCACTGGATTAGAAGTTACTATCCTCATCACTCGAAATATTTGGCACTTATATTCAAAATTATTTTTGGTTTAGTCGTCGTAAATTTCTTGATATTTACTACGTTTTTTTTAAGTCATTGAAATTTCAAAGCTCGTTGAACATCTGGATCGATATCTAGAATTGCATGTACTAACAAGGCTGTTTCTCCTGCTTGTTTCTATTTGATTTCGTTTTTGGTTCCGTTATTTTTGCGATTGTAATTTCAGTTTCTATTACCTGTGCTTTTTTAATTACATTTTTTATACATAACTTTGTGCTAGTTAATGGTTGACTTAGCTATTCAGTGTCTCTATACGTGCAGTTTGTGCTGCCCTGCTGTGCTTTTGTATTTTACTTTTTTGCATTTCGTGCAAATAAAGCAATTTGTTATCACTTGTGCAGAGAAGCTTAATATGTTCTCCACAAATCAACCAAAAAAGTCTGAATGATGTAATACGTACAATCAAGTAAGAATTTTAAGCTCCCTTATATATAATTTCAACACAATAGAAAGATATATGCATTTTCTGACCACATAAATCGAGGGACGAGTGTACAAGTTTACTGATGCTCAATATGGGCATTGAAGATGATAAAACGGAGTTTTCGCCTACACTCTGTGGAGCGTATCAGGAGTTATTTGGGTGCTATAGCGATAGTCCTTTTTCAGTTAATCGAAGAATTGTGGTAATGGCAGGTGATAAACTGTATCTTTGATGAAATCCTGCAGAAAAAAGTCGAGTGTGGTCGAGTAAGGCCACTTAAGTGGTTTGCCAAACGATCCACCTACCTGGAATAACTGAATTAAGCACTCTCACCTGCAGCAGGTAATGGAAGTGCGTGGTATCGTTGAAAAATTACTTCTTTTTACTTTGGCACGGGAGGAGTTTTTTTCCATTGAAGAATATTTGGTTAGTTTTTTTCTTTTACCGATAACGCGTAAATATTTGATGCATCATCACTTGTCAATTTTTCATAATTCATTGTATTATAAAAACTTTATGTGCTATGTTTTAAGTTAAGGAAATGTAAGCTGTATTTGTTAAGCTCAGTTGTACAAAACCAGAAAAGGTGGATGATTCTTTAGAAGTTTGGGAATCCGTTAGAAAAAAGCTGTGTAGTTTCATTAAAACCATGGGGTTTGTAGGAGTTATCTGTATTCTCCATCTGGCCAACCTTTTTTTTTGCAAATCTAAAAGCATGTTCACATATGAAACAGTTATGTCAAACAGACATGCTCAGAAAATTACAACCGGGTCAGCTAGCAAGCACACGAGTTAATATACCTCATCTGGTTGCGCAATACGGTTTCATGGGCGAACCAGACCTTTCAAACAAATTTTTTTTGGTTCGTTATTTTTCATGAAATGGCATTTTAATCCCAAGAAAGTGCATTTATTTTAGGGCTGTCCTTCTCACGAAATGGTGATCAGCCATTCTTGAGAAGGATACCCCACTTGTAACTGTCCTTTCACAAGTCCACAAACCGATGAATTTTCATTGTTCTTTCGTGAGGTATACATCGAAAACTGTCATCGGGCCTAAGCAGCAGTGGTGTAATCAGAAATTTCAAATGTGAGGAATTGGCATGCTCGAGTCTTTTTCGAAAACCACCCTAGGAAATATGCTACTGAAGACCTCAAATAATGTGGGAGTTATACACCACACTGGGTACGCCACTGCTTAGCAGAATTTAAAAATATCGGTATATGGGACAAAAAAAAATCATACTTAGAATATATGACTTTTATCCAAAGGTAACTGCAGTGAATTTTTTTTTAACTTCAAATGTAGCAGCATATTCATTGTAAAATACCGTTTGAACAACTATTATCTACTTACCAAAATCTGTAATTAATCGTTTTATTTTTATTAACTCATCAATGTTATCCGTTACTTGCTGTGGAGCGATTACATTTGTGCAACTTGAAGAGAAAAACAGGCAGAGATCGCACAATATATGGCTTATGTCCTTTCACCAATATTCTTCATGCCCTTATAAGTATTCAGTGCATTTTCTTTTTAGACAATATTTACAAATCAGAATAATCCTGAGATTCGAGTTACTTTTACACAATAAAGCGTAATGCTTTCTGACTGAAACCAAACTTAAAATGCAAAACACTTTATGCCCTACTTAAAATAACACTATATTGTTCACGAAACCTATAAATATCAGTTCGTTTCGCATAAAATTGCGAAAAATTCATAAATGCCTTGATTTTTGGTCTCTCTATTCAAAGAGAAAAGATATCTTGACACTTGGTCTCTAAGAAAAAAAATCTGCTCGCCAGGAACGCAAGTTGAAAGATCAATGAAGTTTCTATTACTAATCAGAAAGGGGAAGCATTGGAGAGTGGAAGCATCGTGATGAGACACTGGCATAGATGAAGTTTCTACAGATGAATAGACAGAGGAGAGTTCGATTACTACTGCATAGAGGCAATAAGAGTCTGATGCTTGAACCTTGTGTCCTGCACAGCTGCCACTGAAACGAACAAAACTACAAGTCACAACTCACTATCACTTGTACCCATAATTTCGACGAACACAACACGGAGAGATGGGGGCTGGGTCAAGTGGCAGGACACACATTTCGTTATGCAAAGAATGTAAGATGGTTAAAAATGGAAAGGTTATAGTTAGAACACAGACGTAAAGGTTACATTAGGTGATATCGGTACAATTTTTATTTTATGCCGATTTAGTCAATTTACCAAGCAAGGACAGGCTGCTGTCGCACCTCTAAAGGGGCTGCTTCAACAGAAATTTAAGGTTTCCGCTTTAGGGAACGGAAGCCAAAGGCTTCCCAAAACGTTTTTGTGGAAATGGTACTAAATAGAATTAAAAATACTGCCATCAACGAATATCTCTCTGGAAATAAAGTAAAACGCACACTGTTTCCTCATCAACTCTAGTTTCTGGCACCAGAACTTGCCAATTCCTGCAATTTCGATCACCGTGAGCAAAAATTATCTTTACAAGCTTTCACACTGTTTGGTATACCTTATAATGAATGAATACAAAAGCAGTTTGATTGTTTGGAGTTTTATGGCGCAAAGGCAACTAAAAGCATGCTGCGCAACACAAAATGTAAATAATAATAATGACCTTTTCTATGAAGTTCGGTAATTTCTATACATTTCCTACACTTGTTCCCTTAATAGGCATCGAAACGACAAACTTATCTTTGGAAATAATTATATGGAATCGCCGTTCAGTATATAATTTCAAAACAACTTGAAGCATTAATTTTGATTAAAAGCAGGGATAATAGGCCAGAATTTTAAAAATGTTGAGGCCGTTAAAAAAAAAAAGCGTGTTTTGATTATTGGTATACATGCTGGTCCTATGATTCGTGCCGAGGGCTTATTATACTCCGTTTTATCTAAGTTGAGACCTGATATAATAAAATAGCTCTTTGCCCAATGGCTAAAAACATCACCACTTAAAAGTGTACAAATATGCCTACAATTATGAATTATTCAGACATTGGTTTCAAGACAATGGTCGAAAAAACATTTTAATAAGCTTTATTTGGTTGCGAGATGTACTCCATTTTTATTAGTACTTAAAACCAATGACGAGATTTGATTTTGGGCAGCAAATACGAAACGAAACCAATACGTTTATGCCTGTCGCTCGATTAAGCACAGACGAAGGAAGCTGCTTACAAAACATATGTATGTTTTAAATCGTATGTAAAAATATCGCGAGGAAACGACAATAAATCAGTGAAATGTTTGAAGGTATACTAGTCTCTAAAAGTTCATTATTTAAAATAAGAATTTAAGTTGAATATTTCGAACTCCAGGTAAGCGTTATTCAACGGTTATTAAATATATTAATTGACCTTGACAATTATCAAGTTTCATATTCTTCAAAAATGAACTGTCCAATTTAAATAAAGTATTAATATCGGTAAATTTGAATCCTGAGCTGCCTAATTTCATTCAAACGATTTTTCCACTCGGATTTGCAATGTTGCTTTAGCCGAAAGAAATAATAAGTACGTGGAAATAAAAGAAAATTTACTATTTGGATGGAATTTGGGTAAATTCAGAACAGTTTTTAAAATGTATGAGGACCAAAGTGTCAATATTTCAAATAAACAGATCTAAAATTACTTATTCTTCACATAAGTGATAGTGGTTTTATTAATAGAGGAGCAGTTATTTGAAAAGTAGTGAAGAATATCATGAAGAAATGAATAGGGAAGTATTTAAAAATGGATATTTACTATAGATGACAATCACAGTGTTACCTGGATGACATTTTAACTTCAATATATCAATATTTTGTGGAAAAAATGTCGGCGAAATTTTTTCCACAAAATATTTATGGATATTTACTACCAAAATTAGCTACACACTGCGATAGTAACGAACAATGCTCCGCTACGGCGTGGAGAAAACTAATTGACTGGTTTAAAGAACATTGACATTGAGCATAGTAAACATATGTTAAAGAAAAGCTCTTAAAAATGTGAAAAATAGTTCAACAAAACTATTGTCGATGAACTTTTAACGAAGCAAGAGAGAGAGAACTGCTTTTGCTTCCGTATCACCATCAGTTAAACCCAATCGAAATGGTTTGGATTAAAATGTACGTCGAAAAAATAACATTCAAACTCAGCGAAATGCAATTATTATTTGAAGAGCTATCGGACGTTATTCAGCAGAAAACTGGCAAAAACTAGACATTTGAGGATTTGTGGAAATTCAACGTCTGACCAACCAATATTTGCAAAAAGTGAACATGTTACTGAAAATATACTTGACTTAAATAGCAATAGTACTGACGATATCGTAGGCAATGTATCACAGGATAGCTATTTCCAGGCACTCACGGACTGAAATATTTCATATTTTTTCAGTAAGTTTTTACATAACTGAAGTGTTTATTTAGCACAGGAGATAGAGGGTCGGCACTTCGGGGTGTGCAATTTTCTGCTTCCGCACGAGTGGAAAAACTGAAAATACAGTACATTGTATATAAAGCAATATATTTATCCGATACTGTGTTTTTCACCCACGTTCGATGAAACGGCTTAAAAATGAGGTCTCAAAATGTAACCAACAGCAGTTATTTCTATGCGCATTGATACTAGGAAAGGCTTGCTTGTGTATACGGTTTATGTTATAGGTCTCCACTTAGATGAAAAGTAGTATAGTCATAATATGGGTATCTCTGGCTACGAAAATGTGGTCGGCTTCAGTTACAAAGGAAGTAAATCGCATTTCGTCACGAGCTAGGAACTGGCTTTACTTTTAGTGCCAAAATATCAGATGAATGATAAAGATATTAGTTTCTTAAATAAGCACGTGATAATGTGATTACTAATATTTCGAAGTTTAAATCACGTTTTCTACACAAAACGAAGTTTGGGCTGGATGTTAGGAGCTTCCTGGTACATCACTAAGGCCAGCGTTTCAATTCAGCCTAAACAAGTTAGTTTGTTAATAGTTGGTTCTTTAACAAAGAACGCACACATTGGGGATCTCATTGTTAATCAGTAATAGAAATGTTAGATGAGTGGGAAGAATACCTTAACATAAAACAAAAAACATTACATATACACCAACACAAAACATTGCTAAGATTGCTAGTTTTTGTTTAGATCGTAACTATTCCTAATTAATGGTAATGAACGCAATAACATTGAAAACTTCAGATCTCCCACACCTCTCGAAATGTTTTACGATTGCGTTTTTTTTTTGCTGGTGCATGCTGTTTAGGGTATAGTTTACCACTTAGGCGGCAGTCACAAGGAACCCAGAAAGTTAGGGAAGGGCAGCTATGAGGAGTCAAATAGGACTCAAGGCCATCCTTCATACTTCAACATGCACAGAGTACGGCTCTTTTTTGCACATGGAGCCAAGGTTCATTGTCCCATTCAACGGACAGCGCCTTTTTTAAGTCAATTTTTTTTTACCGACACAGAACAAGAGTTAGCAGAGAAAATTCTCAATGCAGGGATAGTTGGGACTGCTATCGCGAGGTCCTCTTAGATTTGAAACAACTATATAAAATGCTACTGCTTTCTAGGTTGAGTTATTTTACCTCTGAGCGGCACTTTTTTTGCACACCATGGGCTAAATGGCCAGGTAACATGGACCCCAAAGGCTCAGAGAAGGTTGGGGGAGGGGACCCACTGGAACAGCTGTTGGGAGACAGATGGTAGCCTTCCATCAAGGCCATTCAGCGTGTTCTTTAACGTGCACAGGGTATGCTTTCTAGGTAAATAATAGAATCAAATAATCCCATTACTAAATTAAAAACTAGCCTGTTTATAATAACCATCCGTTGACACAAAGCACATTATTTTGCCTCCTCTTTATATTAAAATAAGCTGCGACTGCTCTGGGATAAAATCCTTATGCCAATCCACAGGAGCAAGTCTGACCATTCAATATTTGAAGGAAGTATCCAATGGAGTAGCCTGCATTTTCTCTGGATATATATATTACCCGATAGAATATTTATGGTATTATACCCTGGAGAGGCGTCTTGTCCTTCAAACCTCCAAGATTGCGGGATTGAATAGACGTTGTCAGGCTTGCATTAATTGCTAGCTGGAGGATGCCATCTCTCTTATTAACTATACGTTTCGAATTCAAAATCATTTCCCCTTTTCAGCAAATTTACATAAAATTCCTGTGAAATCTGTAAAAATGTATCTTGAGATTAGCACGTATCAATGAAATGTGCATAACTTTTCACGAGCAGCGTTTAACTTCTTACTAATAAACATATGGATATCCGAGAATCTATTCTTAGTGTCATATGTACTATTATATTGATTTTGGAAGTATTATTTGTGGAAACCAGCAATCTAGCACAAAGATTTTCAGATAAAGTTATACTTCTAGATTATAACTAATACTGCCACATAAATAACACTACAACGTAAATAATCCAGAATTTAATGAGATTTGCATCTATATAGCTAACCAGAGATACCGAAGAGTATTTGACCTCCCAAACTCGCATTAAATGAACATGCATTTAACTAAGATTAGAATAGCTCTCTACTACTTCACACATTATGAAGCTCCTGAATTTTTTTGGGCACTCACCAATAATTACATAAAACACAATAGCAGGAAATTGGTATCTAAACTTAGCTTTATACACTAGATTAGGGATTCTCAACGTGGGATAGCCGTCAGAGCTCAAAAGTCGCTAGATCTAGTAACAAAGGCAGTGTTTTATTCCCATTGATATACTATAACTATAAGTAGTATCTGTCTATACAAGGGGTACGCCAGTTACATACACATGTCCAGGGGGTACGTGAAGCGTAAAAGGTCGAGAACCACTGAACTAGATTACCAAAAGTGTTTCGAAACTTCCATTTTATATGAATGGAAAGCAATATTCGCATACTTTTCACGAAAAAATGTCACTGGAAATAAACTGCAGATCTCATTCAAACATCATACCCTATTTTCACACGTTTGATATTTAAAGAGTATAAAAACTGAAGCAACGTCGCTGGCAGTGGAGTAGTAATAGGTGGTAATACCTGTTTTTACTTAAGCTGTTTGCTGTAATCTTTCATTTAAGCAAGTTTTTTGGTTATTTTTATCGAATATCGTCAGTTTTCTTTCAATTAAAAAACGTTTAGCTCTTTCACTTTGTGAGTAGTTCAACCTTTATTTAGTAAAACTGCAGTATTACTTTCATTCAAAGATTGCGGAAATTTTTCAATTTCTCTCAGAAAAAATTTATTGCATCGTAGAATTCGAAGAGCAATATTTTACTGGAAAAAAAATGCACCTTTGAAAACAAGGAAGAAATTATCTCCAGAATTTAGTTTCTTCCCTCTGAAAATTGTCAAATATAGGGAGAAAACGAGGCATCCATAAGGCAACATTGATCCACATGGTGTCACTTCATTGAAGACAAAACGCAGTCCTTGCCCCGAAAGCTTTTGTCTGCGTCTAAAAACATTTTAATATGCAAACAGTTTGAAGGATAAATTTCAAAATTTTATTGCTCAACGAAAGAACTTTCAATTGCTTTATTTTATGGACAAGGTCTTTTGTGTATTCTTTTTGCATTTGTGGATTTTTCAACTTTAAGGTTCTTTCAACCATCCCAGTGGCGGAATGTTTTGCTGGTCATACAAGATGGAGTTTGGAGCCAAGCTGGGCACGTGATTGACAGCTGTCGCGCCAAGCGCACCCTGAACTTGCCCATACACGATCGGCTTTCCTTTGAGCAACAGTTGTTTCTGCATGCGTTCATCTGAGTTTCGCTTAAATTTTTTCACTGCATTCATAAAACTGGTGCATGTCTTTATTCAGTAAGTCAAAAGCGGCCGCTTTAATAATTGCTCTGCAAAATGAAGAACCAAAAGTGTGGACAAAATCCTGGCTTCAAAAGAGAATAAGTTTCTGATATGGTTTTGTTAAGAGAGCTAAAAGAGAACTTCCCAAATATTATCCGATGGTGGAATCGTTGAAAACCCTCGTTTCTATTCAAAACTGAAGATGCTGCTAAATTTGCCAAATAGCAGTAAAACAAAAGATGGTATGAATTTCGCTTTCATTTCAGATGAACATCTTATTAAACCTTTTCCATTGAAATAAATATCTGAAATTGACGATGAAACATATAAAAAAGGTTATTCAATTACAAGCTATCACGTGCAAGAACTGTTATACAAACTGCGTTTGACATAAAGGCTAATATTATTCCTAGTGTTGAATACTGCAATTCTAATCTTGAAAAAAATAGATTCCTACTCATGGCCTATTGTATATTGCATAATTATTTAAGAAGAAACTGTGGGTTGACCTATTCACCTGCAAATTTATTGGATCGAGAGGATACCAGAAATGTAAAGCATGGAGACCGGAGAAACGAAGTGCCCATCAACGTTTTAAAAAAGTGGGTACTCATAGAAATGTTGACAAGGTTAGAAAATGTCGACAGAGATATGTGGAATGTTAATTTGGGCACATAAAAGCACTATGGCAAGACAGAATGGTGTTGCAAAAATTTTGTAACCGTCATCGTTAACGATTGCCCCTTGCTGAAATATAAATAGTACACTGACATATCAAAATATTAGAGAATTTTCATGTCATGTCAATGGGATATTTCACTACAGTAATGATTATTTCAAAATTAGAGAAGCTCCCATAATTCTTTAAATGCTTAAAAAACCTAACCCCTCAAGCAGCTGCTTGCCACAGAGCAGGAGCCTGTCAGTCAGTGTAAATATCTGTGAGGAAGGAGAGACCTCAGCAGGAAAACAACACAAACATCCACGTCTTACCCGGGGCTTGAACGGAGGTCCCTTAGATCAGTAGCTAAGTGCTCTGACTATTCTGCCATGGGACGGCAACTACTTAACGAATATTTTTTAAAATCGAGCTTTAAATAGATTTGATAATGATCTTTATCTTCAGTGACATTTTCCCATTAAATGCATACTTTATATATATATATAGTTATAGAGCTTCGAAGTTAGATTTCATGACACAAAAATTTTCAAATATTTTGGCAGTATAATTTTAAAAGTATGAATTTTTAGCAGGTTTTTATAACACTATAAACACAAAAATATGTACATTCAGAAATGTAGGTACAAATTTTTCGTATTCATCTAAAAACAAAAACTTTATATCAGTTATACCTTGAAAATAGGTTGTACACACGTAAATTCTTTATAACAATTTATTTTCTTATGCAATATTTTGGAAATATTACCACAATTTGGGCACATACACATCTGTCGATGTGCCTGCCAGTTCATCGAAAAGCATTGACTTTTCTTAGTTTCTTTTCGAAAAGAACTTCGGAATGAATTTATCCTTAGTTTAACCAGTTCAATATTTGCAATCGTCGCTAATTCTTTTACATAGGGAAACAAATTCCTGATATGCTTGTTCCTTTTTAAATTCATTCAACTAATTTTATTTTCCATAAACAAGGAAAAGAGCGATACAAAATTAAAAAATTAGTAAATTATGGAGACCAGTTCGACAGTGTCGAACGATCACTTGTTAGTAGCAAACATGGCGAGTACAAGTGAGCGCGCATGCGTGTAGTGCTAGGCGAGTAACCCCAAACACGGTCACTCTAGCTTTGGGCCGCACAAAGGAGCGAAGAGGACGGATGGACAGAATTTACCCTTTGCGCTTGGACAGAACAGGGCCTGCCAGACCTCTGTGACAAGCAGCTGTTTGAGGGGTAATTTATTTTACTCAATGGTTCTTTCAATTTTCACAATTTTAAAGAAAAATGTTTAGGATATAGAACAGTAGCGACTCTTGTTAAATGTTTCCAACTTCGATAGCTCTGAATATTACACAAATGTGGTTGAAAAATCAGATTTAGAGAAATTTAAATGAGACACTTTCAAGTGACATTTTTCGGTCAAAAACTTATTTTCTTCTAAGGTATGGGAGCTTTGAATGTGGCTTTTCATTCGAATATATAACATGGTGGCATCCGAACACTTTTGGCAATCTAGAACTTCTGCTTTACGCTAGCTGTTGATAATTTGACAGGTCGTATGTTTTTAAAGTGAAAGAAAAATGCGTTTTAACAATAACTCATTGTACCTTGACCTGCACATCTCATTACATTGGATGTATACAGGGGCGAAACAACAGGAAGGAGCAACGCACAAGGGCCATATGAGGTTAAGGCCCATCCAGACTGGAATTGCCCTTCATTTTATACTATATGATAAGGATCTATTAGAATAATTTTGTACCCAGGTCCATGACGATCTAGTTTCGCCACTGGATGAATACAAGAAACATACTCTCCCATTCTGTATTAAAATAACACAAGAGTAACAGAAAAAGCAAAGTCTATAACACAAACTAATACAAATATTTTACAAAAATTGACTGACAAAAATAAAGCAATTTTCAGCAAATGATATTAAATTTATATTAAACCACTAGAGATGTCCAAACAAATTAAATGATCATGCCACATTCATTGGAAATATATATTACTGTAGATCAATAAGTTTCATAATTATAGATTATTCTCAAACAATGCCTATTTCGACTGTAAATCATTGCAGAATATCATTCTAAGTGGTGTAAATCACATTTAAAATATCCATATACATATGTATTTTTTAAATAGAAATACACTTTGAAACACTCAAAAACTAAACTGCGCATATCAATTTTAATTACCAATCCACATAATTTTTTCTAGCTCCTCCTACCTAGAGGAAGCTGTCTGGTAATAAAATTATATTAAGATCTCCTTCTGGAAATAACAGAAGTCTCCCATCATGCCTGAAAACTAATTGCTACTGAACTTCATTGTAAATTTCGCACATACTATTAAACGAAAATTTTTTGCACACAGATGATCTGATGTCAGGTGCATGAAAGAGTGCCAGCAAAATGCTTTATTACGATTTTCACTGGTGCTGTACGTGGAGTGTTATTTTGCCAATTTCAAGACACGAGTATGTGTTTTGGTTGGGTTGTTTTACCTCTGAGTGGCACTTTTTTTGCACCGAATGGACTAAATGGTCAGATAACAAGAACCTCAAAGGCTCAGAGAAGGTTGGGAGAGGGGACCCACTGAAACAGCTGTTGGGAGACAGATAAAGCGTGTTCTTTAGCGTGCACAGGGTATGGCTGTCCCGCACACAGGAAGTGCTTTGGATATTGAATTTACTCAAAAATTTTTCGGGTGTCACATCAGGTGATCTAAATCATTATTGCTCAACAGCTGGTTCACCTTACCTCAAAAAATATACTAGAGCTTCAAAAGAACTAGCATAACTACCTTTCTGTGAATCATATTCACATAATTTGCCCAGAAGAGAGCAATTTTGAGTCCACTCACGAGTGTGAGGACTCATTGGTCGAGTAATACATGTTGCAGTAATGACTGGCAATTAAATGACAGCTTTGGTTACAAAGTTTGAAAATTTTAAGTAAAGGAACGAAAGTTAAGTCATTTGTAACTACAAGCCACTTACTTGTAGTAAGGAAACAAATTAGCAGCACCTCAATTACATCATATAGTATATTCTGAAGTATCATACTCAAAACCACCTACCCTATGATTCAACAAAAACAGAATGAACTGCAGATCTTCTAGGTGATCAAAATCAATGGCTTTATCCAAAGAGAACGTTCAACAGTGTGAATCAGGCTAGTGCAGTGAAACTGTTATGATGACAGTCATAATACAGTGGTTAATAAGAACCAAAAGAAAGTGTAGAAGTAGTCGAAGGACAACAAGTGATTTTTGGGGGAAAAGTATGCATTAAAACTAAACCAAAAATAAGTTGCTAAAGCACCAAATTTTAAGACCAAGGAAGCAATTGAATAAACCGTTTTAAAACTAAAACAGCTTTCTACTGTTAACACTGGAGTAAAAGTTGATATATCACTAAGTTTAAAAGTCTAAAGTCCAAATATTGAAAGTCACATGAATTCATTTATAATAATGAAAATGCATAGTTTCTAATGATTTGAGATTTCCACTGCTTTACAAAACCCTATACTTGGCACCATTACTTGTATATTAGCAGTGGTATGATTTTTCCTAATTATTGCTGTTTCTTCATAGAGTACTAGTTGGGTTACTGCTTGCACACTTTCAGATACAAAGAAAAAAATATAGTTAACTGCTTAATTGCACCTGAAGCATTTTAACAGTTACATCACAAAATGTACTTAAAGGAGTTTTTCAACTTTTAGTGGTCTGGTGAACACTTCAGATATCACTTTATTGCAGAAAAGATAAAAGTAAAAATTATTTTAATGGGCACAATTTTTTTTATATTAATTTCTTTTAAAATTTGTTTACTTCATAATTATACATCTTCAAATCTTGTTTCCTATAAAAAAAAATATATGTGAATCTAAGAATTCATACATCTTTAAAGAAATACTGATAAGCTAAGGAATTAAAAAAAAACAATGCACTTCAATTAAGCACATAATAAAAAAAAAAGGAAAAAAGAAAACCCAATGTCAGCTCAAAAACAAACTGGCTTTTTTTTACTTTAGAGAGTTTTCTGTCTGAAACCAAATTTAGATAAAGCACATATTTTAACATTTTCAATTTTCTTTGTTAATGAATGCAATAAGCAAGCTTTATTAACATAACTCTGGAAGCAAGCAATAAAGTAGGTGATTTTGGCTTTTATTAAACCTAAACAATTCTTTTTTTATGTAAAAAAAAGTGGTATAGGATTGAAAGGCGTAAAATTCAGACAAGGACAGGGAGATCACACAATGTAACAGATAAATCATTTATTGGACATTGATTTCTTATAATTCATTTATATAAAAACCTGTTCTGTCTAATGACAAATTAATGGACTGCTCTGAAGACAATGTAATGGTTACATGAACATGCCTGTACAATGTTTCACGAGGAAAAATCGTTGCAATATACACAAAGACATCCCAGGGTTTTGTAAACAAAGGTTTGACAAGAGTTATGACAGCATTGTAAAACGAAAAAAGAGGAGGGAAGAGGAAGCTACAAAGTAAACAAAAAGGAATAGGATAGCTAAACACCAAAATGTTATGCACTTCTTAATGTGAAATGTTTATCCTCTAAAATGCTAATAAAAATTGACTGGTCTTAAGCAAATATACAGTACTAGTACATTTTCAATGTCATTTTGCTTGTTGCACACTGCTTGAGATGTTCTAAACTTTCTATCTTTAACGTATGCAGATCCTGAGTTCCACAGCCATGTTTTGCCAATAAACTTTAAAGCACAATAGGATGGCATATTAATAGTAACCAAATATATTTACTGATGCTATTAAAACAAACTTACAGAATGTTTTAAAATTATTAAATATTTACAATAAGCTATCATGTTTCTTTGCAATGTTGATAGCCTTTTATGACAATGAATCATTCTCAAAACTTAGAGCATGCTTCAAAATAAAATGCATTCCAATCTTTGAAATAATATTCATTAAAATATTTTTATTATTGCCAAGTATGAATAAAAATATAAGCTTCAGTATATTACAATAAGGTCAGCTAATACTGATCACATTTCATTTGTTCTACTTAAAGGCACAAATTGTTAAATGATTTTTTCCTTACATTATGCAGTCATGATATAAATCAGTAAAATAAGTTAACAACATGGGTATATGCTACAGGGTTATTTTACTTACGAGCACCACCTTTTTGCACACATTGGGCTAAATGGCCAGGTCACAAGACCCCAAGGACTCTGAGAACGTTGGAAGGTGACCCACTAAGCAGCTGTTAGGGGACAGTGGTAGCCTCCGTGAAGGCTATCCAGCATGTTTAACATGCACAGGGTATGGCTTTCCTACATACAAGATCACAGCTTTATATTCCATCCAATGGATGGTAGACTTTCCAAGACTTTAGTGTTATCTCCTTTCTGATCAAGAGCAGGGCATGAGCTTAGTAGAGATAAATCTCAATGGTGAAACAGGTGGGACTTAACCTGGGATTGGTTGTTTTACCTCTGAGCAACATTTTTTTTTTGCACACAATGAGCTAAATGGCCAGATCACAAGGACCCCAAAAGGCTCAGAGAAGATTGGGGAGGGGACCACCTGGAATAGCTGTTGGGAGACAGATGGTAGCATCCCATCAAGACTATCCAGCTTGTTCTTTAACCTGCACACGAGGACACAGTGTAATGTCTCATCCGACGGACGGCAGCCTTTCCAAGCCCATCAATATCCCCTACTGACCGTGGGCAGGGAGTTTTGCAGAGATAAATCTCAAAGTTGGCTCAGCTGGGACTCGAACCTGGAAACTGCAGATTACAAGCCTGGCATGCTACCAATTAGAGCTGGGGATTGGCTCAGAAGGTTATGGTGTACTAGTAAGTTATATATATATATATTGTGCCACTACAGAGTCTAACCTGGATATGAAATTAAGAATCAAACTTTAATTTTATTACTACTTATGGGGATAAAACCCTAAACTAGAGCTACTCAAACGACAGTGGGAAATTTTTTCTATGACAAAAAAATTTTCTACAAAAATATATGAAAAATACAAAAACAAATGCATTTGTTTTTGAAAAAGAAATTAAAGAACTGGAAGAAAAATATGAATGCAAAAGACCTAACTTAAAAAAAGGAGCCAGTTTGAAAATGTAATTAAGTAGTTTTGATGCAAACTGATGGGAAAACTTTCCCAAGAAATTTATGTATTGGTTGTGGACTTGGGAGATCATTTTTCTCAAGGTACTCCCATTGTTCATATATCTCCCTCCAGAGAAAATATATTGCTCTGTAACTTTAAATTCTGAATGCAGTTCCAAAAATTTGGAAGGAAAATAAAAAATGTTTAACCTTTCTCTACCATACCAGCACAAAATGGCCCAAATGAGTAGGAGGTAGAGAAAAGGATTAGCATTGATTGAATCAGTCCAATTTTTTAGTTGTTTTGGATCAGTAGGGTAGTGAAAGGATTAATCCTTTTGCTACCAAGATTAACACATCAGATTCACGATGCTAATGCATTTATATTTTGGGAGTAAAATTCATGCATAAGATTTATTAACATGGAATGATAAACACACGAGTAAATTGTGATTAGAAATCTAAAGTTAATAAAAAAAAATTGGAATGACATAATTGTTTAATAAGTGTATATCCTGCAAAAATTTGTGAACCCAAATAGTTGACTATTCTAACATGTGAATATTCCAATTACCACTTTTAAAAAATGGTATAAGCATTACAGAAGTAAACTGCACATTGGCTGATTATGACAAAACTGGATTGTTGTTTTGAGGCTTTTATAATGCACAAGCAACTACAGCTATAGAGTAAAATGAGAAGGGGAAACTGGACATACTGAAATTAAATAATGGAATAGTTACTGAGTAATACATTATCAGCAACTGATGCAAATAATTATTTTAGAATATTACAAAATGCACCAAAAACTTCAGCCTAAAAGGACAAAATTTAACCTTTTCAAAATATTTTTAATAACATCAGCTTTTCAGTTACCATTTAATGCATACTAGTATGTGCATATTTAAAAACAGGAAACAAATCAATGGAACCATTTTCCTTTAAATATTTGGCAAATGTAATTTCAACCAGTGATGACACAAACATACAAACATCTAAATGGTAACTCCAGAATGAATTTATGAACTGCTTATAAACAAGTTTATTTTAATATTAACCCTTTCCCCCATTTTTCAATGACCACTACGTGAAAAGTAACCAGATTACCAATATGTACATTTGATTATGCTACAATATGCTTAATGCAAAGCTTCAAAGATAAGCTAAAATATAAATCACACAATAAAAAAGATTGGCCACAAGTTGTTATTAGCAACAAACTTAATGACCCCAAACCATAGAAAAATTTACTAAAACAGGAAATGCAAAGTACTATGAGTATTTAAAATTATAAAATATTATATTGTAGTTAAATAAATATTAAATACTTTAAAAGCAAAATGTACTGAGTCAATGTAACAATTGCAATTGTATACAAAATTGCACAACTGATAAAAAATTGTCTTTGACTACAAGTTTTAAAATACTGAAATTGAGGATAATTTAAAAAATATATCTGTTATAAAAGCAAGTTTTTTAATGCTTTGAAATAATTTACATAACTGTAATGATAATATGCAACTTTAGATACAAAATTTTATTATAAAAATTATCGTTTAGGTACAGCCAGCATAAACCCCAATCTACAAGTATATCAAAGTGAAGAAATCAGGGCAAGTATGATGAATGCAAAAATAAAAGAAATCTTCATATTCCAGACCATATTTTAATGCAAAATGCACAAACGCAAAAAAAAAGGACAACTTGTTAGTACCCAAGAGTAATCCACTTGAAAACACGAACAAGATATCACACACAACTTTGAAAACCATTAATATCCCTCCCCTCCTATAGAGCCCAACTTTAGAAAGCTTGTGAAAAACTGCTCTAAATCTGCTATTGGCTCAAAACAGCTTTCTGATCCTCAAGTCCCTCTGATTTGAGCAAAGGTTTCATACATTTTCTAAAATACAAACTTATGACTAAAAACGATATGAACATTTGTTTCAATGTGTATGGCATTGCTGTGATGGTTTAAAATAATTAAAATTGCAACCTCATCCACAGTAACTATATATAAATTATAATAAACAAATGTAAGTAAAATGAAAATATATATATGGAAAGGGACACAATGACTTCTTCCTCTGCAGAGCCAGTATTATCAACTACAGATTGGTTATTTCAGAATACTTATTTTGACAATTATTAGAATTTTAAAATTATACAAGCAGAGAATATAAACACCATTTAAGAAAATTCTAGGAATAGAATGGCTCATTAAAAATAATAAAAAATGGCATAATAAAATTAATATGTTAAGATGTAAAATAAATTACTTCTGCTATTGTGTAAATGTGACTGTTGATCAGCAATGCTAAATATTTTCAATAATACAAGGTCCTCAAGTTTCATAAGCACTACTGAAAAAGTTGAGTTTAATTGCATTCAAAAGCTAAATTATGCACTTGCGTTTAATTCAGATATTTCTTTTAAATTTCTTCTCTCCAGATGGTTGGGAATACTACTAGTACATGCCATCAGTGCTTTAGAATGCTACTTTTCTCATGGGAATTTAAAAATTTCTCAGGGGAAAAAAAAACTTCTTTGATATATATTTCATTATTTATACTCTATTTGCACTTTTAATATATTTTTACAACTCTTAAGTTAGTGGCTATACTTTGTTATTTTGGCTATAATTTTTATTCTTCCCTATTGAATGGATTTGTTTTTAAGATAATACATAAAGTTTATGGTTCAGCAAAATTTTCTTTTTGTTTTAATATAGTACAATACTTTCTGAACCTCAGATAAGATGCACACCTCATGGGAAAAATGCACATAGAATAACTGAAAATATAGGAAGATTATGATATGGGTTATTTTAATCCCAAAGCACCATAAGAATAGAGAATGGTTGTGATAATGCAACAGTTCATTTTTGCAGCACATCAATGTGTCAATAAAACATAAATATATAACTGCACAACTTCTGTGAACACTGGAATATATTAATAGGCAACATATTTATGCCACTTTTGTTATATACATAACCTTCTATAAACAAAGTGAATTTTTTTGTAGCTCATATGCAATTTATTTAAAAAATAGCTTAATGGAATGTTCATATCCTTTTCTGTACGAGTTAAGATAACTCAAGGAGAGCCTTATGCAATTATCTTGTATAACAGTACCGAAATATGAACACATGTGTATTACTGTTAGTTAACACAATGGAAAAAAATGTAGCAAAACTATGCATAGATTGGTTTAAGAAGTCACTTGGAGTTTTAAATAAGTTATTTGGGGGAGGAAAACACATCAAATGCCAAATCACAGTTCATTCGTTTCCTATTTTAGAACACTCAGATTATCACGAATTTTTCATTGATGGAAGAACAAGCAAAATGAGTCCACTAGGTTATTGATATTAAAATGACAAAAAACACAAGGAATACTGATGTAAAGGATGATTACTGTTTTAAGGTGACTGACAATTTCTCCAAAGTATCTACTTAGGACAATGTCATGTTACTTTATATAAATAAATACAACTCCTGCACACTAACTGAGCTTTTAGTTATGAATTATATACTAAGGAGTGGGGGAGGTAAATTAAATTCAAATATTGCAAATTCAGTTTCAGAATATAACTTTCTGTTGATAATTTTAAAGCTTTCAAATCATACAAGCCAAAAAATGGTCATTGCATAAATACCATTAATTTAATAAGTCATGCATGATTTATTTGGCATAAACTAAATGTTCTTTCCACAAAATTATTGCATTTTAGCTATTGAATAACTATTCAATAGCATAGTTGTCATATATATATATAAAAAAAATATTTTTTTTTTGAGCAAAAAATATTTTTTTTAAAAGGCAAGGGATAAAATTGAAATGCAAATCAGAAAATGGTAAAAAAAATGAAATGAGAAGAGCAGATGGCTAACAAAATAAATAAGAATGAGGGGCTCCCAGCAATTTTTGTCATCTGTTTTTACACGCTGTCAAGCCAAAACAGAGGCTTAGAAGAGCCACCACTCGAGCTACAATTTGAGGACCCTAGTTACTATCACAGATGATTAAATAGGGGAATACATCATTAGTGCTATGTAAAAGGCCCATATGGCAAGCATCCAATGCAGTTCATAGAAAGGATTTCTACCATCGATAAATTTGCGAGCAAAGAACTTCATCGTTTCATCCAAAATTACAACAGGCAGTGAGATCTTGAGAACAGCAAACCATTCTTCAACAGATAATGGGCACACAGAGAAAACAGCCTATAACAAAAAAAAATTCATTTGTCATACACATGGAAAAAAAATATGCCTAACAAAACAGTTAACTATTACATTTACAGAATATTTTCAAATAAGATATATTAAAAATATCTAATAATACAAATCGACTTTATAATGAAGTTTAGTACAGATTTATGAACAAACTTTTGTTTATTGCACATATGATCTAAAGACATCTAACTACAATTGGTAATATTCCACATACACTGTTCATAGAATTTTAATAATCCATAAAAATGTTAACATTTCCAGGCTCAGTAGATTTTTACAATTAATGTAAAAAGAAATGCCTGACATTTGATACTGCTGCAACAAAATAATTTTAGCATCATAGGCGAGGCACTTACATACTTCCAGTTCAATAATGTAACTTCCAAAGCTATGCAGGTACATGTACAGTCAGTACATTATGAGTATGAGGGGTGTTCAAAACGTTCTTGACATGCATCTGCAGAACAAAAACCATTGCACCTACCTCAACAAAACTTTTACTGTCCTCCTCTCCAACCTCTATAGAAAATTTAGATGTCTGTGCCAATTCTGGAATGCTTGGTGGTACTCCTGTTGGGGAATACTCAACAACTCTGAATGAATGCATTCTGCAAGAACTTGCATCCTTGGAAGAGATTTCCTAGCAAGCTACTTTTTAATTTCTGGAAATAACCAAAAATAGCATGGTGCAAGATTGGGTGAAGAGGCAGGATGGGATAGCTGTTTTTTTCCTGCTCCAGAGAGGCCGCAACTTGCCAAGTTTTGTGAGCACTAGGATTGCCATGAAGGAAAATTCTTGACATGCCTGTTGTTGGATGCTGCTCTTTCATCTCCTAACCATTTTAGACAAAACAATGTTGGTATAGTATTAGCTATTGTACATTTTTTCAGGTAAGGTGTCCACAGCTACCACCCCTTGGAAATTGAAAAAATTCTGGACATCCTCTTCCTTGAGCAAAAGTTTTGACAGAGGATTTAGGGATGTGGTTCATCTTCTACAACCCAAATGCAATTGTCGATCTTTCTGAGAATTAATAAAACCACATTTCATCACCTGTAAGAATGTCTGTTAACTGTTTGGGGGGACACTAGGTTCAAACACTGCCAGCATCCCCTTGCACGAGCCAACTCTAACCTTTTTTGCAGTTCTGTCAGTTTGTGGGATACCCATTTGGCACAGATCTTTTGGAACTTTAAATGTTGATGAATAATTTTTTCCACACTGCCAATCGATACACTGACATCTAAACTTGTTACCTGAATGGTAATGTGTGTTTTCCTTAACGAGTTCACGAACAGCAGTGATGGCTATCTCATTCACGGTCTCCTTGGGTCTTCTAGCAAGAGGGAAGCCTTCGAGGCTCTGTCATCCTTCTCTGAATTTGTGCATCCATTCCGTAACAAGTGCCATCTGAACAGGTATGATCTCCATATGCTTGTGATAAATTGGTATGAATTTTGTTTGTATCATCCCCATGCTTGCATCCTTGTGAAAATGTAAAACCTTTCTCCGTTTTTAGTAGGCTTCATAGCAATGCACAGATTTTGCAGACCGAACTTTATGTGCTGCCAGCAAAGAGAGAAACGATGATACCACCTTTGTTTTTTACATGTAATGACAAGTTTAGACAAACTTCAAACAAGTCATAGCTCATGAACTTCGGAGGAACAAATGCAAATCTACAGACGTGTCAAGAACTTTTTTTAACATCCTCTGTATTAATTATATCAGACACAGATTAATTATATAAAAACACTTCAAACAAAACCACTTATGTTGTAATACAGTCCAGCAAATACATTGTAACAGAGAATGGCTAAAGTTTGATGAGAGTGTTATAATGTGAAATAACTGAAGGAGTTTAACAGCTGTCAGTTTATATATGAAGTTCTGTTACAGCATGAATGATGCATTCCTGAAAATCACCAAGCTATAGAAAACTGCACTGCAGGAAGCAAAAAACTTTTAATGGAATAGGTAGGGGATACAGTCCAGATCCTAACTGTGATGATTTATTCCACTGTATTAATGCTATATTTTTTTATTAAGTAGTTTCAACCAATAGTTCAGCTTCATTAGCAAGGCCTCATTGAGTTGGAGGGGGAGGTAATTCAGAAAACTTTCAACTAACAAAAAGCTCAGGAAAAGTGGAGTTCAGTGACATGGAGTATTATCCTTGCTGAAAAAACCCATTCACAAATGGATAACACTGCTGCCATGAAGGGGTGTATCTGATTGGCAACAATGTTCAGCTATCCAGTGGCATTCAAACATTTTCCAATGGTTTCTAGGGACTAGTGTGCCACAAAAACATTCCCCAGATACAATTATACCACCACTATGCAATGTTGATTCCTGGCAGGATGGTTCCTGGACTCATGCAGCTTTTACAATATCCCTGCTCCTTAACTATTATGCCTTAACATAATGGTTAGGGAACTAGCAACTGTTCCAGCAAGGTACACTTTGTTGTGTTAGTTCTGAGATAATAGTCAGCAGTGAATTTGACCTTAATATGTAGTAGGGCATGTATTGTATGAGGTCTAAAGAAATTAGGAGTAACTTCTAGGATTCTTTTCTGTCCTATATATCCAAATGGGGAAAAAAAAATTCTGGTAGTCCCATCAGTATGAAATTGCAAAAGATTCATTACAGGAAGTATTCATTACAGAAGGCATTTTTGTAGCCCACTGCAACCGAAGTAGCGGCATTTAATTTTAGCTGATAGGAGGGGAACCCAGTTAGGTCGATGACTGCTATACCACATCTGTGACAAGGTATGACGAGTTGTATGTTCTGATATGTCTCTTGAACCACACTATTGGATGTTTGTATCATTTTTCTGCTGTGGTTCCACCATCTTCAGAGACCTATCAGACCTCTGTGGCAAGCAGCTGCTTGAAGGGTATTTATTTTTATTTAATATTCAAATACATCTATCCCTCAATTTATGGACTCTTACTTCATGAATTTATTTTTGAATTAATGAACAAAACAAATTTATACCATAAAGATATGAAGAAATTTTTGCAATAAGAGAATGTGTGTAACAAAAATACAGAGGGTCAACTCATCATTTTTGAGCAGTGCAAGATCATTTAGTATAGGCAAAATATTAATGTCTGTAATACACAGTCAGGGTAAAATTTAGGTGATATTTCAGGAATGTAATTGTTCGACATTTAAGAATTCCACTGGAGTTTCCAAAACAAAACTATATCCACTCCTACAATATTTTGGAATGTCATGTGACAAAGAGTTTCCAAATCGAACTGTTTGAGCACTGCTCCATGGCAGTCTTTGGTGATTACTAATTATCTTAGCAGCCTATGAGAGTATTCTCTGTATCTGCCTATTCTCTGATCCAACACTGTGACTATCATCAATTTGCCACCCCCCCCCCCCTTCCACCTCAACATCCATACAGATAGATGTAGATTTCCTTCAGTGAGTTTTACTATCTTGTGTTTTTTTAATTATTTTTAGCTATACAGCACTTAATAGATCAGACATTAAAATATGAATCGTCATTTTATTGTTTATGAATTTCTAATATTTTTTTTTCTTCATTGAAAAATGCTACCATAATTATGCAAATAAGGGTCTTTGTTGCTAGGTACAGTTGGGGGGGGGAATGCTAACTAGTTACTACTCTGTAGTTTATGACAACTAGCATAAACTACTGTAGCAGGCCAAAAAATGAGGGGGGGGGGAGATGATTTTCATTGCAATGTAACATTTCCACTTCATTTTAGAAGTTTAATAATTTTTGGTTTCCATTACTCTTACTGGTATTTTCACTCCCTCCCCCTAGATCCAGTCCTGTAGTACTATTTTTTTTTGAACGATTCTTTAATATTATAGCAAAGGAATAAATTATTGATTTTTATGGAGTACAAGAACCAATAATAATTTTTTACATTGAAATTAACCCTTCCAGTGTCCAGAACCTATATATCCATTTTTAGTACAATAAAAGAAAACGATTTTTAAAAAAATAAAAAGAGCCATTTTAAAATTTTTTAATAGATACCTTATAAAAATATGCAATTTAAGCTTGATAAATATTTTCTTTTTTTATTTGATGCATATTTTATTAAACTATGACATAAATAATTTGTTAAAGCCATCTGTTTGCAATTTCTTAGAAGTTATATAAGGTATTGCCAATTTGTTTGTTAACATTACTCTGTGCTGAAGCAATTCCCTAATTTAAGCTCAGAAGCTTGATTTGAACTATTATCAACAAATCTTTCTTTAAAGTTTTTAAAATCTCCTGATAATTAACAAAAAAAACTGCTACTTTTTAAAATGGAAGATTTTGGAAGTAATTATGAAATGTGTACCTTTTTTTTGGTATATCACTGTAAAAATTGTTATTAAAATTAATATGTTACTACATTGATCAAATTTTTTACTTCAATAAAATTCAGAAATAAATTCTTTTTAATTTGGTATATAACATTAGCTATTTCTGTTGATTAGTTATTTATTAAAAATATTCTAAATGTGACTTGTTTATTGGACTGCAACAAGCCTGGACTTTTCCTCATAGTATGGAGAAACAAATTTCAAAATGGAAGAAATGTTTACTTTAAACAAGTTTTTTTTTCCTTAGAAATAAATAGCCTTTCTATTCATGTGCATTATAATCATTTCTGTCTATTAGTTTTTTTTTAAATAAATTTTTATTTGTGTTGCCAGATGCTTTTTTTACTACATGACTCTAAAAAAGTCCTATTAAAATGAAACATATGGTCTTTTTTGTTAAATATTTTATTTTCAGAAAATCCTTAATTAAATGTTGATTAATTTGGGCATATAGCATGCCATAATTCCTTTCACTAATTATTTGGCAAAAAAAAGTTCTAAAGTTAAATTTGGTCTCTGGATGTAAACCAGTTTTTCAGGTTGGACACTGGAAGGGTTAATAAGTTTCAGAAATAAATTCTTTTTAATTTGGTATATAACATGAGCTATTTCTGTTGATTAGTTATTTATTAAAAATATTCTAAATGTGACTTGTTTATTGGACTGCAACAGTTATTTTACTGTTGCTTGTCCAATAAACAAGTCACATTTCAACAGCTTGTTTATTTACCTTCCAGTTGGACACTGGAAGGTAAATAGCTGTTTGATTTATGAATTTTGACATTAGCCTTAGAGGAATTAATTACATTTGTAAATTGAGGGATGGGTGTATACATAATTTTTGCATTTACATGCGAGTTTGTCAAAAAACTAACCAAAATTACTGCAATTCTTCTCAAAAGTCTCAGTCATTTTTGAGCTGATGGTAATGAATTGTAATGTTTACTTACTGAAAGAATTTCCACATAAAGAATGATGAAATGGAGTGTCATAGATAAGGTAATTGCTGCCATCAGCCAACAGTTTGTCCAGGGTGGCATTTTCAATAGAGACTGATTTTCTGATAAACTACAAAGTAAATAAAAAATTTCGAGTTAGAGATGTGCATAGAAATTTGTATACAACTAATGTAACTGAAAAGCATTAATGCATGATTAAAAAAATACCTTTCAGGTTTTAAGGCAATGTATTTCTGGATATAGATCCTTCAGACACAAAAATTTTGATTATTATCAGGGCATATGTTTGCCATAGCTAAATTTACATATTTTAAGTGACTCCACTAATTGCAGTGGCTATTTATAAGCTAGAATGAAACATAGCATAAGTCAGTTCCATTATATACTGCTGATAGAACTGCGATACAGTGGCCACTGTATGTGAATATTAACTTCCTTCATCTGTGCTCTAGTCAAGTGGTGCACGAGTTGATAAGTTTAAAAAAACAGGGTCCACCTGCAGCAATTCATTTGAAGAACAACCCTCTAATCCCCCACAATCCACAACAGACAACATTCGATGTAGTGTGCAGGTTGCTATGGACATCCTGTATCGACACTGACTGTGAATTGCAGACTGCCTGAGACAGGTTTACGCTCTCGCCAGCCATTGTGATGACTGCCACTTACACACAGCACATCATTGCACAAGGTTGCAGTGGTGCCATACCAGACATGCATGGCAGGAGGAATGGAACCATGTCATATTCAGTGACGAGTCTCATCTGTTTCAGCACCAATGATTGTCGATTAAGATAGTCTCAAGATGACATGGTCACTGGGCTGATCTTGCTGTCATTTGTGAGTGTCACATAGCTCCTCAGCCTGGTGTCATGATTTGAGGCACTATCAGTTCAACAGCCATTCACCGCTCATATGCATAGTGGGTACAATGACAGCATGACAATATGTCGATGAGGTACTGCAACCCATTTCGTTGACACATCTTCGTGGTATCCATGATGCCCACACATTGCCAATAGCAGCAGAGTGCCTACAAGGTTTCCCAGTGCTGCCTTGCCCAGCCTGATCCTCAGACTTCTCCCTAATAGAGAATGTGTAGGGCATCATTGGCAGATGACGTAACGGCTCTGCACAACCCCCTCACTATGTCGATGAATTATGGACACAGGTCAATGATGCATGATCCGCAATAAGTCACTTCTTTCAACCTAATTGTCCTCATGTGTGTTGAATTTTGTCCCATTTTATGCATTCCTTCGTGGTTTGGCATTTTCTATGTCAAGCAGTGTACATTGGGACTTCAAGTATTTGCAAAATCTTGATGGTTATTACGTAGGCAATATATGCAGATATTGATGAAGCTTTGCGCATAAAGATAAGACTTTTGCTATCCCCACAAATTCCCCACTGGGATAATAACATACCAATAATTGGTGATTTTCTCAGAAGTTATGAAGCAGGGGCAAAAGCTAAAAAACAAACTGGTAATGTATATTTTTATCCACTGTTCATAAGAAAAACACATTGCATGAGAGTGTAGAGGGAATAAAGAAAATCACTACCACTGGTACACTAGTTATATTAACATAAAAATGGTCTGTGACTTATAAAATGTTGAGAACCACTAATCTAAGTAATTAATCTCCCCCCCACCAAAAAAAACCCCCTTCTCATGCCAGTTGCACAAGATTATTCACAAATAACCCAAAGTTAATTTGCCTTTGTAATTTCAATGGTTTAAAAAATACACCTCTTCTATTACAGCCTTTGCAATTCAGCACCTCTTACAGTTTTGTTTCCAACTTTTTCTTTTCCAACATTAAACATTTAAAGGTTTAAGTAATGAATCAACAATTGACAATATCAGAATTACCTATAGACTTTTTAACGTCTATAAATGTTTCGTGGAAAAAAATTTGCAGACATATGGGACTTGAACCTGCATCTCTCCAGAAACATGTCAGAGTATTCTACCATTGAACTAATGCCACCTCTGTCTTTTTTCCACTAAGTATGACTTTAAATTCTTCCTGCGTTTTTTTGGCACCTACATTTGGGCCACCTATGATCTTAGGTGGCAACTATTTCTTTTTATTCCACTGAGTAGGATGGAACTAAATGATGAAGTCATATCACTAAATATTTAATGTTAAATAGTATGATATAACTTCATTATTTATTTCCATTTTACTCAGGACGATAAAAAGAAATAGTTGCCACCTGAGATCATAGATGGCACCAAAAATTAAGGGAAGAGTTTATAGTCATACTTAGTGGGAAAAAAAAACGACTGGCATTAGTTCAATGGTAGAATACTCTGGCATGTTTCTGGAGAAATGTGGGTTCAAGTCCCGTATATCAATGAAATTTTTTCCACAAAACATTTATTGATTTATAAATGTTAAAAAGTCTACAGGTAACACCGAGATTGTCAATTATGTTTAAATCATTACTAATGCTAAACTAGCATGATATGATTTCATTATATATTTCCATCTTACTCAGCACAATAAAAAGAAATAGTTGCCACCCGAGATCATAGATAGCGTCAAATGTAGTTGTTGAAAATCACGGGAAGAGTTTCAAATCATATTTAGTGAAAAAAAGACAGAGCTGGCATTAGTTCAATGGTATAATACTCTGGCATATTTCTGGAGATGTGGGTTCGAATCCTATATGTCAATTAAATATTTTCCACAAAACATTTACTAAATCAACAGCTTAAAAATTTTTTTAATTTATAAATTAAGTACATTGTAAAATGAAACAAGCAATGTGTGTGGTAAGATAAAAAATACAACTAATAATCAAATTATTTTGAATCGTACAATTCCTATATTTTTATACAATAACATTTAAGATAGTGATATATAAAATGCATCTGAAGGAAATTTTCTGTTTTGATTAGCATATTTTAAAAAAATTTCCTGAGTTTATTGAGCAACAATTTTCCACTGAGAATTTTAGATATACCAGAGAGATCATCACATTATAACTGAACATTAATAAAACAAAAAAATCATAATAATAAATGCTATGTGATTATAATTTTAAGTGAAACAATCTAAATGGATTTTTTTACCACAGGGCTAATATAATTATAAAGATTTTGATGCACTGTTCCTAATTTTAAAATGTTATTCAGTGAGAATGAAGTCAGCACTATTACTGCCCCTATACAGGGTGAATCTGAAAAAGTGGGCAAAACTTTACGGGGTGGTAGAACGCAGCTATACGAGCAATATTCGTCATAGAATGTATGGTCAGAACGCAAGCGGTGAGAAGTTAAAAGGTAGTTTTCCACTGTCACATTTAAAGAATGAACACAAGAAGGAGAGGAGATACTTCAGAAAACATTTTATTAACAGGAATGTAATTGAGGTACATGCTCAAAGAAATTGCTCAAAAGAGCTGCCGCCAGCTGTAATGCGGGATAGGGACCGACGCACATTTGCGAAGACACCAGGCATTTCCCGAATATCGCCGGCAACAACGGTGATCCTGGCGACTAGATCCATATCGGTTTCAATGGAGTACTCGTAGATTAGGCTTTTCATATGGCCCCACAGGAAAAAGTCCAAACACGAGAGATCCGGCGATCTTGGTGGCCAAGCTATGGGACCACCTCGACCAATCCATCGCCCTGGGAACGTTGCATGTAAAGTGTTCCGCACATCTAAGCTGAAGTGTGCAGGCGCACCGTCGTGCTGGAACCACATTCTCGACCTGCTGGGGGTTGGAATCGGACGCAGCAGCTCCGACAACACCTCTCGTAGGAATGTGTTATACGATTTGCCATCCAGACGGTGTGGCAGGAGGTATGGGCCAACCAAATGGTCATGGAGGATCCCTGCCCAAACATTTACGGAGAACCGCTGCTGGAACGAATGAGGACATGTGGCATGCGGGTTCGAAGATGCCCACGTGTGTGAATTGTGGGTATTCAAAATGCCCTCACGGGTGAAAGTGCACTCATCCGTACAGACAGAACATGTGCACCAAAATCCGGCTGCGCTGCATTCTGCTGGAGGTACCAACGTGCGAAATCGACACATGGCTGATAGTCTGCCGGTGACAACGCTTGTACCTTCTGCATACGATAGGGGTGCATTCCTTCCTCCTGTAGCACACGGCAAACCGACATTTGGAACACGTGTACTGCACGGGAAACTGCTCGCATGCTACATCCCGGTCGCTCTTCCACCCTACGCAGAATGTCCTCTGCAAGTTGCGGTGTCCTGACACTCCTTTCACGCCCTGCGTCTTGCTTGGCCACGGTGAAGGATCCCGTTTCACACAGTCGCCGATGCAAACGCTCGAAGGTTTTCCGATCTGGAGTGCATCTCATCGGAAACCGGTCGGGTAACGTCTCTGTGCCTCACTTGCATTCCCGTCCGCCGCACCGTACACAAAGTGCATATCCGCCATTTCGTGGTTAGTATAACCAGCCATCCTCTCGGCAATCCACGGTAGAAATGCCGTTGGGTGCGAGGGCCGACCCTTTTATACCATTTCCAACGCCACCTAGCAGCTCGCCGTTTGTGTTCTGCCCATACTTTCTATGACGAATATTGCTCGTATAGCTGCGTTCTACCACCCCGTAAAGTTTTGCCCACTTTTTCAGATTCACCCTGTATAATACCTGACTTTCAAACCTCTTCCACCTTCTTAATACTTTGCAATTTTTTTTCTAATAAATCACTTGATGTGTTATTTATATCTTGCTAACTCTAGAATTTTCATTGCCATAGTTTAAGATGATATAAAAGTCACATACCTATTTAAAGCATTTAACATTTCTATTGTTACCAAGACTGATAATGCCATGGTCATTGGATGTGGATCTGAAAATACTGAGCAGTCTGCTACTCCAAATTTTTCAGGATCTGTGTGGCATGCTAAATGATGTGTTAACTGATAATAATTCAGGTGTGGACCATGTGGAGATACCATAAACCACCAAGCTGCAGCACCAACAGTAGCAGCTCCTACATAACCTGCAAAAAAAGATAATTTTTGTGAAGAAGCTTAGTAACTATGTAACTTATATTATAATAACCACTTAGTAACTTTGCATATAATTTAAAAATATGTATTAGTATTATATACTTTTAAAATATCTTGCACTAAAAAAGTAATTTACCTCCAATAGCCATATATCGGAAAAAGAGCCATCCTGAGATAAGAGATTCATCAGCTTTACGTGGTGGCCTTTCCATTATGTCCAGATCTGGAGGATTAAAACCCAAGGCAGTGGCAGGTAATCCATCAGTTACCAAATTAACCCAAAGCAATTGAACAGGGATAAGAGCTTCAGGTAGACCAAGTGCTGCTGTTAGAAAAATACTGGAAAACAGTGCAGATAATTAAAAATTGTTCACACAAGAATTCAGTAGAATAAACATTACTTTTATTAAATATGCAAATAAACTATTCTTGTCATTAGGCTTGGATGGCCAAAGTGGCACAACCACTACAAGGAAGAAAAATCATTATTCTTAAGAGGAGACAACATGTTAATGGTCTATTTCTTATGCTGCTCCATTTTTTTTGGAGTGCCTACCCATTACCTTTTTGATATCACTATGTTCATGATGTTTATCACTTTTTGGAAATAAATATCATACATAAAATATCTTGTTTAACTGTGCCTTGCAATTATTTTTATACCATTTCCCATTCCTGTCACTAAACTTACAGGTGAAACCATGTACATCCATTATTTATAAATCATTACTCTCAGGTAAAAAAAAAGTTTAATGTTGATTCAACTTTAATGAGTTAAATATTTATAAAGTAGGCAGTGTCCAACTGATTTAACAGCTTTTGTGCATCTGAAGTCTAATTTTATATACTGTTAATTGGGTAATGTTCAAAGCTCATACATCAGCATTTAGATAATATTATAGTCTGCATTTTCAAAAAACACTGAGGTCGGTTTGTTGTTCATGGTCCTCAGTCAACAGATGACACTGCTCAAGAAGCGTACACATTGAGGTGTAAAGTATGATGCGAAACGTAATCGTTGGTTGCCTATGTTTCTTTGATTTGTTTCTTTTGGGTGGGTAACGTGAAGTCACATGTCCTGTGTGTGATTTGATGGGAATGTGAAGTTATGATTGATTTTTTCACCATTTGATAACTCATTGGGATAACATGTCAATGCAGATAGAGGTAAGTGCATATGTATAATATATTTAAGGAAGGATTTTTAATGATAGCCAGAATAGGAATAATTAATACGTTCCTGTTGTTTTTTCGAAATTTTGTTAAGATATGATAAAAAATAAGTTATTTAAGATATTTTGGAATTGAAATTATTTAATATTATGAAGGTTGTTGGTGAAAGTGTTAGTGGACTGTTTCATAATGTTATAATAAATATTGATATAAACTCGATGGTTCAACATCCAGTAATAAATAGGCACTTTTTGATGTCAATTTCAATTTTAGAGGAAAAATTGTCTGAGTTGGGTGGGATACGAACCCACGATCTCCTGGTAACATGTCAGGTGCTCTGGACCACTGAGCTACCGGCTGTCGATCAAGATCTCCTCTAATTAATGCTATGAACATTCCCTTTATGTCACATATAGGCGTAATTTTAGGCAATTTTTAGCCCTAGTGGCTTTTTATTTGCCAATAGATGGAAAGCATGTCTTACAAGTATGCTAGTGATAATAAATATTGAGATAAACTCAGATAAACTCAACAGTTCAACATCCAGTAATAAATAGGCACTTTGACGTCAATTTCAATTTTAGAGGAAAAATTGCCACTTTTTCCTCTAAAATTGAAATTGGCGTCAAAGTGCCTATTTATTATCACTTGCATACTTGTAAGACATGCTTTCCATCTATTGGCAAATAAATAGCCGCTAGGGCTAAAAATTGCCTAAAATAACGCCTATATGTGACATAAATGGAATGTTCGTAGCATTAATTAGAGGAAATCTTGATCGACAGTCGGTAGCTCAGTGGTCCAGAGCACCTGACGTTATCAGGAGGCCGTGGGTTCGTATTCCACCCGGCTCAGACAATTTTTCCTCTAAAATTGAAATCGATGTCAAAGTGCCTATTTATTACTGGATGTTTGTAATGTTATGGTTACATCATTTAGAGTGGGAGTTCAGTAGCTTTTTATGGCTGTGTGTAGGGGGGAAATGTTTTTGTAAGTTGTTTGGAGTGAGGGGCATTTGAAGGGGAAGGAGTGGTTAACTAGATAGAATTATTTTAAATTTTTGTGTGTGTGTGTGTGTGTGTTTAGTATGATGTAATAGTATGTGTTTTAAGTGGAAGAAAATGGCAAAAGTTTATAATGTGGAGTAATTAAATTTCAAAAATGAGTTTTCATGGGGTGTTAGAGTTTTAGGAGAATAGTTTTTGGTGAAACGTATAAAGTGAATTTTCAGAGGATTCTAATGTAGTGGGGGGAGGGGGAGTATGCTTGGGGGATCGTAAGTTTTTCCGTGTGGGACTGAATATGGCGATAGTAATGATCACGTGTATTTCGTTATAGTAGTTTGGGATGAATTGGGTGAATTTTAGTAGTTAGTGTAGTATGGTAATTATTAGTGTATTATAGTGATTTAATAATTTTGTTATATATTTAAGAGTCTTAAAGTTACTTATATGATTTATTGTTAATATGTGTAGCGTTTGGTGGCTTTTTGATGTAGAAATTATGGGTATTCTAGAACTGTTGGTGTGGGAAAAAAATGGCAGTTTTTTAGTTGTCTCCAAGATTTGGTTTCGGGGGCTTTTTTATAATTTGGTCGGCGGTGCACTGTTTGCGATTTTCATGTTTTTCAGTTTGTGTTGTATTCGAGGACATTTAGTTTTGTGGGCTTTTTTTATAATTCATTCGGCAGTGCACTGCTTCTGATTTTCACATTTTTCGGTTTGAGTTGTCTGCGAGGATGTTAATTTTGGGGGCTTTTTTATAATTCAATTGACAGTGCATTGTCGATGATGTTCTTGGTTTTGAGATTGGTGTTTGATTTCATTAATCCTGGTGATTTATTTTAGTTAATTATTGTATTTGTGACTGAATTTATTAGTTTAGTAATAAATAGGCACTTTTTTGCTGTCAATTTCAATTTTAGAGGAAAAATTGTCTGAGCCGGGTGGGATACAAACCCACGATCTCTTGATAACATGTCAGGTGCTCTGGACCACTGAGCTACCGGTCGCCGATCAAGATCTCCTCTAATTAATGCTATGAACATTCCCTTTATGTCACATATAGGCATTATTTTCAGGCAATTTTTAGCCCTAGTGGCTTTTTATTTGCTAATAGATGGAAAGCATGTCTTACAAGTATGCTAATGATAATAAATATTGAGATAAACTCAGATAAACTCGACGATTCAACATCCAGTAATTTTTCCTCTAAAATTGAAATTGACATCAAAAAGTGCCTATTTATTACTGGATGTTGAATTGTCGAGTTTATCACAATATTTGTTATTATTAGCTAGTTTGTGGAAATATATTTGTGGAGTGTTCTAACTATTGGAAAAAGAAGAGGGGGGGGGGGATATTTCACGAATTTGAAATATATGGGAAGGCAAATGTGTTGCGTAGTTTCTTTGTTTTTTTTTGATATTTTTTTTAGTAATTCATGGTTGCGAGGTTTTTTTTTGGTGGAATCTCAGGTTTTTTTTTGTTTCGTTGCGTTGTTTACGATGCAAATTATCCTTACCATGGTAATGGTACTTTGCGTTTAACGTAAACTCAAGTTATTACCATGGTAACGAAAAAAAAAATTTTTTTTACAGGAACCCCTATTTGGGTTAGGGTCTGAGGGATTGTGGGAATCAACTAAAAGAATCGTTTTGTTATGCTGCATCAAAAAAAATGTTGGGGGGGGGGGGGGGGGGGGGGGGGGCAGCCAAAGACCGTGATGTGCACTACTGCCAACATTTACATTAACGAAAATGAAAAATTCTTACCTTACTACTTCACCAATATTCGAAGATATAAGATAACGTATGAATTGCTTCATATTATTATATATAGCTCGACCTTCTTCAACAGCTGCTACAATAGTGGAAAAATTATCATCAGCCAACACCATTTCTGAAGCAGACTTTGCAACAGCAGTGCCAGACCCCATAGCTATGCCAATTTCAGCCTTCTTTAATGCTGGTGCATCATTGACACCATCTCCTGTCTGAAAGAAAAAAGGAAAGTATACATAAAGTATTTTTAATATATACTTAAATTTTAAAGATTAAACATTTCCCTTTTTTTTTTATAATTGCATGAACAAAATGTCTATATCTATATGCTCTATATTGTCATTAATATGGTAGTCTAGTTGACATTCAAATGCATCATTTAACATTCAGAAGTAATACAAGGACATTTTCTATTTGGTTTATGCATCAACAAGATAAAATAGTTTAACTTATTTTAACATAGCTGACAAATTCAAGTAAATCTGATTTGCAGAAACATTGCATACCCATCTAAATTAGACATTTTGCTCCATAAATATAAGAATAGGAATTTTAATAAAAATTTATATTGGGTTGTTTTACCTCTGAGCGGCACTTTTTTGCACACCATGGGCTAAATGGCCAGGTCACATGGACCCCGAAGGCTCAGAGAAGGTTGGAGGAGGGGACCCACTGGAACAGCTGTTGGGAGACAGATGGTAGCCTCCCATCAAGGCCATCCACGTGTTCTTTAACGTGCACAGGGTATGGCTCTCCCGCACACGGGGCCATGGCTTAACGTCCCATCCGACGGACGGCGGCCTTTCCAAGCCCATCGGTGTCCCCTACTGACCATGGGCAGGGCGGGGAATTTTGCGGAGATAAATCTCAATGCTGACCCAGCTGGGACTTGAACCTGGGAACTACAGATTACGAGCCTGGCGCGCTACCGACTGAGCCACCCCCCGCCCCAAAATTTATATTCTACATAAAACAAAGATATAAAGAAGAGTTTTACTACATACAGATAGAAATACCTATTCATAGAAGGCTGGTAAAGAACAGTAATAGTTTGGTCCTTTCTAAAATTAGCCATGGTACTGAAACTTGAACCCTTTGCAAGCAACCTAACAGGAAACTTGAGTCTTTAATTCTAGATGCTTATGGCATTAGGTGGTTTGATTTTGCAAGTAATGACAAGGTTAGGTAAAAGAAGTAAGCAATCATCTTGGAGCAGAATGTTGCCTAAATGCATAATTACAGATTATGGGTAGTGTTATGGACAGTATGTTTAAAGGCCTCAGAAAAAGGAGAAAATGTCAAACAGGACCTTATTATAATGGGTCTACAGTGACCAAATGTTGCAGTTGTAACTCATGAAATATATGTTTGGAGACTAAATTATATGGTCTAACTGGACCACTGTAGAGCTCTTTCTTTACAGTCATAAGCAATATACACATTTTGTAATTGTTAAACATAACAAAAAGAAACTTTGAAGTAGTGATTTTTGAATAGTTAATACAGATTTTTAATACTTAAGAACTGCTAGTTTTACATTTGAATACTGTTAAGCTGGCAATTAACTTATGATACTCTTTTGGTTCACTCTAAACAGCATTTTCTACTTAAATTTCTGTGCAACATAATTTCGCTCTTTTTTTCAATGATAAAAGCTTAAACATACCATTGCTGAAATTTCTCCATCAGCTTGAAGGAATTCAATAATTTTACTTTTGTGAGCAGGTTCTACTCTAGAAAATAATCGTGCTCTCTGGCATGCTAACTTTTGTTCTGTTGCTGTTAATTCATCAAATTCTCTGCCAGAAAATGAGAGACCTATAAAATGCACATACTATAATTAATAACAATGCAAGTAAATCATCCACACACACTAAACAATAAACTATCATATATGAATGACTGATTGCCAGTGGCATAGCAAAGCATGGCTTGGTATGCCAATGAAAGCTTGGAGGCCTCAGAAAAGCATTAGTTTACATTGCATATAATTTTATTTCTTTTATTTGGGGGTGGGCTAATTAGACTTAGGGTCCTAAAACTAAAGTTACACCTCTGCTGATAGCCTATTATTTTCTAAATGGTCACTGCCACTTCAAAGCTGAACTTTTTAACAAACATTCAAATATCTGATTACCACAGAAAACACACAATAAATATGAAAGTGATAATTTTTTCTAAGTTATGAGAGAAAACTACACTGCTTTGCAATTTAAAGGGAATTTGTAGATAAAAAAAAAAGGCTGATTCTAATTTTAGAGGAAAATTGTCTTGAGCCAGGTGGGATATGAACCCACAACCCCCTGATAACATGTCAGGTGCTCTGGACAACTGAGCTACCACCCGCCGATCAAGATCTCCTCTAATTAATGTTGTGAACATTCCTTTGATGTCACATATAGGGCTATTCAGGCAATTTTAGCCACAAGTAGCTTTCTATTTGCCATATAGATGGGAAGCATGTCTTACAACTATGCTAATGATGATAAATAATGAGATAAACTCGACTGTTCAACATCCACTAATGAATCAGCACTTTGATGTCATTTCTAATTTTAGAGGAAAAATTGTCTTGAGCCGGGTGGGATATGAAAGAATCAAGGTGGAAAAGAAAGCTGTTTGTGGCTAAAATTATCTGAATAGTGCCCATATGTGACGTAAAAGGAATGTTCATAACGTTAATTAGAGGAGATCTTGATCGGTGGCCAGTAGCACAGTGGTCCAGAGCACCTGACATGTTATCAGGAGGTCATGGGTTCATATCCCACCTCGCTGAAGACAATTTTTCCTCTAAAATTAGAATCGACGTCAAAGTGCTGATTTATTAGTGGATGTTGAACAGTCGAGTTTATCTCATTATTTATCATAAAAAAGGTTGCACATCAATGTCACTCAACCAATTCACAAGTGGTGAGGAAGTGTCTGAAAAAGTGTTTAATATTGAAAGTGTAACCTATCCCTGAAAATGTCACAATGGTATCAAAAGTAACATCCCAACTGGGACACAAATTTTGGGTTAATAAAGTGTGATCACCTCTCATAGCAATACACTACTCAAAATGATGTCACATACTGTACACGAGGTTATCCAAAATTATAGCAGGTATGAGAGTGCCATTCTCAGAAATTGAGGGATGCAACATATGTTCCTAGAGCATACAAAGCATGCTCTATGAGACTGAGGTCAGAGGAACAATACTGGCACTCCTTACGAGTTATGATTTTCACCTCCAGGATTGATCAACCAGTTGAGCTCTGTAGGAACAGGCATTTTCCTGCAAAATGATGCTGTCCCCTATTGCACCTGCATAAGATTGCATGTAACAGTTGAAGATATCATATTTCTGTACTTTTGAACCATCACTATGCGAGTAAGAACAATATAGAGATTTCTGTAACCACCAGTGAAATGCCTCCCCACACCATGACACTGTCCCTCCATAATTTCTCTCTCAATATTTGATGGAGTGTCCCTTGTTCCCTCTAAATAAGTATCTATCTTTAGTGGCATGATACTTGATTCAAAAATGTCTGGCCCAGTACAATTGCTCCTTCGCATGGAGTGGGGGTCACATAATGGTGAAAGTATGGATGAGCATACAGAGTAACTTCATGAAACTCCTGTTAATGGTAGGAAGTTGAAGCAAGGGTTCCAGTAACCCAAAGAAGTGAGAATGCAATTAAGCCAATGATATGTGATTATGTCTTTATGATGTAATTCAAAGCTACTTGTCCACATTTGCTGTTATTGCCCTTGGGTAACTCCATGATAGTCTCAGGAAACAGTCTGTCAAATTGTTGCCATAGCCTGTAACTACAAAAGTGCTAACAATCAAGATCTCTATTTGTGATTGTCCTCCTTCAATTCATACAATCACCCTTAATATCAAACTTTCCTAATAAATATCTATGTTTCAATGTGTAAGAGAAAAATCACCTTTCAGCAAACAGAATGCTAGTTTAAAATGTTTAATGACATGGTGATGAATCAAGAGCACTTATTAAGGAAACAAACATCTGCATGGAGCATTCATCTATATATGGTAATCATATTCAATGACTTTACATATCTATTACAGCATATTTTAGTAATATTTTATTGGCATTTAAATTTGTTGGGCTTTATGGTTCAGAGGTCTAACAGGACCTCTATAGCAAACCTAACCCAAAAGGACAGTAAATTCTATTGCAATTGGCTCTTTTGTTGGTAAGTGATTTATAGTCTCTTATCTTCAAGGGTAGCAACTGGAAAAAGGGCACTCCCAACCAGAAGCAACTGTTTCAAAGCTTTCCTCTTCACCCCACTACAACACTCTCAAAGTGCCTGCAACAAAGATGTCACTCCCTCACTTTATGAGTTTAGCTGCAAGTAACTTGTGATGAGAGCCATCTCAAAGGGATGAAGTTCATCACTGATTTAATGGTTTAAACTACATATTTATAAAGAATTTTAACTTTAACAATTTTTGCCATGCCCTTTGTATTCATCCTTCAATGTATGCATAAAAATAGTTATGAACACTAGTTAAATAAAATTTATAAATTTCCAAAATACTAGAACAAACAAGGGAAAAATTACACTAATAACATAAAACTGTACCTTTTCTTTTAAGATTTTCCTCTGAAGCAGCATGATATTAAAAAAAATGCAAATTACCATCATATATAAGAAGCAACATTTCACCAGTAAGCACATACAAAATGTACTTTATATGCCAATCAACTTTTATATTTACCTACCACACAGTATGCACCCAGGTGAATTTGAGGGGAGTGGAGGAGGAGTTTATAACCCTTCCCTTTGAAAGCTTGGGTAACATTAACTGAGACAATTAATCAAAATCAGATTCATGCACTCCCCTCACATTCGACTCAAATATATCCCCCTCCCCACATCAGAAGTTTTTAGGTGCTACCATACAACAAGATTTTGGGGAAAAAGATTTTTTTCAATAAAAATTTACATGCTAAAGAATTGGGGCATTTAAATTAAGCCCTCGTATATTTTAAACAATTATCAATTTGAAATTACAATGTAAAACATATTTTTAAAAGTTATTAGTATTGCTGCAATTATCAGTAACCATTCTTAATTTTTCATTTAACACAATTTTTGATTGCAAAAATTTGGTGAAAAGTGGTATATAAATATGATGCATATAAGTAAATGAAAATGGCTGAAATTAAGCAAGCAATAATAAACACTTCAAGCATAAGTTGGTATATGCAAGATAATATGTAAACTTTGATTACATCTTTATCTTGTGAATAAAGTGTACTCAACATTATTTTAAATGCTGAATTCAAAAAATAGTTTAGCTTTTTTATAGCACCAATATTTTAAAAATAATATGCAATTTATCCCTCAGAATGATTACATTAATTTATGCGAGGTACATATAAACACAGTTGACAAAGCCAGTGTGTAATATTTTTGAAGTATAATATAAAAATATATAAGGTAACTGTGCAACAATGCAGAATGTAATGGATATCCAACCACAGTTACTGTTTAAATTTGGCAAGAAATACTGCATATGAATGATTCATGTGGTGCAAGTTTCACACAAATTGTTCAATGCACCTAAATTCCAGGACTTCTTCACCATATTAAGAGGATGAAAATGAACTGATGGTAGCAGTGGAAATCAAATTAATATTTGAATTATCTTATTTAAATGACAGTAACCTTACTAAATTAGTCAAAGTGATTTGAATGATTTCATTCCAAATTTAAATGCCCAAACACTGTTCAGAACTTTTAGAACCTGTATTGTAAGATAGGAATTTATTTAAGAAAATTACAAGTATTTCTGCATTTGCTACAAACAGCTTTCTAACTTCAATGAGTGAAAAAAATTTTAATGATGCTGAAGGAAGCTATTGGATTAAAAACAAGTCAGTAGAGACTGTTTATTGATTCTTCTATGGCCTGTGTTATTACATATTAGAAATATACATCCTACTATTTTAGATGGGAAGGCTGTAGGGAAGAGGTGTATGAAAACTACAGTTCCTCCACCTTCCCATCTAAAATTCAGTAAGATTTTTTACTTCTCTGCAGCACTTTTGCACACACTGAACTAAATGGCCAAGTTACAAGGATCCAAAACTCAGAGAAGGTTGAGGGAAGGGAACCCAATGGATAGCTGTAAGGAGACAGATAGGAAACCTTCCATCAAAGCCATTCACAGCATGTTCTTTAACATGCAGTGTATTGCTCTCCTGGACATGAGAGTCATGGCTTAGTATCCTATCCAATAGATGGCAGGCTTTCCAAGTCCACTGGTGTCCCCTTTCTCACTGAGGACAGGGTGAAAGTTAGCAGAAATAAATTGCAACACTGGCAGCATTGGACTTTAACTTGGGAACTGCAGATTACAAACCTGGTACACCCACAAGTTCAGGATAACAAGTACTGATATTATGGAAATAGCCTTTAGAGAGATTTTTTTTTAACAGGTCTCACAAATTTTATTTTTTTATATAAAGAGATAAATTTAAGGGTAAATTTGATACAAGTCAAAATTAGTCCTTTTCCAAGAGATTGTTTAAAACATTTCATCTTCAGTCATAAAAAATAACTTGGATCAATACTTTTAAAAGTGAATAACAGTCTGCCCATACATCATGGCACAAGATGGCCTATTTGTTTTCTGCTCTCATTTTTGTGTGAGAGATGTTGCTGAATCATCACACTATCAGCTTTGACTTCTGTGTTCAAGAGCAAAGTGTGATTGCCTTCACTTTAAAAAACTTTACCAGGAATTGTGTTAAAAAAATTTGCTTTTCAAGAGTATACTGTATCACAAGTATTCCTATTGTGTTAGTTATGGCCATATAACATCTGTCACAGATGACATCTCAAAAGAAACTTGTAATAATTGAGAGTTGACCCAACTTGTTATCACTAATTGGTATAAAGATATTTCAAAAAATAAGGATAAGTTATGGAATATAAGTGTCATTGCAAGTAAAGAGTTACCACTGTTAAGATTTCTACAAAATACCAAATTTAATATATGTAAATAATCTGTAATTTAATAGAAGTAGACTTATCTGTTGCAATCATTTTGCATTTTGGAAAAAGCAATTTTTGAAATTTTTATTTGTTGTAAATCTTTTAAAACATACTTAAGAAAAGTAATAAGTTGAGTTGCACTTAATTTTTAAAACACTTTATATTTATGAATAATATTAAAACAAAGCAAAAGAGTTGCAATATATGCTAATAATATTTAAACCTAAGCTCCAATACAACAACTGTCAAGCGTGGATATCAGACTTTAAAACTTTATGTGGTGTAAATCCTGAAAAATAATTCAAGGGAATAAAGCAAAAAGTTACCAACTAAAAGATTCAAAAATAAAATTTCCATTCAAGAATGTTTTCTTCACTAAGGTTCACACTTTTCAGAGTGGATCTATATCTTCTTACATCATAGCTTCCTTGAAGTTGAAAACATATGTATTGATGGAACTTCACCAATGAGATAAAAAGATGTGCCTTTTGAAATAAGAGCATTAAAACTGTTACAGTTATCCTTCAATCATTTTGATCACTATAGAGAACTTGCTCACACGACTCTTCGAATTGCATATTTCCAACAACTGTGCTATTAACAATCCTTATTATATTCTATTTTTAACCCCCAAGACAAACTGAATGCAAAAAATGTTAAAACTACCTTATGATTTGCAAATATCAAGATGAAATTATTAAATGCAAGACCCTGTATGCTATTATGACTACAGAAGCAACTATATCTATTCCTTTTTTTACTGAGAATCACTGCTCTAGAAATAAGAAATCTTTTTCATTTAATGTTTCAAATTTCAGAGTACTACCTGTAGTATCCTCATTTTCATCAAAAACACCAATTCTTCGACAGATTGCTTCTGCTGTAGCCTGCAATATAGAAATAAATAAAAATCAAGTATGCAAATGTGCATTAAAAAAAAATCCCTCTGTTGAGGGTTTTTTTGACCAACTTACAGTAATACGACTGCAATCCAACTATGGCCAAATGAAATTTATTTTTTAATATTTTGTGAAAAGGTAAAAAAAAAATTATGGTCATATTTTTTTAATGCAAATATACACAAGAGATATATAGATATATTAAACACACAGCCTGTCCAAAATAAAAACTTCCAGTGCTCAAAATAGATTTAAAAAAAAAGGAAGTGGGATGGTTAACTCTTTCATTCCATCCTATTTTGAGCACTGCATTTACCTCATTCATATTGACATCAGAATGAAACTATCAAGGCCACATATTTCCAAATGGTCTAAAATATAATCACACATTTAATATTCTGTTGCATGAAAAATAAAACACATTTTTTCCTTCTTCTTGGCTTCCAAAAGTTGAATCTGGCAGAATGGAGCATTTATTTAAAAAAATATTGGTGGTCCTCTATACCAGTTTTTTGCAACCTGTAGTATGTACACTCACAGTTGCACCAACTCTCATTAGGGGTTATGTGAGAAAAATCCAGAAATGACAAATGAATTTTTGCTACAAATAAGCATACTCTTTCACTCTTTATATATGAAAATTTATTTCTTATATCAGGGGGTATGCGAGTCTTTATAATGACTTTGAAAGGAACATATTAATATTACAGATTCATTTTAAAAAAAGGGGTTATGCGGCCTAAAAATGTTTGACAACTACTAGATTAGAACGACAAACAATGATAGACTACAGGCCTGCCCAAATGAACAAAATTGTGGCTTTATGTGATCTCCTACAATAAAACCTGAATAATATTTTAATGAATTAATATAAACAGTCCAAATTTATTCCATCTATGAAACAATGTTTTGTCTGATGTTCTGAAGAAATTTACATAAAAATTACTATAAAACTGCAAACATGCAACTCAGGTAATCAAAACATTTTGGGAATTCTATATCATGTTTGTTGCTCAACTGTCAAATCTGATATAGCCATCATTTTGACAATCCCAAAAACCATTTAACTGACTCTTTGAAAGAGACAACAGGGATAATGGAAGAAACTAAAATCAAGCAGATTTGGTCAGATGGCTGAATGAGTCGCACTGCTGAAAACAGATTGAAAAAACAATTTCAGAACACCTAATATGATTTTGTATATTTCTCCAAGCATCCATCCCCCCCATCATCCCCCCCCACACACCAGAGTTCATTTAATACATGAGTGTTATATGGCTCTAACTGTAAGGCACCAACATAAGGACATGCGTACCATGTTAGCATGTGCACAACTTGTTGCACCCACAGTATAGTTTATAGCAGCATTTATCTTGAGAGAATAGGTACCAGATTCCCTCTACTATTATAAGGGAAAGAAACTGTGGAGGTGGTTATTTGAATAGTGTGATCAGGCACCACTGTCAATGGCCACCTAGACTTCTATTGTTCTGGGAAGAACTCTCATGGTGTCAGGTATTGTGATGAGACCATCAATCTTTATGTTTTGAAGGACTAACTGGTACAGATAATGCTCATTCACAAAGAGCTCACCTTCAGAGTGAGACTACAGAACATGTGTTTATCTGATATAATCAACATACTTCAGTATTTGCCATTTTAAACAACAAGCTGAAGCAACTGGTCTGAGTGCACAACAGTAAGTTGGGTATAAGTAATCAAAATAACCTCTTCACTGGAAATTTTTGGGAATGTACCTTTAACAACCAATCTCAGAAGAGTTTATAATTATGGAGAACAAGTGATAAGTTTAAAGGCAATTGCAAATGCAACATCAAGATCAAATTGTGTATATGGTTTGTATTCATTAACAATTTAATGACTTTTTTTGTAACATTTCCTCTATGCTGTTTCAGGGTTAGGTTGTTTTACCTCTGAGTGGCACTTTTTGCACACAATGGGCTAAATGACCAGGTCACAAGGATCCTGAGGGTTCAGGAAAAGTGACCCACTGGGCAGCTGTTGGGAGATAGATAGTAGTCTCCTGTCAAGGCTATCCAATACATGGGACCATGGATTAAAGTTACATCCGATAGACAGCAGTCTTTCCAAGCCCATCGGCGTCCCCTACTGACTGAGGACAGGGTGGGGAGTTTTGCACAAATAAATCTCAACACTGACCCAGGATTAGTCAAGAACTCGGGAACTGCAGATTATGAGCATGGCAAGCTACTGAATGAGTCACTGCCACTCCTCAAAGATATAATTTGCAATAATGACTTCACACCCCTACCATCAGCATGGAACTTGCTCTTATGTGAGAAGATCTCTAACTCCTCACATCATCATCAAAGGGGATACCACTACTTAAGTGCTGGCTGCAGCACTCAGTCACTCAGTCAGCTGAAGCTCCATTTTAATTAATGATTTTAGTATATCATTTAACTTAAAGACTAAAGTTAGTCTGATGAATTGGATATTTCAACTTTTAGAATAATCTTTTTATTTCAAGTTACTTAAAAAGTTTAGGATAGATAACTATACATATTACCCAAAAGTATGGAACTGTGAAGAAGTAAAAGTGATATCATAAAAAAAAAACTTATCAATACCCATTGTAATGCCAATAATGTGATTTCCAGCAAAAATCACCAATGATGAATAAAAACTTACTATCTCAGTGCATCAAATAGTGAAGGATTGGTGATCTGTTTCCCCAACAGTGTCAACAGGATGCAGAACTGACGTAGCCTGGCAGAAGAAAGCTACAGTGGTGTGTACCTAACTTTGTTTCCAATAACTATCAGGCACCAACTCACAGTAGGATTGGTGGTCCCTCTGCTGAATGTTACACCACGAAGCTTAACTTCAACCAATAACATCAAGGTGATATTTTAATGAGTGCACCAACTAGTTAAGAATAAACATCACAAGGGTAATATAATATTTAAGTTTTTGTATCATTTAACAGCAATTAAGACTATATTAGTTTTCGTTAAACAAAAATGTGATATGATGTCTATGGAGTAACAAATCAAAGAAAGGTTAATGTATTAGAGCTGTAGCAGCACTAATGTATATAACTCAATTGAGCCAAAGATTATAAAAGATTGAAGTATACAAAAGTTTTAAAAGTATTATCATATATATATAACACTTATATATTATACATTAAATTTAGTTCCCTAGTTCTGTCACCCATTGAACATATTTGGAGTATGATTGGACCTTCAATGACCACTGCCTCTCAGCACCTACTACCGTTGGCCAGCTCATGGCACAGTGCAAAAAGCATGACATTTGAATTTTTTTGACTTGCTACTGCTGTTTGTGGAGGCCATATTTCTTATTGATATACACTGCATTTCTGTAAGCAAATAATGCTGATTTGATACATAAACCTAATAATTTCTTGTTTGCATTGCTATCACTTTGTTTTGAGTTCAAAGTAAGCAATCCTTGCAAATGGGGAAATTTGAATGATGGGCAGTGTGCCTCTTTATAAATGCATCAGCATAACTAATTGCATTCATATTCAGAATTTGTCCAGTCTTTGTTCATTATTAGACCCTATCACAACACCTTGCTCAACATAATTTCATCAAAAGCTATTAGTGTTTTTCAATTAATAATGTTTTTGTTTGATCAACTTTTAAGCATTAGTGTAATCTGATGGCAAGTAATCAAATCTTGCTGCATAAGGAACATATGATTAAAATCTTGGAATTAGATTTAGTAAACAAAGATGGATTACAATTTTAAGCATTTTTAATACATTTGGAATTCAACAATTTTCCTAAAAAATTTAAGCAACGAGAATACTAATGAGGCAACTAGAAGGACACATATCACCTCTGGTGCATATGGGAATCTCGTGTTCAAAGAGAATGAAATTTTTCATTAACCTACTTTTTCACTCCTTAAAAGTTCTGTAATTACTATTTAAATATTGGTAATAGCAATATTAGTAATTATAGAACATAAAAAATATTTGTCTTTTATTTCTTAAATTTAAAAAGTTGCTTTTCTCACACCACCACTGAGAAAACAGGGCAGATTATTGCTGTCAGTGGAATATCTCGACACTGCCACCAAAATTTCAAATTCCTAAAGAGGTCAACTCATTGCTGACAATGGAAACTTCATGACTTTCCCATTCTATCATCAAAATTTCAATATCTAGCATAAATACATCATTTGCAATATTTATTAAAAATTTTGGAAATTTTCAGCTTTTTCCACCATTAGAAAGTACATTTATAGCTTTGGGGAGATTTGGAAAGTTCAGATCATATTTTTTCATTAATATCTAACCAACCTAAAAGGAAATTTTATCTCTAAACACAATTCTCTCTTAAAACATAATATTCCATTTTTCCACCCTCCCTGGGGATAAGAGGTCAACTCAATATTACAAATAAAAACTTCATGACCTTCACAAATTCCACCTAAAAATGTACAATTTCTATCATGAATACATCATCTGTAGTATTTTTTTCAAAATTTGGAATTAACATTTCCACTGTTAGAGGGCACAAATTTTATAGCTTTTCAAAAATTCATATAACATTTCATCAATATTTATCCAATGTAAAAGAACTTTCAATTTATCTCTCTATAAACAAAAAAGTTAGATATCTATGGATTAACTAATGAAACTTCTCCTTTTTTTAATGAAATAAAAATTATATTCCATCACATATTTAACAAAATATTCACATTTTAAGAAATATTTACTGTTAAATAGTTCTGGAGTATTCACTAAGAAGTATATACTTATTAAAATGTGGTATATAAATCAGATTTTTTTACCTTATTATCACCAGTAATGACAATGACTCTTATTCCAGCTTCTTGGCACTGTTTTATGGCATCAAATACTTCTTTCCTTGGTGGATCCAGCATACCCACAACACCAACAAAAGTCATGCTTACCTAAGACAAAAACATATAACTGCAAAATCAACTAATGAATATTAAAAATTTATAAGACTACAACTAGCATATGTAAATGTTATATGCCAAATTCAGCATTTAATTCTGGGTTTTCTGAAAATATAATATTTAACAAAAAAGACTAGTTTTATTTTAATAGAACTTTTTTTTTAGAGTCATATACTAAAAAAAATGCATCTGGCAACACAAACGTTTTTTAAAAAAAAACTAATAGACAGAAATAATTATAATGCACATGAATAGAAAGACTATTTCTAAATAACAAAAAAAATTTTTTTTTGTTTCAAGGAAATATTTATCTCGTTTTGTACTTTTTTTCTCTGTACCATACTTTGAGAAAATTCCAGGCATTTAGCCAAATGTGCTAAGTCAAACAAACAAGTTAACTTTAGAATGAAAAAAAAAAAAAATCAATGGGAATAGGTCATGTTATATACCAAATTAAACAGAATTTAATTATGAATTTTATGAAAATAAATAATATAAACAAATTTACAAGTATATTGATTTTAATAAGCCTATTTCAATATATGATGAAAAAAATCAGACTATACAATTTAAGGCTTCATTTTGGAAAACCTGATGAATAAAAATAGTTAAATTATATATTAATCGAAAGGAAATTTCCTCCAGAACAATATAATATTCAACCTGAAATATGATTTTTATTTCTTTTAATGATTCTTTTCAGTATCGTATATTTTAAACACAACCAGTGTTATGCAAAGTGACTTGTACTTCTCACATTCATGAAATTTTCTGAACTGGTTATGAAATGGAAAAAAACTTTCTTAGCTGCCTTTTTTTTTATTAAGTACTAGGAATTTTTTCTTTCGGTGCTGAAGTTTGGCGATCTTGGCTAAGTGCAGAAATGTTGATAAATAATAAACAAACTCCACATACTTGGTATTAACCTATAAATTACCACTTTGAGGTCGATTTAAATTTTAGAGGAAAAATTGTCTTTGGGGGTGTGGTTCATATTCCACCTGGCTCAAGACAATTTTTCCTCTAAAATTTAAATCAACTTCAAATTGGTAATTTATAGGTTAATGCAGAAATGTTTGTGCACCAAAGCAAAAAAACAATGTTATATCATCAGATTGGCACAGCCAAGATATTAGAGTGCTTTTAAATTCATTAAATATCCATTTAGTAGAATTTAGGTGTGGACTTTGCTATGTGTTCTGTTCGGAAATGGTCAGTTGGAGTCTTATAGATTCCCCTTGATTGGTGCGCAGGTGAGCCCATAAGCAAGCACAGATTAAGGTGTGGTAACACATCTGCACTTTTAGTACTTATTTCATACAGATAATTTAATAAAATCACGATAAGTGCTATACATTTAGTTCTGTTTATAAGTTATCCTATCTCAAGTTATATGAGAAGTGCAATAGTTATTACAAATAGTTGGAATGACCCTTAGTTATATTGTATTAACTAATTACTAAACTTACAGACAAGTCATATATATAGTTTTAAACAGGTTGTCAAAATATAATAGACTTATAAGTATAACAAAATCAGTTACCACTGCTTAATGGCTGGTACATCTGCATTAAGAATGTTCACCGTGTGATCAGCTGAAGGTAGTTGATATCACATTAACAATTCTCTGCTACCAGTCCTTATGAAACATAAAGCTGTTGTGAATGTTATCTTATACTTAGTTGTATGCCGTTAATACATGCTCAACATGAGATTGTAAAATATTGCACAGTTGATGATATTGCACTACATAATATTAACCACATGCCTGATGCTGTCTATTGTTAGGCAGACACTTATTACTACTGCTGACAATAGGTAGTATTAACAACCATCCGTAAGAGTAACACTTTCATCATCAGATATTGTTCATAACTAAATCATACAGTAAAGGATGCACTCACTGGTCAGCAATGCCCCAACTGATAATATTCTCCCCTGCATTCTCTAACAGACAGTGTTCACTGGCAAGCAATAGAGGCATCGCCCCGGCAATTTTGCTCATGGTTTGAAGAGGGAGAATTCCAGATGGCATTTCCCTGCTTGCTAATCTTACCAAGCCCTAATCCCTTCATTGTCACCTCCTGAGCTACCTTTCTTTCTTTGTTTCACCTTATCGAAACTACATTCTGTAGACAAAGTGGTTTCTCAATTATACAAAACAACACAAGCATATTTTTGTTCAGGAAATATTTTGAGGGTTTCTCAATTATTTTTCTCTACTAACAACAATTTAAATATGAATACCGAAAACTAGATTTTAATGATACAACAGCACAATGAAATTTACAACCTTAAAATTGCTAATTAAATCGGAAAAGTTGTGGGACAGCCAGGCTTGCATTCACAGACTATTTTTTTTTATTTTATTCATATTACTTTAATGATAATACGATGAATCAACAGTAAGAATAATGTTCATGACTGTCTTAGTGTTTTTGTTTTCAAATTCTGCTCCAGAAAACTAAAGAGATGAAAAATTTGTCAAATTATCATCGAAGGATGGTCTTTGGATTGCTTTCATATATTATTCAAACCCAAAAATAACAGTTCCAATCTACATCCAAAGATGGTCCCAATAAGGAACAAAGTATTAGGACATTATAATCACAAGTGAATGATTTTTGCATATTGATTTTTCTGAAGAAAAATATAACTATATTTAAAATGGTAATAAATTTAATATTTATAAAATGCTCAATTTTTTTAACGTGTTTGATATTTAAGATTTTTTTTTGTGATCTTAAATACAAATGAAGGAGAGTAAAAGCTTTTTTGTTTACAATAGCAGAAAAACTTGCTCTTTTTTCTTAAAAGAAATTTAAGCAAAAAAAGATTAGATCATTAGAACTATTCATTATAAGTTAATTTTTCGCACTCGATTTAAAAATTCATGGATTCAACCAAAGCCCTCTCTCCGTAGGGAGGATTTTGATTCAACTCAAGGCTTATGCTTTGAATGAAATGACAAAGTTGTAACTGCTGCCACTTTCGATGCGCACGCAGGTAGCAAAATCTGAAGATTCCATGGGCAAATCCACACAAGTGAGCAATGTTGCAAAGGAAACAGTAATCCCTAGTGGCAATGCCGATTGTGTACCCTAAAAGAGCTAAATCAGAAACAATTCTTCCCTTTCATTAACATTCTCCTTTTAGGAAACGGGCAAAAATACTGTACAATTCGGAGGCAGATTTTCTTTAGTGTGAAACAAAAAACCCTAAAAATCGGATTTTCGGATTTTAAACCAAAACTCGGAGTAGTTGGCAGCTGTCTGTGTATAAAGTCAGGAGGAGGAGAGTACTTTGAATAATGTGAGATAGTGATAAAATATTTTTACAGAATCAGTCTGGTTACTTTGTCAGACATTTTTTTTGCATTTTTGTTCACATAACTGAAAATTAAGGACTTGTCCTACATAACAAGATGTCTGTCACAATGAGCTTTTTTTTTTTATCACAATCCTTTCAATTTTATTGTAGAACTTTTACTCTAAAAACTTTGGTGTTTCCCTTACATTTTACTACATATATCTCCTTTTAGCTTGTTTACATATTTTTAAATATTTATATCAACCTAGACATATCTGTAATTACGAACTGATAAAATTTTGGTGGGTGGGGAATAGCAGAGACTAATCTTAATACTGGAACAGTTAGGGCTCAGACTTGGGAACATCAAATTATAAGCCTGGGGTACTATCGATTAAGCAAGACCCTGCAACTCAACTGAAATGTACAAATGAAGTGTTGCAAAGCCCCCCTCCCCAACCCAAACAAACTGTTGCCATTCTCCATATACTTGGGATATTGTGTTCTGTGATTTTCCACTGAGTTTCATCACTTCTGTTATGGATGCTCCTACCCTTTGTACTTCAACGATGAGCCCCTTTCAAATTCAGCCAGATCAGCCTTTTAACCCATATCACAATTGCCTTTGCTCTCCATGTCTTTATGGTGTTTATAGGACTTTGCAGACATAAAATACTTATGTCAGCACAAAATTTTGCATTCTAAGCCATGCAAATCACAGTACTTCATGCATGATACAGGGTTCATAATAATTTATACAAGTAGATATTGATCAAAATCTCATGTTTGAAAGGAGAAACTGTTAGTAAACATTATAAAGAATAGTTGACTACTTTTCTTGTCATTCATTGGAGAAAGTTCAGACAAATTTCTGCTTTTGGAAACTGAAAAGATATGCTAATAATGCCTTATTTATTTTTTTCTATCTGTATACTGCTATTTTACTTTAAGCAACAAGTATCATTGTAACATGTATTTTTTAACCAGAAAAAATGAAAAAAATCATATGGGATTCTTGATTTTTAAATAAAATCAAACATGTATAATTTATTATTATACCATTAGTACATAGAGTATTACACATTTAGATTTCTTTTTAAACTTTACTACTAAATTATAAATATATACAAAACCATTTCACCTTTAACATAATGTTCAGTTAAAAGCTGTAAGATCTCACCTCATAAGCTGAGAATTTACCAGAATCAGCCAGGTCCATGTCATCAGATTTTGGTGGATTATCTATTGTGGCCAAAGATAAGCATCGCAATGTGTCTTTTCCTGTTCCATATTGTTTAGTTAAGTCTAATATTTTGTTCTTTATGGATGGAGTCAAAGGAACTTTGTTGCTGCCCACTCTCACATGGGAACATCGTTCTAAAACACCTTCTGGTGCTCCCTATCAATAAAAAAGCTGCAATTACATTTCCTATAAATTATATACAACAAAATATTTATAGTAATTCAAATTTTTGTTTCAGAAAAATAAAAATGTCAAGGTACATAGAAGCTTGCACAGTAACTGACTATTGAAACATTATCTTTAACCACCATAGCAGTTTTTAGTATACTCTTTCTAGCCCAAGTCTGTTGGATTTCATTATACAGTAGGTTTTAATGTTTTTAAGATGATACCTTTTAAACTTTTTAAATGCATATAAATTATATGGTGGTAAATTTTTAATTAAAACAAAATGGCAAATATGCAAGATTATCATAGAAACAAAAAGACTTTCCTTTAAATGAACACTACACTTAAACCACAGGTGAACCAATACCGAGCACAATTTTGCAAACAGCCTATGGCTCAATAACTTGCGATTGACCTGACATTGAATGGATTCTTAAGCATCAGTCTCATTAAAAAAAAAGTGCTATGAAAGCATAGGACAGTGATGTTTGGCAAAAGAGAATTTTAAGTATAGCATCAATGTAACACAATCAATTTTTTGTGATGAAATGAAACAAAGATTTTTGTAAGCATTATGTATACCTGGCTCTCAAAATATTCAATGGTTTACCTAATAACATAAAGCATGAAAGAAATCTTTATCTTTTTAAAATATTAATTATGAAATGGATACTTAAGCAAAGTGTAGAAATCTGTTATAGTGATTATGCCTCGCATAATTAGTGTTTAAACATACATTTGATCATAATGTTAACAGGTTTATTATATGTCAGTGATAAATAAGTTGACATTGTTGCTTTAAAATATTTTACACTTTCTTAATCTTTGTAACCATGTCCACAAACAAGCTTTGGCTCATGTGGAGTTTTGTATTTCACACTTTCAAAATTGCTTATTTACTTTGATAAAAGTAAAGCATTCATTGCTTTGTGTTATTATGAGTTTTAAATTACATGTTTATAATGTAAGAAAAGTGTAAATAAATTTGAATTGAAATTTGAATTTAGAAATTTATTATTTAGTGTGTATAATCATGTACATTGTGTGTAAATAAAGTTTTTAAAATTGATCAGCATTCTAGAGCTGTGTTGAAAATAATAAGTACTAGTATATAAAAAAAAAGGAATAATGAAAATTGATTTCTCTGGTTTGTTTCTACTGCATACTCTTTTAATGACAAAACACTTTCACATACACAAAATACATATTTACTCCTCTATTGAAGTTCATGACAGTCTACATGTTAAAATAAAATTCTAGATGCTTTGGTTCAATGTAAAGTTTAAATCATCAGTCCATTATTTACAACTTAGCACTATGCCTGCCTGCCTGCCTGCCTCCCATACCAAAGATGACCACCCTAGACTCATTGCAAGCTATCACACTGAAAATAGTCATTTTAAAATTAATTTGACATCAAAATAGCACAAATATGTAGCATAGAAGTTTAAAAATCTATGGTTGTTCATTATATTTCGCATAAGGTTCTTAATTTGGATTAATAACTTTTTAAATTTAATCAAAAGTTACTATCGCTATTTAGAGCATGGGTCCTCAAACTTTCTAAGATGAGAGCATCATTCAAACATTTTAAATTTTATGCAGGCTGGATAGAACTAGGACCAGACAGAAATGTCTATTATAATTTATAATATTTTTAATTACTTACACAGTATATAGATATGCACAATTTCAAGAAAAAGTCATTAATAATTGTAAAAAAAATCGCACACAGCACCTGACATGTTATCAGGAGGTCATGGGTTTGTATCCCACCTCGACATTTTTTCCTCTAAAAATGATATTGATGTTAAACTAAGAGTGATACCTTCCTTGACAGTTGAACAAAAACATCTGAGAAATTTCTTCAACTGTACACAAATTGCCATTTGTGAAAAATATTACATATGTTTGTGCATTGTTAGACTGCTGTTAGTTATACTCAAATACATTTAAATTAAAAGTCAACAGGGATTCAATTTTTACACTTATTTATATTTTAAGTATTTCCTTATTAGGAAACACTAAATCTTGTCACAAATTTAAAATATTACTTAATAAGAAATTGTTGATAATAATGATGTCTTGGACATGTTCCATCATACACATTACATTAATTAATTTGCAATAAAGTACCAATATTTGGTGTTAAATAAAACAGTGATTTTTAATAAGTCTTGCAGATGCCTGTCATTCGTTAACCTTGAGTGTTTTAAATTTTTAAAAATTTTATTTCATTCTGGAGAATTGTTTACAAATATACTGTATGACATACATGTTTTTTTTAGCAAAATTTTGAATGTTAGTATAATTAGTTTCCAGTAAGAAAGAATAGAATTTGATATTTTTACTTTTAAATATTCATTTTGGTGTATTGTTAGATTGCAAACTTTGTTGACAGAAAACTTGTTTGATAGAAATATATTAGTTCTAACTGTAAATTTGCATTGGCACCATCAACAATAACCCCCAAAAGGATATTAAAACAAAATAATATTGTCAACGCTTTATAGAAAAATTGAAAAACATATTTCAATAAATATTCACAGCATTGAAAATGCAAGAAATTATTTTCATTTAAGTTTTTAGAAAAATTCAATCTCGTTTTGAAACTGTTTTATATATTAAAAAAAGGACAAGTTTGTCTTTTCCTTGAAGTTTTGTGCAGAGAACACTATCAGTTACCTTGTTAAAAATACCATATCCCACAAGTTTGGAATGCTCTGGTATTTTCTTTCCCCCCCCCCATCAAAAACTTCTTGATTTAATTTTGAAGTTCAAAAAATCATTTTAATACTGACTGTAGCTTAACCACTCTACCTCATTGTAATACACCAAATCACCATATTCAGCTTCAGTTGTATCAATAAAACTTTTAAACTGACAATGATTCAATCTGGATTTTCAAATATACACTGCAGAAACAACAGATTTAAAAGATAAGAATTTTTTCCACATAATGACTGTTGAACAATGCAATACAGCTGCTTTGGTTTCTTGATACCTTTATATTGCTTTGCTAATTTGCCCCTTAACCCAACACAAGAACCGATCATATTTTTCACTTCATCTGTAACAACACACACATAAGCAATTCAAGTTTACTTTGTCAATCATTTCTAATACACTTAAAAATGCATTTTTATCAGTAGTAGTGTCCTTTGAGCTCTTTACTGCTGCTAGTTCTTCAGTTAGCTCAAAATTCTGATTAATCCCATGAATGAAAATAAGTAACTGACTATATAGCCCAGATCTATGCTTTCATCAGTTGCCAATCAAAAAGTAAGATCATGTGCTTTTTCTTTAAGCTGGAAAAACAAATCTGCTCCTATATATATATATCCTCAACTCTTCTAATAACTGTGCTTTGGGATAAACTTAAATTGCAAAATTTTTTACTTTATCTTGGCATACCTCTTCTACCATTAAAAGAACACTTTTTTAAGACAAACTTGTCATCAGTAAAATATCTGCCCTCCTGGCAATGACATTGAACCTGGTAACCAGCAGTAACTCTTGCAATATTTTAACTTGTAAATTTAAAAACAATGTTTTGCTGACTTGACAACTTTCACTAAGCTCTTGCATTTCCTTATGCAAATTTCCTTGAAATACATGCACTTCTCACTATAGTTGGTAGCATAATTTTTTTAAGTTATAGCCTTTAAATACTTCTACAGTTTTTCTTTTACAAATAAGACACATACATGTCTTTATAATGCACACAAAAAAGCAACAGTGTGTTTATTAAAAATCCAATAATCACAATCTACTTTTCTTTGAGAGCTTCAATAAAATGTTGGGGCTCTGAAGTAAATTATAGAATCACAAATTCTGAATGATTATGCTTATCTTTTGATATGCATACTATACAGATCTTTGTAAATCAAACAAAGTAATTTAGTTCTCCAAACACATCTGTCCTGATGCAGCTCATCATTCAGTGTGGCTAGACTTGTACTACAGATGTTTTTGATTCAGCCTATCTGCTTGGTTAGAAGGAAATGTCATATATATATATTTAATACAAGCACACTAATTAGATAAATATATATATAAAATATTTACAAGTTAAAGTCTGCACAACATTCTGATGCCATTGTCCACTGAGAGCATGAGTGTCAGTTTGAAGGGGATTTCTCAGAAAGAGCTTTAGTAAGTTGATTGGGACGTTGCCTAGCAGTAGCATCACATTTAAATCCACAGCAGATAATGAAGCTTGTCAGAGAGCATTTGCCACAAGTGCACACAAGATTCAATGTATTGCGTAGTGAGTGTAACTGATAGTGCATATTCTAGCTCTACCTGGCAGACAACAGAGTTAACTGAATGATTACTGTGTCTTTACCCTGTGTTCCCTGCATGATGACATTCATATAACCTGGCAGATATATACAAAACTTACCAATACAAACTAAAAAAAAAAAGTTTTTTTGCTGTTCCCATTGCAAAACATGTAATAATAAATGTATATTAGTTAACAAAAATATGAATAAAAATCTTTCACAGGGCTGGATCTGGTTTATAGTTTGTGAACCTCTTATTTAGAGAATAAGTTTTCATGCTTTTTTCCCCCGTCTCCTACAAACTCTTATCGATGTGAATAACAATTATGCAAAAATAGCTCAATTTTGAAGAAAATGGAATATTGCTCTTTTTCTTTAAAAAAAAAAGAGTTTAATACATTAAAATATTTAATATTTATTACATCTAGTTTTTTTAATACAATATATATTTATAAGCTGATCAAAGCTTAATTTAAAATAACTTACTTTACAAAACATTTTTGGTCCAGCTCCAAAGCGCGATACTTTTAATGGTGCACAGTAGGTACTCATAGATTTTCTGTCACGTGAAAATTCTAAAGTGAACTCTTTCTTCCACATTGATGAAATTCCATTATTGACAACAAGAGCAGCATCTCTTCGTGTGCGTCCAGTTTTCTCAAAGTTCCAAGGATTCATCTTTTCTGCCAATACTACAAGAGCAGTTTCAGTTGACTCTCCAACTTTCTCAAACATTTGTTTATACTGTATGGGCCAAACAAGATGAATTTAAATTTCATATATTTTAAGCACATGTATTAAATAAAAATAATTAAAAATTACAGAAACATGTTGAATTGTTTTAGAATAGTTGCACAAATGTTCCTAATTATTTGGTTAATAATGCTGAGTCGAGTTTCATTATTCTGACAACACTGGGAGTAGAGTAGGTTTGGTGATTAACAGAGAGAAAACTACAGTGATGAAAATTAGTCAGGCAAGTTATGGTTCAGTTATTTTGAATGGTTGCACTTGAGCAAGTCTCTCAGTTTAATCATCTTGAGAGCTGTGTAACAGATACTTGTGAAGTGCAGCAGAAGAAACAGGACAAGGATTTCTGCTAGGACTTTTAAGAATCTGTGGAGTGTATGGAAAAATAAGCATATGCACCTAAAGAGTAAAGTTAGGTTGAACAATAGTTTGATCCTTTCTGAAGTTAGTTATGGTAGTGAAACATGGACCCTTTGTAAACAAGAAACTTTATGTTTTGATACTAAATGTTTACACAGTATCTTAGGCATTAAGTGGTTTGACTTTGTAAGTAATGTTGAAGTTAAGCAAAGGCATCACCAACCTCTTTTGAACAGCATATTGTGCAGAGACTTGGTTTGATCATATTGCTCATATGCATAACTATAGATAAGTGAATAGGGTTATGAACAGTGCCTAAAGGCTGCAAAGAAAAGAGGGAGACAGGATGAAGTGGGTAGACAATGTCAAACAAGATCTTGCTAGAATTGGACTACACTGGTCAAATGCAGCAACTGCATCAGGACAGATGTGTTTGGAGAAATAAATTACTAGTCTGGCTGGACATCTGTAACCCATGGCTGCTTGAGTATTTTGTATGTGTGTATACACAAATTCTCCTAAAGTGTTTAAAATAATAAATTATCCCTAAGCTGCTGCTTGCCACATAGGTCTGATAGGAGTTTTTCAGTGTAATATGCCATAGAAAGGATCTGTGAGGAAGGATTTTCCCTTTGATCAGAGGAGAACTACACTAACCACTTGGCTAAAAAAGGACCTCAGTTTGAGCCCTGATAAGGTAGGGAGGTGTTTTTTTTTTGTCTTTCTGCTGAAGTATTGCCTTCCTCTCATATATTCTCTATGGAATACTATACTAACAGACACCTTTTAGATCATTGTGGCAGGTGGCTGCTTGAGGTATATTTTATTTTACAGCACCAAAAAATATCTGTGGAACCACAGTATTGTCAGGCTTTTGATCCATAACTAGCTTACAGTATATAATAGTTACTAAGAAAGACTAATGTAGGATTTTTTTGTTCAATTACAACTCTTGAATATCTTTAGATTTCTTTAATTAAAAATCAAAATAAACTGCACACTTCTGAGCTGCCACATACCTCATTGAAATCTATGCTGGAATCATTACACATAACACATATTGTTGCTAACTCATATAGGGATTCAAAATCAGAACATCTCACTTTCTGTCCCTTCAGAAAGCTAGAAAAGATTATTTAAAAGCAAGAATTTAATTACACAAATAATTTTACTCAAAAATAATTTTCACATGAAATATACTATGTCTTATGCAAAAGAAACAAATTGGAGTTAGCATATATAACATATAATAATGCAAAACAGTACAATTAGATGTTACATAAATATTAGGTATTAAAACTTTCACCATTTTTAGATTTACAAATAATTTGTTAATTTGTAAAAATAAAAATGGTGAAGGTTTCAAAATTTAATATTTTGTTTAATATCAATTTATTTTTTGGCAGCCTTAAATGTAGAGAAAATAAGTGGTTGTCTACTTTTAATATGTTAAAAACAGAAAGGGTAAAGGATCTTGGCCATTGCAGACAGATAAAAGACAAGTTTATCAGGATGACAGAAGTTACCTCACTTTCTCATCCTTGCTGGCATTAAGAATTCACAGAAGTATTAGAATCTGTCTTACTATGTCAAAAGTCCTTTAATAGCTGATCTAAATGAAAAAATATTCTATCCACAAATCAAGACCTGCATGCATTCCTATTCTTGATCTCCATAGAAAATGATTCAAGGAATATTTTCTTCATCTTGATCATCCAATTTTTGTTTTTACTTTAATACTAAAAAACTTTTTAAAAAAAAGTGAAAGTTAGAAATACAGCTTTCAGTTACTGATCATTTTTAATGACCGATATGAGAATGCACTGCAGCCCAACTAGAGGCAGCACCTGCCAATAGGATTGGTAATCAATGGCACACAGAATGTGTGAAAAAGACCCATTCATTATATATGAAAAAATATTAAGGGGGTGGCATACCACTACCAAAAGAATGACAAGAAAATATAATTTGATATGCACATAGAAATGGTTGTAAAGCCCTGATTTATGTTTATCTTCAATTATAATTTTATAAATGCTTGGTTTCAGTTAATGTCCTTAATCATGGAATTTCATTTATTCACTAATAACCATAAATTGGGTAGCTATATCTATAATTCTTTTCCATAACATAGCATGGAAAATAAGTACTCCCATTTAAGTGCTATAATACCAAATTTCTGATATTTTACAAAACATGCAAATTAACAAGCCAGATTTCATCAAACCCCCCCCCCCAAGTTACTAGGGAAAATTTCCCCACTCCTATTCCTCATAATATTTGCATAAAAATATCAAGTAAACAGAAAGATGTAAGCTATATATTTTGATGGAAAAACTGTGCTTCAAAAGAACTCTAAGTGGGTAAGTTAATAACACTGCAGCAGATAAAAATCTGGCTGCTTCCTCCAATTTAACACATTTGGATCATGTAAAATTTGAAATATACTACTGTTAAAAGTGGATTAAAGGTGTAGTGAACAAAAAGTTTAAGACAGAATGCAGTTAATTTAAACTACTTTAGAACACTTAAAAGTTATTTAAGCATGATATTTGCTAAGGGTTAAATATTCTTCATTTAAATGTCTTTGTATACCTTACACATAAGTTAATTGTTTAGAAAAACCAATTTTTCCCCCTACCAATTTAAGCCTAGAACCACATTGTCTTACCACTAATGTTTATCTTCATGTACAACAGATTTTGAAATTCCATCAACAATAAAATGCAAATAATTATAAAAAGTTAGTAAAATTTTGCTATTACAGATAACAAGAAACTCCCGATGAAAAGAATAAATTTTACCAGGTCCACTGGGTTTGGCTATATAAGAATTTCTAGGTTTTTTTTCATTCTCACAAAATTTAAATATGCTGCAGTATGACTTTATTTTGTAAAACATTAGGGAATGAGGAAATAAATTTGGGTATATATTAATATTAATTATAATGAGGAATCAAATTAATAAATTTTTATTATGGGATTTTTGAACAAGCTGTACAGTTAAAACTAAAAATTAAATACAGATTCATAAAAATAATAAAAAAAAAAGCCATACCAATTAAAATCCTATTCACTTTCCAAAAAACTATACTGCTATACAAAATTTGAACAAAATGGACAAACTAACAACTATCTTCCAGTTTTAATTATGGTGGATGAAACATACTGGATTGGTACCTTATTTTGTCAACATTTATTAAATATTTTAAAACAGTTAGGGTCATTGTAAGTCTAACTTAGAATTTATTTTTATAAGAAAACAACTAAATTTTCATTACATGAGATAACACTATTATAAATGTTAAGACTGCTACAAATTGATTAAACAGGTTTTACATAAAATTCATGACAAGTTAAAAAATATATATGGATTATTACATACATTTCACCAATTGGTTCATAGGTCGATCCTGTAACTTCAAATTCGTGGAATTTTGTTTCATTATGCTCAATTTTGTCAATAACAGAAACCTGCAAACAGATATAAAAGTTTTCATTTGAAAATTGCACAATATGTATGCTGCATTGAGATCTTTTTTAAAAATGTTATTAAATGAGTAATCTGTCAGCAGTTTCGAAGTTTTAATCTTTCCTGTTCACACATAATGAGTAGCTAAAAATGGAATAATGCTAGAGAATGAGATCAACCACAACAGAGCTAAACTTCAGCCAGCAATATGGATAAAATTCAAGAGGTAACTTATGCAATAGTTATAAATTTCTTTTGAATATTAATGTTTAAAGTGCTGGAAGACACTATAGGTCCCAGAACCAAATGTAGTTAATATGCAAAATAATATGCTCAGAGTTTATTCCCCCCCTCCCTGTTCCCACAGAAATCAGACATTTACACTTTTTTTAAAATCAATCCTGAAAGTTTATGAATTAAATTTCATAATTAGTATAAATCTAATGATTTACATATCAAATAAAATTGCCAAAAATGATGAAAGCATTATAAAGCTGCGATAGCCTTTACTTAGCTTTTTTCTCACACCAGTGCATTTGTGGGTTGTTTTCTTCCTCTTCCAAACTAAAGTTTCATGAAGAATGTTCTTTGAACTCTTGCCATTAACCCTTTCTCTACCATACTGACTCAAAACAGCCTACTCTGCAGGTAGGAAGTAGTGAATAGGAAGGGATAGCACTGATTGGATGAATTGGTACGGTACTGTAAGGGTTAAACTTTTCCTTGATCTTTTGAAATTCACTCAAAAATAACCTGTAAACTGGGTTAGGAATGTCAGCAAAAGTACACAATATGATGAAATTTTCAGAATTACTGTACAAGAAAATTAGAAAAAAAATTGGGAACTATATGATTATTCTGTTTCAGCTAAATCTGTTTATATATTATTATGCAGAATTAAATGTTTTTTTAAAAAGAACATTCTGTTCATTAGTTAGTTCAGAATGAGGTTAAAAACTAATGAAATTATTCTTTTTACTATATTGTTTTAAATAAGCACTTATTGAGATTAATATGCTTGCTGCTTTTCTAAAATATTTTATTCTCTAAAAATTCCCAATTGTTTTTTTTTTTTGTATAATGATATGACATACAGGCAATAAACAGAAAAATGGTAACAACTAATGTCAATTAAGAATCAAATTCAAGACTAAATAATTACATATATTTTTATGGAAACATGACCAAATATAAATATGTCAATTAAGCCATTTAAAATTCGTTTTTGAACAATATCTGTTCAGTACTTAAAGAGTTATAAAAGTTTGAACAGTGAATAATAGAGATGTAAATCATAAGAATTCACCTCAGAAGTTGAAACTTAAAAAGGTATTTCAAACCATTTAATAAAATAAATATGTTTTAGAATTCTGTGCAAATAGTTAATTCAATAATTGTCATTTTTACACTCTTAGCCTGACTTTGCTGTTGTTAAGTATTCAGGTTTCCATAGATCCTTAAATACCAAACAAATATTGTTTAAAATCAAGATTTAGATAGATTTGAATGAGATTTATATATATATATAAATATTTAGTCTTATTTTCCTATAAAAATCTTACTGTAAAATTATGGATCTTAAACTTTGATTCTCCATTGACTTAACATGGGGGGGGGGAATGTTTCCATTTTTCTGTCCACCATCTGTATTTTTCTGTCTTGTCAGTTATTTTAGTATAAGATTTCAAAGTTTTTTTTTCTGTTGGAAGCACTTCAAAATTAACCTGGCCACCAGAGTGGATTTTGTTCTAAAAACTCAACAGATTAATTATAAGTGCTTGAAAACTGCAGTAAATTTTGTATAAGTTTTAATTTTTCACCTTACAATTGTTTTTATTATTGCCCATTATAAAACATTTTCCTCTAATTTATCTTTTTTTATCAACTATTGTCATTACCAACTAAAAATTAGCATTACATAATTTGTCATCATGTGGCCTATAACTTTCCAAACCATTGGAACAACATAGGGCTAACCATTACATCACTTAACACTTTATCAATGGTTAGTCAACTATAATTTGACAGATTGCAAAGCCTGCATATTTTCAATCAAGAGAGCCATAAATGTGTATGTGATATAGGGTAAATGATTGCACTATGTATTTTAAAAATATTTTCTTAGATTATAATTAAAAAAAAATACCCCCTCAAGCAGCTGCTTGACACAGAGGTCTGACAGGAGACTGTCAGACCTCTGTGTCAAGTGAGCCATATGCCATAGTGATAATGTGCCATATATATATATGCCATATGCCACAGTGATAATGTGCCATATATATATATATGCCATATGCCATAGTGATAGGCAGGATATATGCCATAGTGAGGACGGCAGGACCTCAGCAGAAAAACGACACGAACATCCATGCCTTATCTGGGGTTCGAACCCAGGTCCCTTAGATCAGTAGCTAGGCGTGCTAACCACTCGGCCACAGGATGGCTATTATCTTATTAAATATTTTTACAAATAGATCATTATTATGCACAAACTTTTTGTCTTTAATGCAAAGGTTCTTGAGTCATTTCCTAAATTACTTTTATATTCTCAGTTATGTATTGAGTGTGTACAGAAACGAAAGACATTTGTTCCCATTCCTAGACTATCATAAAATATTTAATATATATTAATAATAAAAGCATAAGCTGTAAGCTTCAAGGTAGTGCATTAGCTCCACTCTCTGGGTACAAAACAATTTTAATATATTTTGCACCCCTTCATCTTAATAAATTTTAACAATTCATGTTCTTGATTAATAATTAACATACTGAAGACTATATTATTTTACTATAGTGATATATTTCAATGTGGTTTTAATTTCATGACTTTGAATCTTCCTAACATCACACATTTTTAATGATGAGGAATTTTTTTGTGATAGAAGGAAAATTGTTCAAACACAAATTATTTTTCAGTTTTTTTATATTCAAAATCTGTTTTAATAAATTTAAAGTCATTTTAATTTGAAATGATATACAAAATTAATAGATATTTATGATAAGCTTATTATTATAAATCATAATTTTGTTTTGCTATTCAAAAATTACTTTGCAGTGTCACATGTAAAGCTTTCCAACACTGATCCATATGTTTATACTTGAAGACCTCCAGGCTTCAAAACAGAATTGCTCAATAGCACAAATTTATGTTGTGGTTTAGGGTTTTATGGCACAAGAGCAATAAAGGCTATATTGCGGCAAACAAGGTAAAAAATAATGAACCCACAACCAGTTAAGAACAACACACAAAGAGGAAGAGAATGAAAATGTAAAAGACACATGAAAGAAAAGTATATAACAAATAATATGTATAACATAAAACCTGAGTTTAAAACAGAAGCTCAAATGTAAAAGAGAAAAATCACCATGGGTGTATAGGAACAATGCAAAAGGTAGAACCAAGTGTAAAATTCAAAAAGTAAAGTAAAATATTAATAATAAAATAAATACCCCCTCAAGCAGCTGCTTGCCACAGAGGTCTGACAGGAGCCTGCCAGTTTATATGCCATAGTAGAAGGTCTGAGAGGATGGCAGGACCTCAGCAGAAAAACGACATACATCCATGCCTTATCCGGGGCTCGAACAAAGGTCCCGTAGATCAGCAGCCAAGCGTGCTAACCACTCGGCCACGGGACGAATATTAAATGGGCAAAATATTCAGTAAAGCAAAGACAGGAGTTAAAAATGAGTCATCAGATAAACCAAAGTCCAAATGTAAGAGGCTCAGACATAAGATCATGAAAAAATATACTCAACATTCAAGATTAAAAGCTATACAGTCAATTAAGATATGCCTGATGTTTAAAATGGTGTCACAAAACTTCCATTTAGGTTCATTGTCTGTCTGTAGAAGAATGTGTTAAAAACATATGACCTAAGTGGAACTGAGCAAGCACAGCTTCCTCCTTGCAATTCCTACAAAACCACAATTGCCCTGGTTTGACAATAGGTTTGATCTCAAAAAGTTTGTTTCCAATCTGTTCAGACCAAGATCTCTGCCACCTGTGCCCAGTGGAAAAACATTGCTAGAAGTCCAAGTATGAAACAAGCAATGGAGAGCAAGACAGGGACATGGCCAACCTGGTAGCAGGATCTGCCATGTTACTGCTCCTGATGCTGATGCAATTAGCACCCAAGAGAATGGTGGTTGTGACTGCCAGACAATAGAGCTGCTGGTGGATCTTGGAAAGAACAGGATGAGGACGAGGCCTCACAGAGATCAAAGCCTGTTGTGAGCTAAGCAAGTTGGTGTAAAGCACATACTGATGAGACTTAAATGCTATGTGGTCCAAGACTGATAGCATGCAACTCTGCAGTGAAGTTAGAACACTGCTGTGTGATCTGGTCTGCAATGATAATGATTGACCATGGTTGATCCCACCATCTCCCAGACTTCAAGCCATCTGTGAAGTCAGGCAAGAAGTCTGGGTACTCAGCATGATAGCTGGCAAAATATTGCTGGTACATACAGCAATGGTAATAAATGAAGTGGCATTGTGTACCTTTCAGAACATCAATAAAGTCATCCCCATCCTACAAAAAGTCATAGGAAGGGGAAACAGTAAGCCATGGTGGAAGTGGCTCAGCTGTGAACTGTGCAAAGCTATTGAGACTTGTATTAAGGTCTCTGAGATAGCCTTAGACAAGCAAACAGAAAGGACGAATGGCAGTCAGGTGATTCATGTAAAGCTTTTCCCATTAAGAGATTGAAAATGCAGTTCCAAATGGAACAAATTTACATTATACCCTTGTTAATTATATAAGCAATTGACAGTTTTAATTATATGCTGGTTATAATGTATAGATCAGCCTTACAAAATATTTACATAATACTTATGAGTCTAACAACTGTGAAGTCAATGAATACACTGAGTGAAACTTTTATAACTTCGGTCAAGGCACAATTTTTTAACTACAAGAAAAAGAGCCTCTCATAAACCACCTTTTATACACCGAAGAGCCAAAACATTATGACCTGCACATCTTTATGCAAATCGAAGCAACTGCAGGTAAATGGCGGTGTGTGTGTGTGTGAAGGTCATGAAATGGTATAAATACCTGATACTGAGCTCTGTTAATCGGTGTTATTCTTGTTCCTCAGATGGGAAAGGCAGCAGACTAAGTGTTTGACAAAAGCCCAAATTGTAATGGCCAGACAACTGGGTCAGAGCATTTCCGAGACGGCAAGGCTTGTGTGGTGCTCATGGTCAGCCGTGATTAGTACTTTCAAAAAGTGGTCCATGGAGGGAAAGACCACAAACCACTGGAAAGGTGTGGGCCGACCATGGCTCATTGATGCTAGAGGTGAGCGAAAGCTATCCTGTATGATAGGAGCCAACAGAAGGGACACTGTGGTGCAACTCACCCTTAATTTGAATGCTGGTGATGGGAGTAATGTGTCACAACACACAGCACATTGAACCCTGCTGGAAATGGAGCTGCGTAGTTGCAAGCCGCTCCGAGTGCCTGTGATAACCTTGGTTCACCATCAAAAGCACCTACAATGAGCATGTGAGCATCAAAACTGAACCTTGAATTATTGGAAGGTCTGGTCTAATGAATTTCATTTCCTGTTGCACCATGTGGATGGCCAGGTACATGTGCATCGTTTACCTGGGGAAGTGTTGGCACCAGGATGCAACATGGTATGAAAACAAGCTGGTGAAGAAAGTAATGCTTTTGTAATTTCAGGCAATGTTCTGCTAGAAAACCCTGGGTCGTCAATCATGTGCAGAAAACTGTGTCTACCACCCACCTACCTAAACATCATTGCAGACCAGGTACATCCTTTCATGGTGGCTCATCTCTAGTAGTGCCTTCTTTCAGCAGGATAATGTGCCATGCCACACTGTCTGGATTGTTCGAGAATAGTTCGCGGAACACGAGGAAGACTTCCAGGGGTGAACTCAAAAGTCACTAGATCTAGTAACAAAGTCGCTAAGTTGGAAACACTGCTGTGCAAAAATGTCTGTGTTTATCGATATATGTAATTTATGAATACAAAATTTAATCTGTATCTATATATAAATGTTTTGTTTTATTCCCTTTGTTATATTATGCCTATAGTTTTATGTATCTATACAAGGGGTATGCCAGGTCCATACACATTTCCAGGGAGTACGTGAAGCATAAAAGATTGAGAACCACTGCTCTAGACATCAATCCAACCGAGCATCTGCGGTTTGTGTTGGAACAACATATCCGATCTGCGGCAGCTAAACCAACTTACAAGAGTTAAAAGATCTGCTGGCAACGTTTAAGACACCTTTAGAAATATTGTCGGGTAAGAGCTGCTTTGGCAGCACATGGAGGACCAATATCATAGGCATGCGGTCATAATGTTTAGGCTCTTTGGTGTATACAAGGTATTTTAGTGCCCTACACAACAGTGCAAACCAACAGCATCAATTTCTTCATCAAAATTTTAATTAGACCTTTATGTACATAAACAATCATTGTGAAAGCATTCTTAAGATTTTGTGAGCCTGGCTTATAAGTATCTCTGAAGCCAGACCCATTTACATACTCATCTTCCAAGTTTCTGCAACAGAAATGAGTAAATGGATTAATACATTTTCTTTTTCAAAATTATTTTAGGGTTTTTAAAAAGCGGGAAAAATTATTGCACAAGACTTGATTAGATAGCAGCATAAGTTTTGTTAATGTTGGGAATAGATGTGTTGGGCTAACACTTAACCAACAATGGCCCAAAATTACATCTATATTAACCAACAAAATCCCAAAATTATATAAATATTATGCTGCAACAATGATAACCCACTGTGGTGTAGCCATGCTACCTTGATAATAATTTCTGCACAAAAATTTGTTGTAGATAACAGACCACACCATAACATGCTATTGAAAAAACCTTGAGAGATGGGATATAACAGCAGAAAGAGAACGCAAACATTTGTGCCTTATCCAGAACTGAAACATCTCTCTCTGCACAGCTGAACAAATTAAGTTGCTTCCTAAAAGTGGAACTATAAATTTGCTACCTACCCTGCTTACAGACATTTGATTTGTTGTCAGTGTTCCAGTTTTGTCTGAGCATATAACAGATGTACATCCAAGAGTTTCTACTGATGGTAAAGACCGTACAATGGCATTCTTTTTGGCCATACGTCTTGTTCCTAATAGAAAAAAAAAATTTTAATGAAAACACTTTCTACACTTTATTTCAGGTATTTAAACACCACTAATGTGAAAACTACAATATGAGTAATATGCTAATTTTAATTGCAATTATTTTTGCTGATATATAATTGTTTATTAATTGTAATAATGCACTGAATACTAATTGCTACTGTAATAATTTATGTCCAAATAGATTTAGTTTTTGAATTACTTTTCAAGGAAGTTTATCTTGGGAGCTATGTAACAGATACTGGTGATATGTGGCATGAGATAAATGGAGGAATATGGATTGCCTGGGACATTTAGGAGTCTGTGGATAGTGTGGAAAAATATGTATACACCTAAAGACTAAAATTAGGCTGTAGAATAGTTTGGTTCCTTCTAAGGTTAGGTAAGGTAGTGAAACAGGGACCCTTTTTAAGCAGGATAATGGGAAACTTGATGCCTTTGATTCTAGATGCTTATGCAGTATCTTGGGCATTAGGTGGTTTGACTTTGTAAGTAATGATGTGGTTAGGCACAAGAGTCAACAACCTCCATTGAGCAGTATTTTGTGCAAAGAGAAACTGCATTGGTTTGGCCATGTTGCTGGTGTGCATAGCTGGAGATTGCAAATAGAATTATGAGCAGTGTGCCCAAAGGTTTCAGGAAAAAGGGGAGATCTAGGATGCAATGGACAATGTAAAACAGAACTTTGCTAGAACTGACATACAGTGGCCAATGCTGTAGCTCAGAACAGACATGGAGAGGAAAATTAGGACTCCATCTGTCCATCTACCAGCATGTATTTTTCAATTATGGACAACTTATTTACCTTTATGTTGCTTGCATATAATTTTTTACATAACCTTTATTTGGATCTTTAAAGTTATACAAATAAAATTTTTTAAACAAAATTATTCCAATAGTTAAGCTTAAAATTTAATTATTGCCTAAAATAACACTAAAATGAAATTTTTTTAAAATAAAAATGCATTTTTACATTCTTCTATTTACTGAATTATCAAATGCTTTCACAGCAACATTACTACATACTGTATTATTAAATCCTTATTTTCAATATCTTCTATAAGCTCATCATCATGCATAATGACTACTTCAACATCTTGAGCTTAGTTTTCAAAGTTCAGGTCTCTCATATAGTGTAATATATACAATAGCTATTTACCAGAACTTTGCAAAAAAAAAAAAGTTACTTTTGTTTCAGAAATATGAATTATAAAATATCCATTTTAAAATGCAAAATGGTGCATTCTGAGTGAAAATTTAATGTAGAATGATTTTTTTTATTAATTCCTAATACCATAAGCAGATCTTGAGTAATACTGACTCAGATAATTTAGGCTAGTACATACACTTCATGAACTTTATAACGTTTTACAATGGATTAATATCAGGAAAGAGTCAACTGTTATGTTCACATACAACATCAATCTCTGGTGAACAACCATAGGACAAATACAGCCTTGTATCTGCTACATATTCATATTCACCCTTTAATATTTTTTTTTACAATTGGTTGTGTTAAACATATTCTTAATATAAAATTCTCTAAAATAATCTATAAATTATGTGTAATAATGAATACTATTACTTATGTTTCCAAACAGGAAAAAAACTTAGCACCTACTGTAATATTTGAGTTATTAAAAACCATTTTATAGGATAAAAGTAAATTTTATAAAGGAATTCGAAATTGAAAACTAATTGTGAATCACACGATTAGATCAAAGGGAGAAGATTAAAGTTCAAACAGAACGAAAAAAAAAAGGAAAAGTTTTCATTACACATAATCCAAGAGCTACTCATATCATAAATCTGTAAAATGATCAATTCAGCATTAAATTTTCCTTTAAAATATAAATTTTGTGCATTAGAATGGATTCTTTAAAACTTGCAGAGCCCAGAAATGCAAAAAAGTTCATTTATAAAGGTGTTGCAAAACTTTTGTAAGTAGCTGTATGAGGGCTGTTCAAAATGCAATAAATAGTGTGCACAATAATGTTATATACTTAAATAATCCATAACAATGTTCCTTTTCAAAGCATTCACCTTAAAATGCAATGCACTTATTCCATTTTCTGACCCATGGTTGCAACATCAGTCCAAACCATTCTTTGACAACATTAATTATACCACCATGGTCTTTATTTAAGTTTCAGTAAATGGAAACAGTTTGTCCCTGAGATCTTTAATTATGCAAAAAGCCAAAAGTCTCTACTACATCTAAGATGATGGGGGGGGGGGGGGGGTAGTATAATTCTGTTGCCTGTTTATTGCAGAAAACTGGAAACACAGGGTGACACACATATGCAAGTGTATGTTATCATGATGGAAAATTTATTGTCTTTGTGTAGGCATAATTCAACACATTTGCATTTCATTAACATTTACTCACAATTGACAATGGCAAGGATGGCTGACTGTTTCACAACTGGATGTTCACAATGCACATTTATGTTTCCATTTCTCGCCTCTAAATTAATTCTGTTGTCTTTATTACTTTTTGAACAGCAGCAATTTTTAGTGTTGCACTAAAAATCTGATTTCATGCACTGTAAGCCACAGGAATGGAAAGAGGTGGTCCTGGTGGCAAATTAAGTAACTAATTATTATTTATAAACCCAAATACATCTTATTATCTGTTAACTTTTCTTAATCTCCACAGTAAAAAAAAAGCATTTAACTGCTTAACTTCTTGTTTCAAAAGAGCATTGGCTGAACAATATCTGTAGGTATGAAAAAGTAACTATTTAAAGCAGTGGTTTCATATTTAAATATGTATGTTAAATCAATAAGATTTAGTTGGGTATATCAGTAGCTTTTCTAAAAACTGTTGTTGTACAACTTGTTTTATTGTGATTGATTAGAACATCCAAAATATATGTCCAATAATATTATTTGCTTTCTGCTATGGCTTTAGTCTACAGTATCTATATGAAACCACCTCACAGTGGGCATTTATTTTATGAATACCATGTACAAATAAGCTCAATGAACAAATAATTAGTCAACTCTGTAATTTGTTATCTAATTCTGCGTAACACCTCCCTTTGCATGAATTACAACAGCAATCCTGTTAGATATGGACTCCACCAGTTGTCGGATATAGTTTACATCAATTCTAGTCCTCTCCTCCAACAATAGCACTCATAGTTCAGCTAGATTACATGGATGCCTATTTTGGCATTTCGCCCTCTATTCCAGAGAGTCTCAAAGGTTTTTAATGGAATTTACATCTGGTGACTTTGCAGACCAGTCAAGGTGTCCAATGTTATCTCATGCTCCTCTTGCCAGTCACAAACACTTTAGGCCGTTTACACCTTGTGGTTGTCAGTCTGGAACACAAGGGTATCTATGTTGTGTTCATCCTCCATGAGGCAGAAAAGCCAAACCTGGTCATCCAGAATCTGTATATAACCTTCCTGATTTAAATGGGTCAATACTTCAAATAATGGGCCTACCTCATGGTAGGTAAATCATCCCCAGAACTCATAGAACACCTCCAGCTTGAATAACACCTTGGACCCAATCCAGATGGAAAGCTTCGTTACTGCTGCGATGCACTCTCCACCTTGCCTTGTTGGAATACAGACAGAAATGACACATCTGACCAGATAATGGTTTTCCAGTTGTCTACAATCCAATATCTATAGTACGTAGCCCATTACAAACAGGTGGTTTATGTGAAGCTGTTAATATAGATCTCTACTGAGGTATTCTGTTCCAAAAACTTATGAATGCCCCAAAAATACCATTTGCAATGTTCTTTCTGAAATAGGCTGATGCGGACCTCCACTGAGAGGCTGTAACAATTCTGTCTGCCTGAATTTGGTTTGCTGTCACTAGTTGATACTCGTTGGTGGTCCCTGCCTCTGAGTGCCGATTTGCGGCAGCAGTAACATCTATGATTAGTGGTTGAATTGGATGACACCACTCTTTATACACTCATTGGACTGTTCATTTTCAAAACACCAGCAAATTCGACTACTTTTGTTTATGGTACCTTTGTTGTCATTCTGATTCTTCACAAACCACACAGGAAATTCAAAAATTGCTGGCTAGTAGTAGTTTTACCAAGTTCAGGAGGAAATGTTGGAAGTATTCATGAATCTGTGCAAAGTAGAAAATGCTGACTATATGGTATAAGCTCATAGCTCAGCAATAATCTGACATGTAATCATAAGTCATGTGATTTAAACAGAGGTGACAAGCACAGCAATACCTGTGTTGGTTGTTTGGGGTTTAATGGTGCATCGGCAACAAGGCCATAATGCGCCAAACAAAAGACAATATAAAAGATAAAAGACATAGAACCCCGCAACCAAAAGTTAAAATACATTTTCAACATTGTAAAGTGGTAAAATAACAAAAAAAGAAGTGTATATGAACAGAGTAAAACAACTGTAGAAATATTAAATAAAATAATCCCAGATGTAAGAGACCTGGGGTAAATAGTGCACAAAGTTAAGGTAAAATCAAATTCGATTAAAATATCCACAATATTTCAAAAAGATAAAAACTGGAGATAAAATGCAATGATCAGATAAAAGATGTCCAAGTGTAAGAGGCTCGGACATAAAATTATGGAAATTAAAAATCATATGTTGTTCAAAGTTAAAAGCGGGGCATGAGATTAAATTACGTTTGATTGTTAAAACGGTGTCACAAAACTCGCACTAAGGTACGTCGTCCGCCCGTAGAAGAAACGAATGACCTAAGTGGAGCCGAGTAAGTACAACTTCCTCCTTGCAATTCCTGCGATAACAAGACTGCCATGGTTTGATGATAGGTTTGATCTCAAAGAGCTTGTTCGTAAGCTGTTCTGACCAAGATCTCTGCCACTGTGCCTGGAGCTCGATGGTAAAATGCTGCCGGAAATCCAGATAGGGAACCGGCAATGGAGAGTCGGACAGGGGCGTGGCTGACTTGGCAGCAGCGACTGCCAAGTCATTGCCCCTAATCCCGATGTGACTGGGCACCCAACAGAAATGGATGGTGGTGGTGGTGGCTGCCAGACGATGTAGTTGCTGGTGGATCTTAGTAAGAACTGGGTGAGGCTGATGCCTCACCGAGATCAAAGCCTGTAGCAAGCTAAGTGAGTCGGTGTAAAGCACACACCGACGATGCTTAGTCGCCACATGGTCCAAGGCAAGGCTGATAGCGTGCAACTCTGCAGTGAAGATGGAACACTGCAGTGGGATCTGGTCTGCAATGATACATCACAGCAGACCATGGCTGATCCCACTGATGTGCCGGACTTCGAGCCATCTGTGAAGACAGGCAAGAAGTTTGGGTGCTCAGCACGATGGCTGGCAAAGAGTTGCCGGTGCACTGAGTCGAGTGTAAAGGCCTTCCCCGTCCTGCACAAGGAAAAATTGCAGGAAGGGGAAACAGCGAGCCATGGTGGAAGTGGCTCAGCTGTCGACTATGTGATGCTATCGAGACTGATGTTAATGTCTCTGAGGTAGCCTCGAACATGCAAACCAAAAGGACAAATGGTAGTCGGCCGATTTGTGTAAAGCATTTCCCACTTTGGACTGAAAACACAGTCCCAAGTGGGATGGCCAGGCAGGGATCGCAATTTAGATGCATATTGTAGGGACAACTGCTGACGGCGAAGAGATAAAGAAGGTTCGTCGGTCTCAACGTAAAGACTCTGGACCGGTGAAGTGCGGAAGGCTCCCGTGCAAACACGGAGAGCCTGGTGATGGAGGGGGTCCAGCACCTTCCCCACCGAATCCCGGGCCGAGTCGTACACCTGGGATCCGTAGTCCAGTTTTGATCGGACCAGTGCACGGTACAGGTGGAGCAAAGAACATCAGTCCGCCTCCCCAAGATAGGGAGGAGAGGACCTTGACGATGTTCAATGCCCGCGTGCACTTGGACCTGAGATGATGTATGTGAGGTAAAAAGGTCAATTTCCGATCGAATATGAGACAGAGAAACTTGGTCTCCGCCACAACTGGAATGATGCTATCCCCAAGCCGCAGCTTGGGATCCAGGTGAAGATTACGCTTGTGGCAAAAGTGCACACAAGCAGTCTTCTGTGGGAAGAACCGAAACCTGTTTGCCGTCGCCCAAACCGAAAGATTGTTCAGGGCAATTTGCAGTTGTCTTTCAATGACCCTCATGCTGGACGAAGAGCAAAAGATGCCAAAGTCATCAACATAGAGGGCATTGCCTACTGATGGAGGAAGTTGTCTAGTTATAGAATTAATCTTGAACTTGAGCATTACCTGGGTGACATTTTAATATCTATATATCAATAATTTTTTTTCCACAAAATATTTATTGATGTATTGACGTTAAAATGTCACCCAGGTAATGCTATGCTTGTCACCTATGTTTAAATCATTAATAACGCTAAATAGTGTGAAGAGACTATTATTTCCATCTCACTCAGTGCAATATAAAAAGGAATTATAAAAAGATTTTGTCTTAAATTAGTGGTAAAAAGATGAGCTGGCATTAGTTCAATTGGTAAGACTACTCTGGCATGTTTCTGGAGAGATGTGGGTTCATGTCCCATATGTCGGCAAAATTTTTTCCACAAAATATTTATTGATAAGTCATGTGTTTGCATCCTACACAGTTCATAATTTTTTTTTTACATTTAAGATTATAGCCAATATTTATGTATTTTAAAGCTAGTTAATCACTGACAAGATTTAACAATCTTGTTGCTCATACGAAGGTTAGTAGTCTGCTGTTTAATTTGCTACTTAAATGCTTTCATATAAATTTATTACACATATTTATTGAAGTACAACAGCAACACTGCAGAAAAACTGGTATCATTTTAGTGTAAACTCATGTTAGTACAGATCAAAATATTTGCTCTTGAATGTCTTTATTAATGAGAAATTATTGTAGTTTCTGTTACATATATTTCAATACAAAAGCAGTAAACAAAAAATGTAAAATTTGTCTTACCTAAAGCTAAACAAGTGGTTATGACAGCAGGCAAGCCTTCAGGTATAGCTGCTACAGCTAAAGCAACTGCAATCTTGAAATAATACACAGCACCCTTGAAAACAAAAGTTCAATTTAGCACATGACTCTTAATTACTTTTAGCATTAAATACATTTTTATTTCTCTTGTCATGCCCTCTCATATAAGGACTGTTTTTCATGCCAAGGAAGTTCTTTTTGCTTTCATATCCAAGACCTCATTTTGAGAAAAAGATACAAGATTGAAATTTTTTTTTATTGGAAAACGAAGAAATAATAAAAGAAAAACATATAACCTAACGTGATGTTAAAATATACACAGCAACAGAAAAACTATCCAATGTAGCCATAACTCCGAAAAATAGATGATTATCGACCAACCAAAAGATTGGTAACTTAAGGAAATAAAATCCACAAAAATGAAAACTAAGTTTTAATTATAAAAGGAAATGAAATACTAACTTTTAGAAGGGGGTGTATTCCTACTTGATTTAAATCATTGATGTAAACAACGTCCACTTAACACTAAGCAGATGGCTCCCCCACTGCTGCATGTGTGTGTGAGCAAACAATTAGAACACCTGCTACTTCCTCCTTCATGATAATGTTCTGTGAAACTTTTTTTTTAGTTAATTTTGATAGCAAGAGTGGGAAAAATGCCTAGAATGCTGCGATAAATGATCAAAGTAATTCTAGTAATAGTGAAATAGGTTTAAGGCAGAAAAGAGTGTAAAATGGGGGGGAGGGGGCATTAACAAATTATTTATATTAAATAAAAAAATAAATACTCCCTCAAGCAGTTGCTTGCCACAGAGGTCTGACAGGAGCTTGTCAGTTTATATGACATAGAAGATCTGCGAGTATGGCAGGACCTCAGCAGAAAAACGACACGAACATCCATGCCTTATCTGGGGCTCGAACCCAGGTCCCTTAGATCATAGTTTAATAAAATATGCATCAAATGAAAATAGAAAATGTTATTTTTCAAACTTGAATTATGTATTTTTAAAAGATATATGTAAGAAAATTTTCGAACAGCAATTTCTATTTTTTTTAAATCGATTTCTTTTTGTTGTACAAAAGACTTTTTTTTTGGGAGTCTCATTTCAGATTCTGTCAACATCTATGTTTGTTGTGGACCTTGGAAGGGCTAATCCAATTCAACTTTTTCTTCTTTATTTTCTGCTTCATATACAGACCCCCCCCCCCCCTTAACTGCTGTTGCTATTTCTTCTTCTGTCTCAAATGACATTCAGCATTATCTTCTAGCTATGCTCTTATTTATATCCTTTTGCAGTGGGCAGACAATATCAAACAGGACTTTGCTAGAATTGGTGTGCAGTGGCCAGATGCAGATGTAGCTCTACTAGTACAGATATGCTTGGAGAACTAAATTGCACCGTCTGGTTGGACCTCCATAGCCCATGGCTGCTTGAGGATGATGATGTATCAATACCCCTTTCATTGTCCAGGGACAAAAGTATCAGTATGTATGTTTCTGCACATTTTGCTCACTTAATGTATCCTTTGAAATCTATTAAAATTTTTTCTCATGTTTTTTTGTCTAAAAAAATTAATAACTCTATCCTTTAAACCAAATTTTTTCAAAGTGTTACATTAATATTACATAGCAATTACACAAGTGTGAAAAAAATGACCATCTGCCTCCTGGAATTGAGAAAACAGGATTTCCTGGTTATGTGCTAGTCGCTCTACTGGTTGAGCTCAGGTGGTGGCTATTCACACTTGCTTAACACTAAACCTACCGACACTTCATGTATACCTACCTATTCCTACCGTGACCCCGTCAAATGACAGGTCCTTAAAAAAAATGTTATATTTTTTTTACGAATGAATGCAGATAATAAATCAATTTGGTACTTAATTAAATAATAAATGAAACAATTTTCACAAAATGAAAAATGAACAGTAGTTCTATAGTTTATTGCAGTTATAAATAAATAATGCATATCTTATTCATCTTCAATGCATTTTTTTTACAAATTATTGAGTTCTCAAATATACATTTGCCACACACATATTTTTTGCATTTCAAACAGATTTCTGTAGTTTTGTTGTCTTTGCAATATCTTACTTGTAAATTTTGTTGTACGTGAAACTGAACTTATATTTGTTGATGTTTTCGGTACATTTCCTTTTTCTTCCTTGATATTCAGTGGCAAGTTCTTTCAGCTAACTGGAATAAAAATTCTTGCCTTGAAATTTTTTCCCGTTTCTTTATATAAAACCCATGTGTTCATTCCATCTAGGTCAAGAATATTGAAAAATACTTGGAGGGGCCATCTCCAAGATTTCGATTTCACACTGTACTTTCTTGCCATTTGATCCGTCACATATACACCTAATTTTGTGCTATTATAAAATCTAATCGTTTCCGGTATACGCTTATCACTTTTTTCAGTGTCTATTGAGTTAAGCATTAAACTTCGCAGAACCACTTTTTTATTTAGTTTACTTTTATAAATTGTTAGAGTAATATTACCTGATTTATATAGTTTTGTTGTAGAGCATGTCATATTATCTTTCACGTGTTTGGCAAGTTTTGGCAATTCTCACTTGTTTCTACGGATGGTTCCAACAGTAGTGGTTCTTTTTGCTAGCAGTTTTGTGGCTAATGATATGCTTGTAAAAAAATTATCCATGGTTACGTTCCTTCCACACCCTGTGAATGGTTCTATTAGCTTGCAGACAATGAACTCCCCAAGTGGAACTGAAGGTTCTCTTTTCTCATTCTTTCCCAAATATGGAAATCCGTTTATTACATACTTGCTATTGACAACAGATGTTAACCAGCATTTGATTCCAAACTTATCTGATTTGTTCGGCATATATTGTGTATATCTACACCAAGCCTTGGATGGAACATCAGATCATGCATCAAAGGCTCATTCCACTTTCAGTTGAAGTCATGCCACACTTTGGTAGCCTTTCATTTATACCGACTGTATAGTTTTAGAATTGAGTTTCCAGGCTAAATAACAGAGACCTTTCAACCGGTCAAATTGACCGGTCGCGGTAGGTAGGACAAGCTACATATATTTCTCGTAAAAAAGACAATAAGAGATGTAAATACTGAAAAAATGATTGTATGTATGTTATAAGGTCGTAAAATTAAACAGCAATGTGATAACATTGTATGTGGGAAATTTTACGCAAAAGTTTGAAAAGGTCAATTTGACCGGTCGTGGTAGGTTTATTAGTGTTAAGGTTATGATTAATAATCTCTCCAATTTTTGAGAGAGTGCACAGTTCTCCTGTGCAAGGTTACATTTCCAAAATGGCTGAATGCCAAGTAAAGAGACACCACAGACCAACAACCAATTTGATTGAAAGGAATACTATCAGTGAGTCGTATTTTAGTAATTAGGCAAATATGAAAAAAATCCATCCACCTCCTGAACTCAAATATGGGATCTCTCAGTTACCAGTTGGGATTTCTTATGCAAATATGGGATTTCTCAGTCATATTAACCAGTTGCTTCACTGGTTGAGCTAATGCAGGGGCAATTCAGTCTACTTAGTAAGGTTTATGATGGTTGATCATGATTTCGTTCATTATGAAGTTTCGCCTTGTAGTTATGCCCGACTATATCACTGTACTGAGCTTCATTCCTTTCAATCAAATTGGTTGCTGGCCTATGGAATATAAAGTTGTTTACATCTGGTGCTTCGATGCTACGCATATGAATAACCCAAGGTATATCAATACTTGATATATGGCTATAAAAGTTTTGACTCACTGTCAGTACAAATAGCACTTTAGTGCCCTGCCACTTTCAACTATATGGTAAACCTTCATAGCATGATCAACCATCAAAATCTTCCTTAAGTGGTGTGAACTGACCCCATCTTAGCTCAATTGGAGCATGACCAGGAAATTCCACGTTCATGTCTGGGAGGCAGTGGGTGGATTTTTCACACTTGTTTAATTACTAAAAATAACTGTCACTATAGTGAGCTTCATTCCTTTCTATTAATATTACATATTTATCATTGATATAATCTTTGTTCACTAAGTTTCAGGAAGCACAGAAAAAATGCTCCTATTGAATAAGTAGAAGTGAGACATGATGTATAGTCAAAAAAAAAAACAACTTAGGTTGTAGAAATTAGTAGTAGTTTGTTTATAGATGGTCCAAATTAATGAGGTGTTACTGTATATAAATTATGTTAGGATGTTAATGTACATAATAATTTCATGTAATAAATTCAATTGATTTCAGTTTAAAATATGTTGCAAGATGATTGTATGTGATTTGTATGTCAAAACACTTTTTTCTTAATATTTAAAAAATGTTCCTGAAATAGTATGTTTGTTATGAATGTTTGTTGTATTATACATACAGTCCCCTTTCAAAGATGTGTGAGGAAAGCGAGACTTTAGAAGAAAGATAACAAATAGAAAATATCCACACTTTACCCAGAACTAAAAACTCAAGTCCATTTGCTCCACAAGTCAAGCACACTAACCTTTTGGCACTTTGCAGCTTTTAATAAGCATATTATGTTCTTTTGCGTATAAAAATCATGGGCCCAGTAACTTAAAAACCTTACTATTAGAGAGCATTAAAGTAAAATCTTCTTGTATTACAAAACTTGTTAGTTTTTAATACAAAAACAATTGTATTAACCATTTAATGAAAAAAAAAGTGGGCAGTAAAGGTAATAGCACTATTTGGACACTTTTGGGACATTATGGGTGTTAAATTCTTTACATAAAATTTCGTACCTTAATCCAAGAACCACCATGAGCAGGATCATTGAAGTGGCCTATATTAATAGCCCACACAGCAACACATATAACAGAAATTACTTTAGATAGCTGTTCACCAAATTCATCTAGTTTCTGTTGGAGAGGTGTTTTTACTTCTTCAGTTTCGGACATTTCAGTACGAATTTTACCTGAAATAAAAATATTAACCAATACCATTAACATGTTACTTAAAAAACATGTACTTTAAAAATTACACTTCAAAGAGTAAATACATAAATTTTTAATACAAAACTGTTATTTTCTACACAGTCCTCCAAAAATATTTGAAAATTTGGTAGCCAGATAATTTTTTAGTCACCAACAGAAGAAAAAGACTGAGGGCTTTGATATCCTCAGGTGAGAAAAGGTTTTGAAAAATCACATCACTACATTACTACTTTTTGAATTCCTAGTGAAATGTAGAACTCTTCACATTAAAATGTTGTTTCATTCATTTTTTTCCCTTTCTGCATGGTATTTTTAAATTTAATATTTGAGCTTTAGACTATGAATTTATTGTTTTACAATTAGTTTTCCAAACTATATTACATTTAATAACAATTAAAATATTTTGTACACTATAGTTTGGTCACTATATATATATAGCACACAACATGGAATTATATTACAAATACTATAAAATGCACTGCTGCAAGTGGTAGCTAGGCACACAAAGGAAGGGGAGCTGTATACGGATTCCATGTGATGATGCACAGAACTGGCAAAGCCTAGCATCTAAAATCAGACTCTGCCTTCTCATAATGTAGACCAGTAGTACCTTTCAAAAGAGATACTCTCTTCTGGAAGCAAACAGAAAGTGAAGGCTACCAGATCAGTGTGGCCTATTGATCTGGTATTCTGTGGACACATTTTCTTTTGTTTCTGCCCTGCTGAAGAGTTGGGTTGATTTACTTCTGAGTGACTTTTTGCACACAATGGGCTAAATGGCCAGATCACAAGGGCCCCAAAGGCTGAGAAGTTTGGGGGGAGTAGATGCGCTTGAACAGCTGTTGACAGATGGTAGCCTCCCATCAAGGCCATCCAGCATGTTCTTTAACAAGCACAGGGTATGGCACTCCACACATGGGGCTTAACATCCTATCTTATGAACAATGGCCTTTCCAAGCTCAATGATGCCCCCTACTGACCGTGGGCAGGGTGGGGAGTTTTGTGGAGATAAATCTCAATGCTGGCCCCGAGATTCAAACCAGGAAAGTGCAGATTATGAGCCTGGCACACTGAGCTCTCTCCCCCCAACCCTGCTGAAGAGTAGGTTGGGTTGTTTTACCTCTGAGCAGTACTTTTTTGTACACAATGGGCTAAATGGCCAGGTCAAAGGACCTCCAAGGGCTCAGAGAAGATTAAAGGAAGGGAACCACTGGAGTTTAACACACACACACAGGGTATGGCTCTCGCATACAAGGGGTCATGGCTTAATATCCCACTCAGGGATAATGACTTTTCCGTGCCCCTTGTACAAGAAACATTCATACCTTTATATGGGATTCACATCCAGGTCCCTTTGCACTGTCACTAAGCATGCTAATCACTTAGCCAGCAAAAATAAAAAAAAAAGGAATAATTACACAAAGGTCTACAATTTTATTAATCCTAGAGGAAATAAGCACTAAATATCACACTACTCAAAAAGTATCTAAAAAGTATTAAAAGTAAATCAGAATTGCCTATAATTACAACAGCTGACACATAATCATGATTAATTACAAACATCTCAGAATTTACTTGGATCCTATCATTACCATCAAATGAAAAGCAAACTAAAGAGCAATAAGCAGCTACCTAAAATATAAAGCATATAGTTCTTTTAAATTGACAGTGCCTACTATTTTTTCTTAGTGCAAAGGTTTTAAGGACATTAATCACACTCAACCCTCTTATATGCAAAAGATAGTCTAATGATCAACCTGGAAAAGACCCAAGCCAAATGTTTGATTTCGTAACTAATTATTTGAATTCATAAAATATGCCCTGAAATCCTAAAGTGAATCATAGGACGGTCAATATCATCCAGCAGAATCACTTTTGAAGTGATTTCACTGCACCTATGTGCACCATATTCAAAGATGTGTTAAGAGCAAAAACAGAGGAATTTGGAAAACAATCTATCCAAAATTAATGCCATATAAGAAGCTTAAAAATTTTAACAGGTCAGGACAGAAACAATTATTTTTCATTTAACAGTAATCTAGAGCCAATACTAAACCCCATTCATCATTATCTATTATATTACCCAACATTGTTAGCTGCCAAAACAATATTGTGGCATTAGATGTTGGACATTTTCTTATTATGAAACATAAATGAATACAGGATGATCAACTTTCATTTACAAAAACCTTAGACCCTCTAAATTTGACAATTTTGTCTTGTTGGCGAGGTCAGGCTGGCCCCATCAGGCCTTTAAAAAAATTATTTGTTAACAATGGTTCATAGATCACAATTAGGCTTACCAATAGCAGTTTCAAGTCCTGTTCCAATTACTATTCCTCTGGCTTTTCCTGCTGCTATATTTGTGCCCTGAAAATGTTAAAGAACTTTGGTAAAGTTTAAAAAGTCATAATTCAGTTACTTAACTCAGGAAACTACTATAATAAAATTCCCTGATAACATAAATGAAGGGACCAAAGTTTTGCCATTTTTATTTCAGCTGAAATCAAATAGAGTGAAAATGTACACAAAATATGACCATTTCCCTAAAGTGGCCTTTTTTTTGCTCTCTGAAATTTTTTAATGAAAATAGAATAAAATTTGTACTTTATTTTGACCACACCTCTTTTTGTATGTATATATATATATTTGGAACGCTGAAGCAATATACTTTCAAAGTGTTCACTTCACTGGAACTGGAAACTGGTACAAACTACTGTACCTGAGCAATTCATCATATGTGGTTTTGATGTTTCCTCACAAAATGCTGAATAAAGGGAGAAAAGAACAAGTCTAAAACCATCAGTAAATTTTACAAAGAACTGTCATTGAAAAAATTTATTTACTGAATCAAACTCTAATAAATAAAAGAGAATAAGCCAAAAGGTTTTCTGCAGGTAAAACAATATTGAATATTACATAAAAAATTTTAACTTAAAAAATGCATTCAAAGTTTTATTAAATACAGGGAAAAAATAATATTATGAAAAGGTTAGTTTATTGCAGTTTAACTCTTAATGTGCTGGGTTTGTAAAGCAGAACATATTCTGGTGTACAGGTTAATTTTGAAGTGCTTTCAGCAGAAAAAAAAAGAAATTTGAAATTCTATACTACTCTCAAATAACTAAAGACAGAACTAGGTATGTTATATACCAAAATAAAAAGTATTTAATTGTGAATTTTTATAAAATACTTGAGAAAAACAGCAATCATATTTTAATAGTGCTTATTTAAAACAATATAGCAAAAAAAAAAAATAGTAATTTCATTGGACTTAACCTCATTATGAAACTAATGAAAAGAATATGGCATGTTATATCTTAAAAGAAACAGCATTTAATTCTACAGGTAATGGACAAAAAATGGAAATTAGTAATATGGTGTTGGATCCCTGTTTGTTCAATGGAGCTGAAAAATGCAGCCTGAGATGTCGATAGAAGTTTCCATAGATTTTTCAAGTGAGTTGATATCTGGTGGTTATGGTGGTCATAGTATGTGAGAAAGTTCAATTTCATGCTCCTAAAACTACATGTGTTCTGTAGATGGAAGCATTGTTATGCTGAAAGACAGCTCTCTCATCATGAAAGAAATATTGTACCACTGGATGAAGATGATCACTCAGGACTGTTAAACAACAATAATCTTGCCTTCTAACAGAATGAGTCACCAAATCATGCCATGAGAAAGCACCCTTCACCATTACAGAATCCTTAGCAGTAGGAAACAAGCAATAAGAGTTGTAAGTTTACTGTCACACAAAAAAAATTGTACATCCCCCCCACCCTCTTCTAATCCTAAAAAAATGTGGTTAGTTCTACCTCTATTGTTTGCAATGAGAATAGATGCATTACTGGCTATAATGTTGGCTCTGTAATACAATTTGTAGTCACTTTGGCTCTCTCCAAAACTACATAAATCCCCAGGGTAGATGAAATTACTACTGAAATGCTTAGAGCTGGAAAGGTTTTTGTTGTCACATGACTGACCAAAATCTGAATATTTGCTATAAAAAAGGTGACTGCAGTTCTTGTGATACTATAGGGAATCAGTCTACTTTCTACACCAGGAAAAATTCTTTGCCTTATTGCACTTAATAGATTTAAGAATTTGGTTGACAGACAACTACATGATGAGCAGTATAGATTCTGAAATAGCAGGCAGTATATTGATCAGATTTTTTTACTTAGGCAGATTCTTGAGAAATGTTTAGAGTTCAAACAAACTTTTGATTGTTGTTTTGGCTAGTTATGTTGATTGTGAGACTATGGCATACCAGACAAGTTAGTTAGTATAATGAAACCTTTCTATAACACTGAGTCAAGCGTCATAGTTGGTAGAGCTTGTAGCGGTTGATTTAGCATTGCTAGTGGAGTTAGACAAGGGTGCATTTTGTCTCCTCCTCTCTTTATTTTGTCATGCAGAATTCACTTCAAGAAAAAGATTTTGGACTTTAAATCAACTTATGAGCTGTGAATTTGTATGTTAATGAATATTCATCCACTGTCAAGCTGTTTTTTAAGTGACAGGAGAAGATGGGTGTAGAGGAAAAATTGTCTTGAGCTGGGTGGGATCTGAACCCACGAAGCACCTGACATGTCATCAGGACGTTGTGGGTTCAGATCCCACCCAGCTCAAGACAATTTTTCCTCTACATCCATCTTCTGTCACTTAAAAAACAGCTTGATGTGGATGAATATTCATTTTGGCCTTAGTCTAGAGATTATAAAAATTGATTATGTTGATGATTTGATTCAACTCTTTTGGTAAATGATGTTAATGAGATAAACTTTTTCATCTCATTGCTGCTGGGACTTTTAAGAATCTATGGAGAGGGTGAAGAAATAGGTGTATACTCCTAAAGACTAAACTTAGGCTGTATAATAGTTTGGTTCTTTCTAGGATTAGACATGGTGGTGAATGAAAATTGGACCCTTTGTAAACAAGATAACAGAAAACTTGATGCCTTTGATTCTAGATGTTTACACAATATCTTGGGTATTAGGTGGTTTAACCTCGTTAGTATTGAAGTTAGGCAAAGAAGTCAGTAACCTCCTTTGAACAGCATATTGTGCAGAGACTGCACTGGTTTAGACACGTTGCCCATATGCACTGATTAACAAATAGGGTTAGAACAGTGTACCTAAAGGCCTCAGAAAAAGAGGGAGACATGGGATATGGTGGAGACAATGTGAAACCAAACCTTATTAAAATGTGCATACACTAGCCAAATGCAGCAGCTGTAGCTCAAGACAAATATGTTTGGTGAATTAGTCTGGTTGGACTCCATGAATAATTAAAGATTATGTCTGCAAGTACATGTATATAATCCTATTAGAATAGCGATTAACATGCTGCTGAATATCCAAAGGATCTAGGTTCAAGTCCAAGATAATATGTGGATGCATCTTTTATTATGTTGCCTTTCTGCAGAGATCTCACCTTTCTTGAGGGCCTAACACTATGGCAAATAGTACTTGAAAGGCTTATATCAGATATTTATGGCAAGCAGCTACTTTTTTTACTATCAGGAAAATATAATCACAGTAGATCCTTGGGTTTGTTGTCTCATTTATTATTTCACCTTAACATTGTTCATTAAAGATTCTTGTTAAAGTTTAACATCCCTATATATTTTTGTCATCATCATTTGACTTGGCACCAAAATAGGAAAGTACCATAAGTGCATCTTCATTCTTCAGTTTGAACTTTATTTTTTCAGTAGTTGGGTTTACCTCTGAGCAGCACTTTTTTGCACACCATGGGCTAAATGGCCAGGTCACAAGGACCCTGAAGGCTCAGAGAAGGTTGGGGATCCACTGGAACAGCTATTGGGAGACAGATGGTAGCCTCCTGTCAAGGCCATCCAGCGTGTTCTTTAACGTGCACAGGGTATGGCTCTCCTGCACACGGGGCAATGGCTTAACGTTCCATCTGATGGACAGCGGCCTTTCCAAGCCCATCGGTGTCCCCTACTGACTGTGGGCAGGGTGAAGAATTTTGCGGAGATAAATCTCAATGCTGACCCAGCTGGGACTCGAATCTGGGAACTACAAATTATGAGCCTGGCACGCTACCGAATGAGCCACCCCCGCCCCTTTTTCAGTAGTAGGAAGCTCCATTTGACGAACAGGTTAGAAAAACCACAAGAGTTCCTATAGGAAAAAATAAAAATCTTCCCTCCATTTTAATGATTTTTAATTTAAAAAAAATAAATAAAATATGTGTAATATACGTTTTATTTTTTTGTCCCATTCTAGTTACTAGCAATCTCAATGGGAAGTGGGGGTGTGCATACTACTTCCCCAGATACAGCCCTGGCAAATAATGAGATTTAAATTAGCTTTAAATTTTCATTACAGTCAAGAATACATTTTCAATTAGTTTCTTAGTAGGCAACATTCCTTTCAGGTGATGTCGGTATTGGAAAATAAAAGAGGTTTAGACTGCAACTTTGGTTCTAAGGTATGGGGCTGAATTTTTAAAACATGGATTGCAGTTGGAAGACAGTTTATGCCTACATCTAGTAATCACTCCATAAATTTCTTAGCTCACCAAAACCCTGAGGTTCCTCTAAAACACCAATAAGGTCAACAGCATGAAATGGAAGATTTGGCAAGTACTTCTGACAAAAATGTTACCTTATTATGCAGTGATTATTACTGGAGTCAACATAGGGAAACTGCATGGTCATAGTTCCTAGTGTATAAGAGAACTTCATTTGAGCTTTTTTGGGGGCAGGGGATATCGCAGAGCAAAATCCTTACTCTGCTTTAACCCTTTCACTGGCATACTGGCCCAAAGCAGCCAAGATTTTAAATGGACTCATCCAATCAAATACTATTCCTTTCACTTCACTGCTTCCTACCTACAAGTTTGGGCTGTTTTGGTAGAGAAAGATTAAGCTCTAAGAGGAAGCTGAATATTAAACAGTACTCTTACAGTTTAGGAGATGTTCTTTTTCCATTTCCATATGTGCATGATAAGAAAAAAATACACAGGAATGATCTGAATGAACAGAATTCTTGAGTTTATCAAGGCCTCCAATTGGATTATAAACTGTGGACAGTTACAGAAAATGGCATGAGACAGACTATATCACATTATCACTCAATATAGTGCAACATGCGGTTAGCTTTACTGTGGTCATGATGTTGAAATTAAGATAACAGAAGAAACAATTTACTAATTTGAAAGCTTGTGTAAAAGTAAAGTCATTTTGACTATCATTTGGTTAACATATTACTAATTATATATGCAATACCAATATTTTTCCATAATCATATTATTGCTCTACTAGGTAACAGCATTTATGTATGACATTAAACATCAACCATAACCAACATCAAAAATCTTTGTTATGGATTAATCCTAATTTTTCCATAATGCACAAATAAAATTAACATTTTAGGTACTTACTGAAAAGAGAATATTTTTTTTATCCTGATTTACTGCTCTTGAATCAGGAATAGGATCAGTATGTTTGATAACTGACAAAGATTCACCTAAAAGAAAATTGATGTTAATTTTAGATTGGAATAACTGAGGATGGGGAAATTTCAGGACTAGGCATGCAAATTTTATGAGTCAGGTGTGAGAACTGTTATACATAGATGGCATTTTAGTCACTAATACAAAATTATTGCCATCTACACAATTAGGATCTTCCCATCCCTAGAAATGATTACTTATGTTAAGCAAGTAACTATCATATACTAGTCAAAGAAAAATCAACAACATAGAAAAGCAACTATAGACTGGTTGAGTGGATGCCTGCAATTTGAGGGCTATTTTTCTGGTAAACACAGAATACACTATTTATTTCAGTTATGTCAGAACTTACACTTTTTCTGTGCCTTATTCAATGTGTAACTGCATCATGCTGGTCAGCTCTACAATGTGCTATTCTTCCTGCATAATGTTTAATCTTTATAGTGTTAATAGCTAACTAAGGAGTACTCTTAGAGTTTAGAAGTTAACTCCCCTCAGCAAAACTATATTTTAAGGGATCATTAGTTCATGGGTTTACATTAAAAACATTAAATAAAAAAAAATAAATACTCCCTCAAGCAGCTGCTTGCCACAGAGATCTTGGCAGGAGCCTGTCAGTTTATATGCCACAGTAGAAGGTCTGAGAGGATGGCAGGACCTCAGCAGAAAAACGACACAAACAGCCATGCCTTACCCAGGGCTCGAACCCAGGTCCCTTAGATCAGTAGCCAAGCGTGCTAACCACTCGTCCATGGGACGGCTAAAAACATTGGCTATCACTGATGTGAGGAAATTAAAAACATTTTAAACTTATTGATCCAAAATTTTTTTAGAGTCAGAAAGATTGACAGCATTTTGCAAGGACACTCGCTAGATAGTAACAGCCAAGAATATATATGTACATTGCAAAAAAAAGTTACCACCTATGAATGCCGAGACTGTCAAATGATATAGATCTTGCTTGGAAGACTACCACTTAAAAAAATGCAAATGCAAGTTAGTCCCATTTCAGTTAAATACTTTTTATTGTACTATTCTATATTTAAAAAAAAAATTAAAATTAATGCACTTCCAGTTTTGCTTAAATATTTTGCCAGAGTAAGATCATAAATTTTCTTTCTGCTACCAGTGGAAAATTAGCTTGGCCATTAGAAAGTGTTCAAAGTTAGCACTTTAAGACTAACAGACATTCTTGGCAATTATCAATACAACCAATGACGGATTGTGCATGTTCACTGGGGTTCTTATCAGATGACTATCCTAACATGGCAGTGTGATTGATCACCCATCTGCAAAGACACTGTGCTGTGGAGAGTTTTATACACATCAGGATAATATTAGTTTCATTACAGACCACCCAACTGCCAAAGCAGTACATCACACAGTGGCAGAAATTCCACCGTTTTGTTGTGGTTTGAAGATGATTCAGAAAAAAGTTTATACTAGACATTTCAATAACCACATCTAATATCTAACACCCAAAAAGGCAGGCTCTGTTAGCATCTCCTATGCTCAAATCTTCTTTCAAGCAACATTCTGTAATGTCAAAAGAAATTCTTATTTAACATTTATCATGGTAGCATAGGCTGTTGATTGTTTCAATGGATACTTGATCATATAGCCAATTGTATGAAGCTATTTTACAAAGGTTGTTCTCCTCATGAAGATGCTCTCCAAATAGGATACAAATTCATTCAGTGATTTATGGATGACTGGTATGAGCTCCAACAGCTGTCTTTAGAACTATGTTTAGCTTATAAGGTTTCTCATGAATTGGACAGCCATTCCAAACTATTCTTGGGTAAATGCAGTTTACTGAATATTATTTGTTGATGTCATCCTACTTTCCACTATCCAATGATATGGCCTCATTAAGTCTGACAATTCCCAAGAGCTCTGACAGCAAAGCATAACTATAAGCATACATTATTAAATCACATATCATTTTTATACCCAGCATTACTTTGCATACCAAGTGTAAAGACTTCCATTACCATATTGGACAGTACTTATATAATACTTGGCCAGTATTTCTACATACAAATGAGTATATATAATATACATGTTTTTGCATTCTGTTGTAAACACTAAATACAAAATTAAATAACATATCCCAATATTCAAACAGTTTGAGATTGCAATACCAAGTGCATATTACAGTTCAAAAATGTTTAATAGAGCAGAGGGGGATATGCTCCAGCTGGGACTCAAACCTGCAGGATAGGGGTAGATTTTGCAGCAAGTCGGTACTTTTATTTATATTTGACTAAACAAGTATAAAAAATAATATATTTTACACAATAACCAGTTTAGAAGTCTATTCAATAAATATCTGCTATTTCTTGCTCAACAGTTTTTCATTACAAGAGTATATGTAACCTTAAAATGTTAAACAAAGCAAGCAGAGAATTAGTAAAATAAAATTTTAAGCCTAATGGGAGTATGATCCTATGACTTTACATTCAGATGACAGGAGCACCATCATAATCAGGAAATGATACAACCATATTCCACTCAAAACTACTCTTTCTATGAATTCTCTATTTGGTCTAAATTCAACAGGACAAGTCTGAGAGTTAACCAAAATAATATTAATGTTGACCGTAAAGAAGTTTTAAGGTATTATGAATAATATGAAATCAAGTTAAAGCTGTATGCTGCTTTCCCATAAATGGAAGTTTTACAATCAGAATGAATTAAGATACACACATATATATATATACAATGGGAAGTTTACAATTTGCTCTGTACTATATAAAGTTAAATGGAGAAAAAAAATACTTGTGAGTAATCAGACAAAGAAATAATGAACACAGTTTATTAATCAGTACATTAAAATTCAATTGTAAAGAACTTTTAAACATTGTTCCTCAGAATCAAAGATGTTAACTACTATACAAACAGAATAGGAAATACAAGTTAAAGTTAATTTTAATTTTTTTTATGTTTTATGTGTGCATGTTATCAAGGTATTTCTTAATATTTTTACATTTATATTATTAAAATAAATATTCTAATATTTAATAATTAAAAAATTGGAAAATTACAACTTGTTTTAAATAAATGATGCTAACCTGTTAATATTGACTGGTCAACTCTTAGTGTTGTGGAAAAAATCTTCATTAACCTAATATCAGATGGTACTTTGTCTCCAACTGAAAAAAGGATGGAAAATGTTCTCAACTATGAAATACAGTGGAAAATATTTTTAAAATAGATTATGACTTTAACAAATATTTTGTCATATCAATGTGAATTTTTCAAATTAATACATCATTAGCCATTATTATTCAAAAGATGTTTGTAAATAATTTATGACTGCTTATTGGCTTAAGCACTACCCTAAAACCATAGCATACTAAAAATGTTATTCAATTAGTTCCTCAAAAGGACTAATTTTGGGAGTAGTAAGTTTCAATAACAATGATTCTTATACGCAAGATCATATTTTAATTATTACTGATGGTGCTAAAATATCACAAGGATACTTTTCCTTGTTGCCCAGTTGATATTACTTAAACAGCCTCAATGCATGTGATGCACACACATACTTTAAAGCAATTATTTCTCAATTCATGGTGTGCTGAACATGGGTATTATACACAAATATTTCAAATAATATGAAAATGGTCCATTTCTTAGGAGAGTTGAGAAACATTACCATTTAAATAGAGAGAACCACAGGAAATGTTTTGTGATCACAAAACACATGAAAAGTTAGCTGAAAAAAAAAATTAATTTTACTGTGAGTGGGATATGAGTTCATGGCCTCCTGATAGCATCTCAAATGTTCCAACTGCTGAACTGTCACAAGTATACTCAACTTCCAGTTAACATAGCTGGTAGTTGAGTATGCCTGAAACAGCTGAGTGCTCAAAGCACCTGACATGGTCATGGGTTTATATCCTACTAGCAGCAAAACTTAATTTTTTTTAGCTAACTTTTCATGTGAAACAGTGCTCTAAGTAATACAAGGTCTGAACATCAGTTTTTTTTTTAATCAGTTTCAAAACATAAAAGTTGAGATTAAAATATTTAAAATAAAAATATTCTAATATAAAATTCTAAAAAATCATCCAATACAAATAAAAACAAACCTGATATTTCAACTAGGTCACCTGGAACTATTTCTTTTGCTCTAATCCTCTGAACACCTTGTTTATCTTGCCTAATTACTTTACCCATTTCTGGTTCATATTCTTTTAAAGCTTCTATGGCACTTTCTGCATTTCTTTCCTAAATAAAATTCCACAACACATTTCATTATTACTAGAGGTTGAACACTTTACAGTGACAGCAAATATAATACTGAAGGGTAAAAAAAAGTCCAATGATCATAAAAACTTCAGTTAATATCAGTTCTGCTAATTGCACTGCTTCCATATACTATTATAACACATAACATCATTGTGTGAGATCAACTCTCATGTAAGATCAAGAACACTCTTTTCAAGCAATAATCACTAAGCTCTTCAAACCTGATGAGCTATTATCGTGTTCTGAGATTTAACTTGCATGGCACTCATAGCTGTGCTTTGAAGATGATCCCCTTATTCAAAATGAAAGTCAATGGATTGTAGCAGAATGTAGGATTTGACCTAAGTTTCAAATTGACAACAATTATATAAACTATTTCTAATGTTTTATAGAAAACTCAATAACAATTTTAGGAAATAAAAAAATTAAATTTTCCTAATTGCCAAATAACTTTTTGTCACAGTTCAGTCCTCCTTGAGAAAAAGAAACCAATAAATTTGAAATGGTCACAATATGTTTTGATGGGACATTAAACATGATCTCTATTATCTGCACTATTTGTTATGGCATTGTGTGTTGTAAACATTCCTGTAAAAAAAAAAGCACTGAGATGATCTACATTGCATAGTCCTGATTATATTATGTAAATACTGCTAAGCTGTCCCGTGGCTGAGTGGTTAGCACGCTTGGCTACTAATCTAAGGGACCTGGGTTCGAGCCCCGGGTAAGGCATGGATGTGTGTGTCGTTTTTCTGCTGAGGTCCTGCCATCCTCTCAGATCTCTTACTGTGGCATATAAACTGACAGGCTCCTGTCAGACCTCTGTGGCAAGCAGCTGCTTGAGGGGGTATTTATTTTTTATTTAAATATTGTTAATTATGTCTGCAAATGGTAGCTAAGCATATATTGGAGAGTTGTGTACCAATCTCCTGTGATGAAACATAGCATTACCAGGCCTAGACCCTAAAGTACAACCCTGCATTCTTGTGGTACAGACCATTAGTACCAATCAGAAGAGGTATTCTCTGTGGAAGGGAAAAGAAGGAAAATCTGCCAAATCAATGTGGCCTATTGATCTGGGCTTCTACAGCCACTTTTTTCCCCCACCCTGTTGAGAAGTGCTCAACCACAAGTTCTTGGTGCTGACCATATTTACCTACTACACTAGATAATGTCTTTGAACTCAATTAGGATCCTGCACTGGTGGGCTTCTGTTGAAGGAAAATCTACCACTGTTTTCTGTTTGTGGGTTGACAGCTCTGAGTGAATAGATGCACATGTACTTTATATCAGATAGTGGATAATTTTGATCAACAGCCATTGCAGGTACCTCAACCCTTGTTTCTAGGGACATCAACCTACACTGGGGGAAAATTTATCAGCTTTTTTTTTTTGGGGGGGGGGGGGACAGGTTTTTGTTCTTTTTTTGTCCCTGCATTTAGGGGGCTGTTAGATACTGTCGGCACTACCTCTCTCAACAAACAGTTTGTTTAAAGAGCGCATATACATTATTTTCTTTTCACAGATACACAGAATGTAGGGACTTGCCATACAGATTATTCTCTTGATGTCCTCACACAGAAATTCCAACATTAAGCCCAAATGCTTGCAAGAGATTAGATGTACAAGGTCAGATACCTAAAAATAATCTTAAATTTCTTTTTCAGGGAGGGATGTCAGAAAGCATCTACAAGGCAAGGTTTTCTTCTTAGCAGACACACCAGTGAAGTTCTTCTAGGCTATTAATACATTAATAAAAGATTTCTTACAGTAAATTTAAAACTATGATTAAAGAATTGAATGTTATGTTTATGCCCTCACTTAGGGCTCTGATTATGATGAGAAAGATAACTTTCACAACTTCAGGATATTTTTAATTCTGCTAAGAAAGAAAATATTATTCTTGTGTTAAGTGACTACAATGCTAAAGTTGGTACTGACTTTGATCATTGGGGAGGGGTGATAGGCTCTTTCAGCATTGGTTGTTGCAATGGGGAATGTTTCCTACAGATAAGTAAACTGAAACATTTGAGGATAACTAACACTGATCAGAAATACTGCTACATTTACAAATACACATGGTTCACCAGATAGGTTGCATAAGAATGTGATAGTAGTTCTGTTAAGTACTTCCCACAAATGTATTCTATGTCAACAGGTAATTCTGTATATATACTATTGATTGAATTCTGTTAAGAATAAAGGTCATTTACAGGAGCTGAAATTGTATTTGACCATTAACCTGTTAAGTATCTTGTAACTTAAGCTCAAGATCTGTTTTTTTTTACCTCTAAGTGACACTTTTTTGCACATAATGGGCTAAATAGCCAGGTCACAAGGACCCCCCCCCCCACACACACACACACTCAGAGAAGGTTGGGGGAAGGGGTCCCATTGGACAGCTGCTGGGAGACAGAAGGTAGCCTCCCATCAAAGCCATCCAGGGTGTTATTTAACATGCACAGGGTATGCTCTCCCATACACAGGGCCATGGCTCAGATGTCTGCCTTTCCTAGCCCATCAGTGTCCCCTACTAATTGAGAGCAAGGCTGATAGGTTTTGTAGAAATAAATCTCAACAATGGCAGTAAGCTTAACCCTTCCAGGGCCCAGCTTGAAAAACAGGTTTCTATCCTAAATTAAAAAGGTGTTGTATTTTTAACACCTCTAAAATATAAGTTTTTTGGGCATATATATATTAAAATTCGATATTTCTATTAAAAAAAAAAAAGTTTGGTGTGTTGTACTAAGACCGTATGCATAAGTCATTGGCTCTCGCAATTCAGATTCACCGAATGTATATATACGGGTTGGGCCCTGGAAGGGTCAAGAAATGTTGCACTAACACTGCTCTGTAAGATCTAGATATAGCAAATGCTTGCCAAGATTGGTTACTTAGTCATTATGACAACCATGGTTTACTTACTACTGAAGCTGAGGAAGAATGGGACTATTTTAAACATGCTTTTTTAAACTAACAGTATTCTTTTGGGTAAAAAGGAGCCAAAGAAACAAAGTTTTTTGAAGGAAAAGGAAAAAAACCCAGAAGGTTATCTATGAAAGAAGTACAGGAACAGCCAGAATAAATTACTGGTACTTAAAGAAGACATTACACATAGTTTAATAAATGTGTAAATGATCAGTTGAAGGCCAACTGGAATATGCTTAACCTTTTCATTACCATACCAGCCTAAAATGGCTGAGATTTTAAATGGTTAAAGTCCAATCAATGTTATTCCTTCCTCTTCATTACCTCTTACCTGCAAATTGGGCCATTTTGAGCCAGTATGGCAATAAAAGGGTTAATAGCTTGGCTGAAAAAGCAACTAGACAACACAATAGCAGAGAGTTGTATCAGATAGTTAATGTTTGTGAGGGTTGGGTTGTTTTACCTCTGAGTGGCACTTTTTTGCACACCATGGTCTAAATGGCCAGGTCACAAGGACCCTGAAGGCTCAGAGAAGGTTGGGGGAGGGAAACCCACGGAACAGCTGTTGGGAGACAGATGGTAGCCTCCCGTCAAGGCCATCCAGTGTGTTCTTTAACGTACACAGGGTACACATCCCATCCGATGGATGGTGGCCTTTCCAAGCCCATCGGTGTCCCCTACTGACCGTGGGCAGGGCGGGGAGTTTTGCAGAGATAAGTCTCAACCCTGACTTAGTTGGGACTTGAACCTGGGAACTGCAGCCTGGCAAGCTATCGACTGAGCCACCCCCGCCCCAATTGTTTGTGATGGAAGAAGCAGACAAATACATAGGGATTGAGGGATAAACATGTTAAGGTTATTGAATATGACGATTCTGTCATGGTTAGGATGGCTGAGTATTATCCAGCCTTATAAGAAACATGGTAATTACTACGGTAGGCCTCTATTAATTTCAATTATTAAGTAAACATGTTACTTCATAATTCATTGAAAGTGTCTTAACTGACACTTTCAGTGGTATTATGTCCTCTATACAATTTACAAATGAGGCAGAGAATCAGGACACATTACCATACTTAGATATATTTCTAATAAGGCAAGGTAATAAATGTCAGACAACAGCATATAGGAAACCTATATATGTACCAAATTTAATAGCTTTAGACTCTGCACATCCTATGAAATATAAAAAAGCAGCTTTCAAAATACATTTTCTTAGAGCTGTTCAACCACACAGTTATTAAAGAACTAAAATTCATTTATGAAACAGATGCTCAAGTTGGATATAAAAAAAATCTGAGAAACTCAAAAATATTAAATTTAAATATGATGCAGAAATGAAAATAAATCCAGCCCAACTAATAGTAATATCAAAAAATTTACTGTTTCCCACATACTGAGGGCTTTTTACAAACTATTAGTAATATTTTAAAACCATACAACTTAAACACCCCTAGTAATATTACGAACACTATTAAATTATTAACTATAATCAGGACAAAACATTACCCTCTGGCAGAATATTTCTATATATTTGAATAATCCTAATTTATTAAATAATAAAAATCAGTACATTGGAAGAGCATATAGAACAACAGAGGAATGAATATCAGAACAAGAAACAAATATTCGTAAGCAGGAAGGACATATGGCCTTATCTCAAGCAATATTGCAACATAATTTATTTATCAGTGAATCAGAATACAAAACAATTGCCCCACCATCCAGTAAGTATCAATTACAATTCATGGAACATCTCATCATTAATTTACATAAAGAAAATTTATGCAATACCGATATAACCTCCTACACACAGCACGGAACATCCTCATGCATAATTACCATATCCCCACCATGACTTCACCACTAGGGGATCGCCTAATATAAATCGCTCACTTCAGACAGTTTGCTGCCTGAAAACGACATCTAATGACCGATGTTGAAACACATAGCAGACTTTTAACTGTGCATAAGCTTTTAAGGATTTCTTAAGACTGAATGTATTAAGTTGAAACTAAATTTTGCAATATGCTTTTGAATGCTTTTAAATACTTTAATGTCGGGTTGAAAACTTCCTGCACTTTGGATACTCACAGAGAATTGTTACTCACTGACAATCCTTCAAATCAAAAGGACTGTTTCTCCACTGGTGACATCATCTACAACATCTAGTGTTGAGAGCACTAGCCAAAATTGATGGATAAGAAGTTACTGCACATAAACATCTACTCATCAGGAATAGATATTCATTGATGATTCTTCAAACCATAAGGACTGTGTTTCTCCACTGATGACATTATCTATCGAATCTAGTGTTGAGTGTACCAGCATGGTATTACCTATGAATAATATATAATAGTATTTATCTATGGGTAAGAAGTTATAGCACACAAACATTCGATTCAATGGGAATACAGCCAGCAAGTTGAAGCATAACTTCTGAACTTTGTGCATAACATACCAAGAACATTTCCACTATAATGGATTTGTGAGTATTAACAAGAACTTTATACTCACCTAAAAATATCAATAAGTGCTGCAAATTGAAATTTACTTTGTAAAAGTGATATTGTACTATGGAGCACATGCTAGTACTACTACATGTTGTAATCTGCAACCTTGCATGTTAGAAAGCCTTAATAACCCATTAAACTAAAAGCATTTAAAAAGCTATTTTAACTGTATAGTGATTAATTTGTTTAATATACTTGAAAAGTTAATGTAAATAATTTTCGTTATTTTTCAATTTTCCAAAGACTTGCAGTGCTGCTATTAAATATTCAAAGTTCACAACTCTAAATATAAAGTGAACATTATTGAAAATCAAAATTTAAGTAGATTTAATTGGGATCTTTATCTTCCGTTACATTTTCTCATAAAACCTTAGTTTAAAATTTATAGAGCTTTGAAGTTAGCTTCCACTTATATAACATGAAAGGAGGTGGTCATAATTTAATGAGAACTGAGTATATTTTGCTGTAAATGTTTTAAATTTTCCGTTTTTTCATAATTCTACATTTTTTCAAAAATATACATAAATTTAACTTCAACAATTTGTGAATAGCTAGTCTTTAAATAATAATAAAAAAAAAAACAGAACAGGTGATCCTAAAACATGTCATATTATTAAAAAAGTGCTCTAAAACTGCTTTTACCATGGAAACAATGATATAATAGGGGATCAAATAATATAAGCAAACAATGTGTTTAATCAATTCCCAATCATACAGAGTATACCAATAGCTTTACAATGTGTTTAGAGTGTACATTGTCTATTACTGTTGATTGCAATAAAACTTATGCTTAATTTCAGTACAGATTTTGGTCTTTGCCTTCCACTTTCGGACGAGACCAATTCCCTCTCACTAAGTTCGAATCCTTTTTCCCTTCACTTCTTAAACAAGTCTTTCTGCTGCTTCTTTGTAATACCATTACAATGCACTAACACTTTTTTTTTATCAACTATTTTTAGAAGTTAAATAACTGCTTAAAAATCACAAGGAAATGACTAAATTAAAGATTTAAAACCAAAGCCAAGCATTAGACAAATGCTTAATTGTGCACATAAGCACTGCCATGAAGTACAGATTGATACAAGGGTTAGGCTGTTTTACCTCTGAGCAGCACTTTTTTGTACACAATGGGCAAAATGGCCAGATCACAAGGATTCCAAAGGCTCAGTCAAGGTTGGGTGAGGGGACCCACTGGAACAACTGTTGGGAGACAGATGGTAGCTTCCAATTAAGGCCATCCAGCGTGTTTTTTAACTTGCACAGGGTATGGCTCTCTCGCACATGGGGCGATGGCTTAATGTCCAATCCAACGGATGGCAGCCTTTCCAAGCCCATTGATGTTGACTACTGACCATGGAGAGTTTTGTAGAGATAAATCTCAATGCTGGCTCAGCTAGGACTTGAACCTGGGAACTGCAGATTACAAGCCTGACACTACCGACTGAGCCCCCCCCCCCCCCCCCCCCCCCCCCCCCCCCCCCGAATGACATGAGGACTCCTCATATTATAAATAACAGCTGCCGGTAGATAAATTCTTAAAACAATTATTTACCAGCAATTACTAAAAATATTTCAATCTAAATATAATTAATTTTAATCTAATATTATATTAAACTTTCAAATAATTTTTTTCTAACTTCTGAAAAATAATTAGCATATCCTTACCCTATTTACATATTAATGTTTAAAACTGATGGTGTATACATGAAAATTGTAACTAACCTGCCAAACTCCAACAACTGCATTAGCAATGAGAATGAGAAGAATGACAAATGGCTCCACAAAGGCTGTGATTTGGCCCTCATGTTCTTCAAATAATGCTAAAACCTGTATAATGAAAACTAAGATTTTAAGAATTAATTATGAAAAATATTTAAAAAAACTTTCATTTGATGCAAAATATTAATTTGCTTTAGAAATTACTAGCAACTAGATATGTGGAGGAAAATGACATAGAAAACATGTAATAAATACATACTAACTTCAATTTAATGGTCAATAGTATATTTTTTTCCTTCTTGTACTGATATATGGACTTGAAAAGCCATAAAACATGTGAATTCACAAATATTATATATCAGCACCTGTAAATGGTAGCTAGGTAGTCACTGGAAGGAGAGCTATGCACCAATCCCTGTGATGATGCATAGAACTGGCCAGGCCTAGCACCTAATGTCCGACCTCGCCTTCTCATGGTGCAGACCATTAGTACCTTTCAGAAGAGATACTCTGGAAGTGAACGAAAGGGGAGGGCTGCCAGATTAGTGTGGCCTACTGATCTGGACAACTATGGCTACTTTTTTTTTTCCTACCCTGCTGAGGAATGGTCAACCACACAGGGTCCTGGTACCGACCATATAAACCCGCTGGACAGATATATGGCTCTAAGCTTGATTACGGATCCTGATTTTCCTGCACTGGTGGGCTTCTGTGGAGGGAAAATCTTCCGCTATGTTTTCTGTTTGTGGGTTGACAGCCCCAAGTGAATAGATTCACAGGATGTGTTTTCTCAGCTGGTGGATAATCCTGAGCAGAGGTCATCGCAGGCACCTGAACTCTTTGCTTCTATTGGCATCGTCAAATTCTACATTGGAGGAAGTCTTCCAGTGTAGATGGCTTCAGCCTTTAGTGGTGGGGGAACTGGTCTTTGCCCCATGTCTGCGATTAGGAGGCTGTTTGATACTGTCGGCATTCCCTCTCTCAATAAACATAGTTTCTTTAAACATCCCACTAACCATTTTCTCTCCATAGGTAGTTGGAATGTGAGGACTCTGCACAGAGCTTTTTCTCTTGATGTCCTCACACAAGAATTCCACCATTTTAGATATTCTCGGCTTGCAAGAGACCAGATAAAGGTAAGATTCTTAAAAATAATCCTAAATTTCTCTTTCAGGGAGGAACGATGATAAACATCACCAAGGCGTGGGTCTGCTTCTCAGCAGACATGCTAGTGATGCTCTTCTAGGATATGAGTGCATTAATGAAAGGTTTCTTACAGCAAAATTCAGACAAGCATTTAATTCAGACAAGCAAAATTCAGACAAGCATTAAAGACTTGAATGTTATCTGCTGTTATGCCCCCACTGAGGATGCCGATGAGGATAGGTTTTATGAACAATTTCAGGATATTTTGAATTCTGTCAAGAAAGGAGATATTACCCTTGTTCTTGGTGACTTCAGCCAAAGTTGGTACTGACTCTGACCTTTGGGAAAGAGTAATAGACCCTTTTGGTATTGGTAGCTGCAATGGCAATGGAAATTGGAAACAATTATTCCCTCTCATTAACATTCTCCATTTGGGAAAAAGGCAAAAAAAATAAAATTTGGGAGCAGATTTTGGTAAGGGTAAAACTGAAAAACCCTAAAAATCGGATTTTCAATGACCAATTTGGATTTTGAATTTTAAACCAAAAATCAGAGTAGTTGGCAGCTCTGATTATGTTTCTGAAAGATTATTCAAACTGCACATCTGTAGTTATGAATTAAGATAAACTTCACTGTATTCTTTAATTGCATATGTTAAATGTTTGAAAGCATTTTCATTCTGAAAATAAATTATACTTACAAATGAAATAATAGCTGCAAGGAGTAAAATTTTCACTAGAAGATCGTCAAATTGTTCCAAAATTAGCTGCCATAATGGTTTACCTGAAGAAAAAAACCCAACAACATTCATCTAGTTGTTTGAAATGTTAAAAAAATCCATCACTATAAAAAAAAAAGCAATTGTTTAAAACTGTTAATGCAAAATAATTTAACCGCTTTTCACTTAATATTTAGACAAGTTTAGCAATAACACACAATTAAAGTTGTAGGGCAGTTTAAATGTAAACACTACATTGGCTAAATACCTGGTTATAAGTAAATACCTTTAGAATATTGCCAAAATCTAGTTCTTCAGAGTCGAGTTGTTCTCAGATATGTACTTAGAGGTTCTCTATTTCCAAGTTTATCGCAGCACTTTTTAGTTCTTGATTCACCATGTAATGCAAGTTCACTGTTTCACAGAAAGTCCAATTGAGTGACTGGAGCTTCCTTCTGCTTTTATTATTTGTTATTAAGTGTACGAGGACTATGATGTTTTGTTATGCATTGCACAGTTTTTTGAAAGCACACAGCAGTTTTTTATTTTTACTATTATATAGAAGTTTAGATAGCTTACGGTTTATTGTTAGAGGTTGCAGTAGCTCAACTGGGATTTTTTTATTAGTGTGCTGTCCAACTATCATCATGAGCACTCAGTATTTGTATATATATATATAATTTCTGCTGATTATGAAAATTCAAAGATCTTTCAAATTTTATTCTGAAGTAACTGAAAGAACTTGGTCATATTATATAGTTAGCTGAAAAAGTTTAGTTTTGCTTTGTGAGTGGGACTCAAATTTTTTCTCCAGGCATAACTGGGAAACATGGATTTGAATCCCACTCATGGCAAAACTAAATATTTTGAGCTATTTTATGAGTCTCATATCTACAGGAAGTCTCCTGTGATACTTAGCTACCAAATTATTGGTCATGTTATTCTACACAATGTAATTTATTAATTTTTCATGCTAAATTTGAAAGAATTTTTTAAAGAAGTTGCAACAAAATTTTCTGGGAACTATAGTGTCTTCCAGTACTTTAAGGGTTAATAAAACTTACTTATTTCCATTAATATGCAGCTTTGGAACTTTGTGAGCATAAACAATTACTGTATTTTTCTCAAAAGATCACAAAGCTCCTCAAACCCATGCATCCTGACCATGTGCAATATCATCCCAGCTAACATTTACTGAACAAGTCACTATATTTATAAGAATTATGAGAATGCTGGCCACATCAATGGCACATGATATATTAGCTCACAGTGACATTGCAGCTGTCAGAGTCTGGGCTCGAGTCCTGGGATGGAATGGTTGTATTGTTTGAGAAACCAGGTCAAGCCTGATCAAGCTTCTAGGTTCTCTGTCCTTTGTAAAAAAAAATGCACTTACATAAAAATTAGAAAATGTTTGCTGCACAAACAATACAGGTACTACTTCCAATCAAGAAGTAAATCATAACACAGATTAAAAATATTCCAGCCCTTCATCTACAATTGGCAAGGGGTACTCTTAACACATTTTCTGTGAACACAAATCCAACAACAGCATATGCCCAACTACATTTTACTTTGGATAATGAATAGAGTGACAATTATGAAAGAGGCCATATTCAAAAGTAGCTTCATGAAAAATAACTACAATTCTGTATTTAATTTAGCTTAATACTTTATTCTTTCTTGTAATGATTCAAATATAGCCTTGCTTTGTTTATAAATCCTTTAATTATAATACATACCTATGTATTTAAGCAGATTCCTCTATTACAATTACAATTTTTTTCAGATGATTGAATTTTTTAAAATATTATTGAAAAGCAAATAAGAAATGAAGAGGTATAATCTATATTGGTTGGAATAACAGTGGTTTTCTGGGTAATATAGAATTTCTTTGTTGATGCAATTAGCTATTATTTAGGATATCCTACTTCAGCACATACTAGATTTCACTTCTTTTTTAAACAATGGTCCATCTTTATGTACCCTATAAAAAATTTGTTGCTGAATATAGTTAATACATCTTACTTAATAATTGCAAATCGGAAACTTAAAAGAAGTAAAACCTTTAATAAAATATTAAATTGTAGAACATCTTGAACACTGCAAAAAAACTAGAATGTGCCCTTTTCACAAGCATCCATATATTGCTAGAGTCCAAATGATTTATATTTCATACTAAAATTTTTACTATCTTCTACAAAATTTGCCAAACTTTTAATTTGAAACCAACTTTACTAGTAAAAGAGTTTGAAGTGATAATTTTCAGAGAGCAATAATAGGTGGTTTTGTAAATGGTGAATAGCTTTCAGAATCTATTCTTAAGTCCAAGTTGAACTAAACATTATATCACTTTCACTAAAAAAAGCAGCTTTAAAAACCCAGTTGGAGACTTGTTAAATTTTTTAGGAAGCTGTTTAAAATGACTTTATATCAGCAGTGGGCATTACTTAATTGATTTTATTGAAAAGTACAATGAAATGAAGCTACTAAAGTACTGGTCATTCACATAATGGTATTAACAGAAACCAGAAAGTACATACATCGAAGAGCCAAAACATTATGACCAGCGAGTTTTATGCAAATCGAAACTGCAGGTAAACAGCAGCAAGTGTGAAGGTCATGAAATGGTATAAATAACACCTGATACTCAGCTCTGTTAATCAGTGTTACTCTTGTTCTTCAGATGGGATAGGCAATGCACTTAAGTGAATTTGACAAAGATTCCAAGATGGCAAGGCTTGTGAGGGTGTTCACAGTCAGCCATGATTAGTATCTTCAAAAAGTAGTCCAAGGAGGGAAAAACCACAAACTGCCCAGCAAAGTGTGGGCCCATCACGGCTCATTCATGCTAGAGGTGAGTGAAGGCTATCCCATATGGTAGGAACCAACAGAAGGGATACTGTGGCACAACTCGCCTGTAATTTGAATGCTGGTGAAAGGAGTAGTCACAACACACAGTACATTGCTGAAAATGGGGCTGTGTAGCAGCAGGCCACTCTGAGTGGCCTGCTGCTACACAGATACCTCAGGCTAACCTCAGTTCACCATTGAAAGCACCTACAATGGGCAAGCATCAAAACTGGACCTAGAACAACTGGAAGGTCATCTGATGAATCTCGTTTCCTGTTGCACCATGTGGACAGCCAGGTATGTGTGGTTATTTATCTGGGGAAGTGTTGGCACCAGGATGCACCATGGGATGAAAACAAGCGAGAGGAGGAAGTTAATGCTTTGGGCAATGTTCTGCTGGGGAACTATGGGTCGTCATTCATGTGCAAGTTACTATGACATCTACCATCTACCTAAACATCATTGCAGATCAGGTACATCCTTTTATGGCAAAGGTATTCCCCTCTAGTAGTGCCCTCTTTCAGCAGGATAATGAGCCATGCCACACGGCCTGGATTGTTTGAGAATGGTTTGTGGAACTTGGAGACTTCCAGGTATTGTTGGGCCCCAAATTTCCCAGATGTCAATCCAATCAAGTATCTGTGGTTTGTGTTGGAACAGCATATTTGATCTGCGGCAGTTCAGCCATGTAACTTAAAAGAGTTAAAGGATCTGCTAGTAATGTGTTGGTATCAGATGCCACAAGATACCTTTAGAAATCTTGTAGTGTCCATGCCTTGCCGGTAAGTGGAGGACCAACATCATATTGGGCAGTTTGGTCAATGTTTTGGCTCTTCGGTGTATTTTATATCTTATTCACTATTAGTCATTTACAATTATTACAATTATCCTTATTATTAAGCACAAGTCATCTCCATTTAAAAAACCTACTCTGAGCAAGGAAAAACAGCTAGCATATTTGGAAAAGCTGACAGGATACTATGAAATGCTTGGTAAAAATTTGTTTTACTCTAAGTTAATATAGCTGTTTCCAACCTCAAAGTGAGACAGTAGTAAACTTTAAATTAGTACATTAAATATACTCAGTAACAACCTAATGTATGATCAATTTTGATTCAGGTAGGTATTCTACAGAGAATTCTGCATTCATGCATCATTCTAATATAAGAAAAACTTCATAACTCTTTGTTCAGCATTATCAATGCAGTGGTTTCAGACTTGTAAACCATTTCTGACAAACTCTGGGTGGCTGATGCCATTGGTCGCTATCAGCAGAAAATATGGCTTGAGCAAGAGATCTGTTGCTGCTATAAGGAAACTTCTGGCAAGCAGTGATGACCCTCCCCAGAGACTGGAGAAGTTAGTGGCATCTTCTACTCAGGATGTGCAGAGGCATTCCTACAGCTGATGGATCCCCAGAGAGGCAATAAAGACCATGACATTACAATATTTCTGGGGAAGAAGTGTACCCATGTAATATGAGGCAGAAGATGAAAAATTCTGAAGCCCCGCTGATATTTTGGCTCCTCTTGATTGGCGGATTCTGACCAATGGAAAGATACGATACTGTTTTGTTTTGAAGAAACTCAGGTCATCAGAGAGAGAGGGAGAAAAAAAAGGTCTGCTGGCATTTATTAGTCTGCTCAGAGAGAGTAGAGGATTCCACATTTGCAGCAATCGGAATTATGAGCCCCCAAATGTCTTGCTTCTAACCACACGAATTGTGTGAAAGTATGTCTCTTATTGTTAGGTAAAATATTTCAAGTATGCAATTCTTTTCACCCTGTATCGTGGGTCATGCTGGCATAAAAAAAAATTACCCCTCAAGCAGCTGCTTGCCACAGAGGTCTGACAGGAGTCTGTCAGTTTAATATGGAATAGAGAAGATCTGTGAGAAAGGCAATACCTCAGCAGAAAGATAGCACATATACCTTACCTGGGGCTCACTCATAATCAAACATTTATGCCTTACCCTGGGGCTCAAACCCAGGCCCCTTATGATCAGTAGTCAAGTGCACTAACCATTCAGCCACCAAAACAGCTCTGGCATATACCCCAGCCAAGGAAATTTATAATATAAATGCCATGTTAAAATTCTACAATATGTTCAGCAGTTTGCATTAGTTTAAAAAATAACAGTGTGATGTAAGAGTCCAGAGTGGGGTAGCTATAAATATATATATTTCACCCTGTACTCTGGGTCATATATGTGTATAAGAATATACTGTAAAACAAATAAATTGCAAGATTTTCTTATAATTTTAGTATGTTGTTCATGTGCATAATAAGGAGATAAGTTTGTTTTCTTTCTCTGAAAAAATTTACTTGCTGGGCAAATAAACATGAAAAATATCACACTTTTGAACACATACTGTATTTATAAGATTTTGCACATATCTTGCACTCCTTTTATCTCGAAAACTGAGTTTCTCATTTTGCAGATAATTTCCTTAACATTCCAACATCTTATAGGGTATATTTATAACAATAGCAAGATCTGTTAAATTCAATTTTTGACTAGAATAACTTATCTCCTCTGGTGAACAAGCTCCTTTAGGTTGGTTATTTTACCTCTGAGTGGCACTTTTTTGCACACCATGGGCTACATGGCCAGGTCACAAAGACCCCGAAGGCTCAGAGAAGGTTGGGGGAGCAGACCCAGTGGAACAGCTATTGGGAGACAGATGGTAGCCTCCCATCAAGGCCATCCAGTGTGTTCTTCAAGTGCACAGGGCATGGCTCTCCTGCACACAGAATCATGGCTTATAATGCCCCATCCGACAGACAGTGGCCTTTCCAAGCCCATTGGTTCCCCTACTGACCGTGACAGGGCAGGAAGTTTTGCGGAGATAAATCTCAACTCTAACCCAGCTGAGACTCGAACCTGGGAACTACAGATTACGAACCTGGCGCACTACCGACTGAGCCACCTCTGCTCCAATAAGCTCATTTTACAAAAAGAAATAAGCCCATTTGCTGACTATCACTAAATCTAAAAAAAATATTTAAATGTGGAATTCAAACTAATGGATGGTTCAGAAAATCCTAAAGTGTAATATTTCATCAGTACCTATTCAATTCAAAAAAATTTTTTTTTAATTATTTCTTAAAGAAGTTTTCTTACATCACTGCTGTTAATATAAACCCCTTGACTACTATGCTCTACCAAGGAAATTTTTAATCTCTAGCATAAGTTCCATGAATAAAATTTAACTATCACCTAACTTCACAATAGCACCACATCCACAACTTCTTGCAATGTTTATTTTCAGGCTGCGAAATAACATGTTTTCCTTAATTAGAGGAGTTTTACTGTTACAAACATTTCAATTACTAAAATGAAATGTGTAAAAATTAAAAAAAAAAGGTTCAAAACATGAAAAATTTTTCAAGCAAGATGAATAAAACTTGCTCTTTGAAACAAAGTACAGGGTGTCCCAAAACAATGTATACACATTTTTACAGCATGTAAATTACTAAATTTTCATTCTTTTCAGGTGTAACTGATTTGAATAATGGCTGAAACAAGACTAATCTTTGAAGAAAGGAAATTTATCCTAAAATGCTACTGGAAGTGTGAGAACATAAGTGAAGTGAAAAGACAGTTTAGAAGGGAGTTTCAAAGAGATATACCAACGCAACTCACCATTACTCAAATTAGAGATAAGTTTGAAGCAGATGGAAGTGTTCAAGATGTCCAGAAGGAGCATTCTGGAAGACTGCAGATGTCCATGACCTCCACAAGAGAAAATTAGCTGATGGAAGCATACCGCCAATCTCCAAGAAAATCTGTTCAGCAAATGGTATGCGAGATAGAAATTACATAATTGATCGTTCATCGCAGTTTAGTTGAACTTGCCGCAGGAATCTGTCATGCCACGCATTCAAAAGAAGTTTGGGGATGAGGAGGAATTTTATTTCTAACAAAATGAAGCACCTCCCCACTACCATCGTGAAAGAGGGCCTATCTTGACGAAAATCTGCTGAACAGATGGATTGGGTGAAGAGTAGCACTGAATAACCCCCTGGATTCACCAGATCTCACACCACTGGATTTTTTTTTATGGGGACACAAAGATAATGTTTATGACACAAAACTGGCAACAATCAATGAATTGGAAGTGGCCATTGAAAGAGAATGCACCAAATACCAAATGAAATCATTCGGGATGTTTGCAATTCCATTGGTCAGCGTTATCAGCAGTGCCTGGACCAGAATGGCCATCAGTTCAAACACTTGTGATAACTTAAAAAGATTTTACATTTGTCTTCTTTAATTTGGATTATAGAACTTAGATGCATCTTAATAAACATTGTATTCATAATTATTCAAAGTGTGTAGATGTTTTTTGGGGACACCCTGTATATTTACAATGATCACGTAATCAGCATAATGTGCAAAAGGACAGCAAAAAATCAGCATAATATTCAAAAATTAATAGAAATTAAGGAGGAAAAGTAGAAAATGTCCTTTGGATGGGTAGAACCATTAAACATGCACTTTTTTTAAGTTTTTCTGGTTGATGTTTTTAAGTTTTTAATATTTTGTTTTAATTTTTTTGAAAAATGGGCCAATTAACTGAGTCTGTTGTTATATACAACAGACTAGGTTAATTGTAGTAAATCATAGTGTGGAAGAAAGTAACAAGACTGAAATTGAATAAAAACTATGTCCAGAGCAACATGTTTATTACCAGTTTTCCTCAAAATAGTCCTCTAGGAACCAAATACACTTATTACAGTGCTCATTTAAACTTTGGAAAGATCTGAAAAAACTAGTCTATTGTGGAGGTATTAAGTTTTGACATCACATATCAAATTGGTGACCCTTCAACTGAGGAAACAGTTTGTTGGAGTCAGGTTAGGGCATAAGGGGGTGAGGAACACTGCAACATTTTCTGACACATGTGTATGGTACAAATCAAAGTATTTTGCTAAACTTTCTATCTTAGGGTACCTTTCCACTTACTGCTCGCCACACCGCAAACACACTGTGATGTCACTCTGCTGCACTCGCTTGCTCTGCAAGCGATGGGTCTAGCCTTCACACTAAACATGTGGTCTGCAATGAAGTACTAAGCTCCTTGGTTCTCGCTGCAAATAACCTGGAATGTGTGCTTTGTTGCCTCTGTGAGATCTACCGAGCTTTCTGACATTCCTTTCACTCTACAGTAAACATTACATCCAGAAAAAGAAGTTAGCTCTTTTGTAAACAGCTAATATTACTTGTCTTGGCTAATCATAGGCGTAGTTACAAAAAATATCACACTAAATGGGTTTGTTAGATTTTTAATGATAGAAAAAGATAGACAATTTCCACAATTTAATCCTTAATATTCAAGAGGCTGGCACTGCTACAAAAACTTTTTGTGTATGACACCTGTCAAATTTAAAGAGATTTTGGCTATTTAGAACAAAGGACACGAAAATTGGGTTGTTTTACCTCTGAGCAGCACTTTTTTGCACACCATGGGCTAAATGGCCAGGTCACAAGGACCCCAAGGGTTCATAGAAGGTTGGGGAAGGGGGCCCACTGGAACAGCTGTTGGGAGATAGATGGTAGCCTCCTGTCAAGGCCATCCAGAGTGTTCTTTAACGTGCACAGGGTATGGCTCTCCCGCACACGGGGCCATGGCTAACGTCCCATCCGTCGGACTTTCCAAGCCCATCAGTGTCCCCTACTGACTGTGGGCAGGGCGGGGAGTTTTGTGGAGATAAGTCTCAATGCTGACCCAGCTGGGACTTGAACCAAGGAACTGCAGATTACGAGCCTGGCGCGCTACCGACTGAGTCACCCCCGCCCCCACGAAAATTGTGTAGATCAATTTCTGAAGCTGAAAGATTGGTGCTAACAATAAGGCAAGATGCATTTAGAATTGTTCTTAGCTCATTTTCCAAAATAGCTAACGTTTTTACTTTGTGGTCTGCCTGTAGACAGTCAATTTTTTTGTTTGTAGAGGTAAATTAAAAATTCCATTTGGCTTTCATAAGATTGATGAACTATTACAATGATTCACACTTTTCAAATCTCCTAAAAGTTTTAATGGCGCTCTCTAATAAACAATGGAAAATTTTGAAAACTGTAAAACTTCAAACGAATATAGGCTGGAAATTTTGATGGTGGAATACAAATGCCATGAGGTTTGCATTGATAACAATGAGTTGATTATTGATTACCTTTGGTTATCGGGGGAGTGAGGAGCAAATTTTTTGCTTTAAAAGATAATTGGAAAAATATTGGATTAAAGCTCCTTGGTTGTTCATATATAATTTATTCATTGTTTTGCTTAGTTTTGAGCTTTTACTGTTTTGATGTCTAAATATTTATAATCATTTGTCAAAAACTGCTTTAGTGATGGAATGAATATGTACCTATTCCAAAAATTACTACAACATCATGGTTACATAGTGTCACTATGATATTGGTTAACACATTTAGTTGCCGAGAAATGTCTGATGATATGTAGTACATTAGAGTTGCTTGAAAGTACTCAGACCATATGGCATAACTTGTCTAATCATGAGCTGCATTAATATATGATCATTGCTAAAAATGGAGAATTTACATATATCACTAATGAGAAAAAACGTATTTGCATAAATCTTGATTAGTTCAGGGTTTTTCACCTGGACTTGAATTTATTTTGGTGTTAACCATGAAAAACTCCCTTTACACCTTAAAGTGCTGGATTAATTATCACTTGTGTTTAACAAAAATTAAAAATTAAAAGAGCTGTAGAATTTTGTCCTGAAGAAACTGACAGAACTTGGTCACATTATCACAGTGCAATTTGTTAATATTCATGTTTAATTTGATGAAACTGCAAAAATGTAAAAACTTGCAGCAAAGTTCTCTGGAAACTAGTGTCTTCTAGCCTTTAAGAGTCAATGGAGGTCTTGTACTCCACTAATATGATATTAATCATTAGCAGAAAAAACTGCTTAATTTTTTTCTCACGGATATTTACAGTCTTACACTGACAGGCTCCTGTGAGACTTCTGTGCAAATAGCTACTTAACAGCCGTTTATTTATATACATTCGTTACTCCATACACTATGCAAATAATTCATGTGTTTATATTAAAAAATGTTTCTCTCCTGTCATCCTTGCTTTTTAAATTACTTAACACTCCTACATATTTTAGCAGACTTACTATTAAAGGTAAACTGATGATTATACACAAAAGTAGACAAAAGATATTATAGATTTAACTTCTTAAAAGCCAAGAAATTTTTGTTTGGACTACAATTCAAAGTCCTAAACAATGCCACTGATTTCTGTTTCCAATATTTCCACCTTTTTTCCTAAACTGTGCCATTCTCTTTCAGCAATCTTGTTAGAAATTCAAATATTCATTCCAGGTATTATAAATATGTATTTAACCACAAATAAATTTATCAGCTGTTTTACATTTTTATTTCTGCTTTTACATGCTACTGCAGAAGCCTATTGATTCTGCATGCATGCATACATACATATATAAACACATATACATACAAAATCCTCATGCAACCACGGACTACAGAGGTTCAACCAAATTGTGTAATTTTGTTCTCTAAACAAGTCTGTCCTGAGCTACAGCTGCTGCATTTGGCTCCTGTATGCTAATTCTGGCACAGTTCTGTTTGCCATTGTCTACCCACCTCATCCTAAGCCACCCCCTTTTCCCAAGGCTTTTAGGTACACTGTTCCTAACTTATTTGCCAATTTGTAGCTAGGCATACAGACATGACCAAACTAATGCAGTCTATCACTGCAGACAATGCTACTCCAAAGAGGTTACTGACTCCTTCTCATCTCATCATTTCTTACGAAGTCAAACCACCTAATGCCCAAGATACTGCATAAGCATCAAGAATCAAAGGCATCAAGTTTCCTGTTATCTTGCTTACAAAGGGTCCAAAGATTTCACTACCATAACTAACCCTAAAAAAAAAACTTATACAGCCTAATTTTAGTCTTTAGGTACATATGGCTATTTTTCCACTCTCTCCATAGATTTTAACAGTTCCAGCAGCAATCCCTATTCTACTGTTTATTTCATTCCACACATTGCTAGTATCTGTTAAACAGCGATACTCAAGAGTGGAACTGTTCAAAGCAACTGAACCCCATCTACTTGTCCAATTTTCATTACTTTAGTTTTCTCTCTGTTTAACACCAAATGTACTCTATTACCAGTCTCATCAACAGCCCCAATGAAAGAATTCATCTCAACATCATTAGCCAACAGAGCAAAATCATTCACATTATCTAAATTGGAACTTTTCAAATCTCTAGACCACTGAAGGCAAAAATCTTCCCCTTGCGGGGAATTTCACAGGACATAATCAATAACCAAACTAAAGAGGAGACTAAAAGCACCCTTGCCTTGGCAATGCTAAACCAATTGCTACAAGCTTTACCAACTCACACTTGACTCAGTGTTATTATAGACAGCTTTCATCATGCTAACTTGTCAGGTATACCATACAATCTAACATTCAACCACAAATTATGACAAACAGTCAAGTAACCATAGGTTTCTGAAACTAAATCTTCTCAAGAATCTAAATATTTGAATAAATATTTGATACACATGAAGTAGGTAAACGAGTAACTAAGCTTTAACTGGAAAAAGAATTGTGAAACATTTACCTGAGACTATACCAAGGTAAACCATTTTTAAGTGTCAGGAATCTTCTTTTATAACTACCCATTAGCACTAATGCCATGTGTAGGTTGGTCAGATGATTGCCATTTTTTGAGACTTTTTTTTATGTGCTATTTTATATCAATATGCTTACTTATTTGTTTAAAAAAAACTAATGATATACTCACCTTCTTCTGCTGGTAATTCTGGAATTTAGAAAACAAATATTATTTCAAAACATGTTTTTAATACAACACAGGTTAATGAAAGAAAAATTCATTACTTAAAATCTCTTGAACACAAACTACACGATAAGAAATACACTTTAATTTCTTATCCTTTTAATGTTACAAAACATTTTCCCTCCTAACTGTAATGTCCAGTTTTGTTGGTTTTCATTTCTAAGTTTTAACTAGCAGACTAATGAAATTGTCAACAGATTGCATTAATAGAGGGTAAATGGTCATGATCTCATAATCACCTAAGTTTCAGTAAATGAAACTGGCACCTATGGAACCCAAAAACATTTAACTATAATAGATACAGGAAAACAATGAGTCATATATTGCATAAACTTTGGCAAATATCAAGGGCAAAGTGGAAAGAAATGTACATTCATGAATATCCTAATTCAATGTGATTTTATACTACAAATAAAAGAACTTTATAAACATATATAAACAGGTCATGAAGCTTTTCTTTAGTAATCATATCTATGTTGAAGGTTAGGTCAATAAAGCCTTCTATCAGATTTTATTCTTTCATTTGCTTCAGTATATCTCAAATTACAATGTTATTTTTAATTGCGCTTTTTTCTTTATGCTAGGTTATACACTGCAGAATTATGCATAAGTATATGCATCAAATTTGTTTGAAAAATTCTAAATTTTTTATAATAGTAAACAATTTAGAAAAATATACTTCACACAAAAATAAAAATTAAATTCATAAATTCTTAAAAAACAGTCATCATTCTCAAGCAGCCATGGGCAACAGAAGTCCAACTAGATTGTTCAATTTAGTTCTCTAAACACGTCTGGCCACTGTAGACCACTTCTAATGAGGTCCTGTTTGACACTGTCTGCCCACTGCATCCTAGGTCTCCCTCTCTTTCTGAGGCCTTTGGGCACACTGTTCATAACCTATTCGCTAATCAATAATTATACATACATGCAACATGGCAAAACCAATGGAGTCTCTCTCTCTCTGCACAATATGCTGCTCAAAGGAGGTTCTTACTCCTTTGCCTAACCTCATCATTACTTACAAAGTTGAACCACCCAAGATATTGCATAAGCATCTAGAATCAAAGACACCAAATTTCGTCCTATCATGTTCACAAAGGGTGAAGTTTCATTACCATAATTAACCCTAGGAAAAACTACATTATTATACAGCCTAATTTTAGCCTTTAGGTGTACACATGTATTTCTCCACACTCCCCCATTACCGCTTAAGTCCCAGCAGCAATCCCTATTTCTTTGTTTATCTCATGCTGCACATCACCAGTTTACATAGTTCCCAAGTTAAACTGAGACACTTGCTCAAGGGTGCAACCATTCAGATTAACTGAACCACAAGCTGCCTGACCAATTTCCATCACTTTAGTTTTCTCTCTATTTATCACCAAACCTACTCTACTACCAGTCTCATCAACACCTCCAATGAAAGTTTATCTCATCAGCATCATATGTCAAAAGGACCAAATCATCAGCTTAATCTAAATCAGAAATTTTCAAATCTCTACACCATTTAAGGTCAAAATATTCCCTTGCAGAGAATTCTGCATAACATAATCAACAACCAAAAGAAAATGAAAATTTTACCAACTCTCCCATGACTCAGTGCTATTATAGAGGGCTTTCGTTATGTTAACCAACATATCTGGTATGTCATACAATCTCACAATCAACCACAAATTATGACAGTCAACAGAATCAAAAGCCTTTTTGAAATCTACAAAGCTAGTAACCATAGATTTCTGAAACTATAAACATTTCTCAAGAATCTGCCTAAGTGAAAAATTTGGTCAATACATCCCCTACCACTTCTGAATCTACACAGCTCATCATGCAGTTGTCCAGCAACCAGATTCTTAATTCTATTAATCCTTTCTCTACCATACAGCCCCAAATGGCCCAAACTGCTGGTAGGAGACAGTGAATAGAAAGGAATAGCATTGAATGGACCAGTCGATTTAAATATCTCTGCCATCTACAATGATAGGATTTCCTCCAATGTAGGTTTTGATGAGGCCCATAGAAGCAAGGGTTCAGGTACCTGCGATTGCCTCTGATCAGGATTATCCATCAGTTGATAAAACATGCTGTGAATCCATTCACTTGGGGCTGCCAACTCACAGACAACACAGCAGAAGATTATCCCTCAACATAAGCCCACCAGTGCAGCAAACTAAGAATCCATAATTTAGCTCAGAGCTGTTATTCCATTCAGGTTGTTATATATGGTCAGTACCCTGGAGTGATTGACCAATCCTCAGCAGGGTAGAAAAAGAAAAGTAATTACAATAGAATAGACCAGTAGGTCCCACTGATCTGGCAGCCCTCCCTTTCATTCCCTTCCCCAAGAGAATATCTCTTGAAAAGTACTAATAGTTTGCAGCACGAGAAGCAGAAGTTGGACATTAGGTGCTTGGCCAGTTCTGTGTCTCATCACATGGGATTGGTGCAAACAATAACCTAAACTAAAAGCATAATGCATACCAGCTTTTGTTTCCCATACTGTGTGGCTCAACATAACCAAACTAGAGGAAAAAAATTTTCAGCAACAGTAAATTTAATGAAGCATCTTAGAAAAATGGACGACCCCCCCCCCCCCCCACCACCACCACACACACACAATTAATGGAAAAGCAGGAACTTTCACTCAAGTATAAAAATATATCATTTAAACTTAACATTTTAAAAAGAATAATATGAATTGTCAACTTTGCACATGCAAGAGAATTAACATGTTGACTGAATGAACGAATTTTTAGAAAAATTTGTCTATACTTAGCAATACTTGATATGCAAAAAACATTCATGTAGGGCTGTGTACACAGATAGTGAAGAACACAGCATCACAGAACTGTTGGTGAACATAACCTTCTCTTTTACAGCTGAATTCAAATAATCGATTATGTGAAATGAAAGTGAAATTCTGTTTCACAAAAATATGTATGCAGTGAAACTCCAAATTTGGATGAATGTGCATTGGCAAAACTGTCATCAATTTCTTCCATGAATCACTATATCAGATGCTGGAGACAAATAGAAGAGAGTTCTGTTATTCCTCATGGACAATATAGTTGTCATTCCTGATCAACATTTCAAACTTGATTGTGCCTTAAGTTTCTACAGTATGATAGTAAGATGATACCAAAGGAATTTTAATATTTGCAACAGACACAGTTCTTGATGACATTAAGGAGACAAAAAGTTAGTCTGGAGATGGTACTTTTTAAGTGTACATACATACAAAATCCTCATGCAGCCATGGGATATGGAAATCCTACCAGACTGTGTAATGTTGCTCTTCACACCTGTCTGTCCTGAGCAACAGCTGATGTATTTGGCCACTGTAGGCCAATTCTAGCAAGGTCCTGTTTGACATTATCTGCCCACTGCATCCTAGGTCTCCCCCTTTTCCTGAAGCCTTTGAGAACACTGCTCATAATACTATTTGCTAACTCCAGATGCACACAGGTAACATGGTTAAACCAATGCTCTCTTTGCACAAAATGCTGCTTAAAGGAGGTTGCTGACTACTTTGTCTAATCTCATCATTACTTACAAAGTCAAATCACCTAATGCCCAAGATACTGCATAAGCATTCTAGAATTAAAGAAATCAAGTTACCCATTATCCTGCTTACAAAGGGTCCTTTTTTCACTACCTTATCTAACCTTAGAAAGAACCAAACTCTTCTACAGCTAATTATAGTCTTTAGGTGTATCTATTTTCCCACACTCTATGCAGACTCTTAAAAGTCACATCAGCAATCACATCAGCAATCCCTATTCTTCCATTTATCTCATGCCACACATCACTAGTATCTGTTATATAGCTCCCAAAATAATTAAACTGTGACACCTGCTCAAGACTGCAACCATTCAGATTAACTGAATCACAACCTGCCTGGCTAGTTTTCTCTCTGTTTATAACCAAACCTACTGTACTACCAGTCTCATCAACAGCTTGAATGAAAGAATCCATCTTATCAACATCATTAGCCAACAGAGCCAAATCTCATAATCTAAATCAGAAATTTTGAAATCTCTAGACCATTTAAGGCCAAAATCTTTCCCTTGCAAAGAATTTTGCATAACATAATCAATAACCAAACAAGAGAAAAGGGGACAAAATGCACCCTTGTCTAATTCGACTAGCAATGCTAAACCAATCGCTGCAAAACGTACCAACTCACACACGACTCAGTGTTATTATAGAGAGCTTTCATTACACTAACTTATCAGGTATTCCATAAGATCTAACAATCAACCACAAATTATGTTGCTCAACAGAGTCAAAAGCCTTTCTGAAATCTATAAAGCTAGCAACCAAAGATTTCTGAAACTCTAAACATTTCTCAAGAATCTGTCTAAATGAAAATATTTGATCAATACATACCCTACCATTTCTGAATCCCCACTATTAATCACACAGTTGTCCATCAACCAAATTCTTAATTCTATTAAGTATAATTATGCAAAGAACTTTACCTGGAACAGAAAGTAAACTAATTCCCCTATAATTATCACAAGAACTGCAATCATCTTTTTTTTAAATTTATTAGAGCAATGGTAAAAATTTAAAATTTATTAGAGCAATGGTAAAAATTTAAAATTTACTAGAGCAATGATAGCTAGTAATCCTTAAGGACAACACCTTTATCATAAAAAATATTCAAAATTTCAGTCAGCCATATGATAACACAAGTGTACCCAGCACTAAGTATTTCACGGTGATTTCATCCATCCCTAGAGATTTATGCAGTTTTAATTTAGTGATAGCCAAAGTGACTTCAGAATGTGTTATAAGGCCATCATTAAAGCCAGTAATACACCTTTCCTCATTGCAAACAATGGGAGTAGAAATAATCACGCTGTTTAGAACATCTCTGAATGCTCAGCCTACCTAGCCATCACAAGATATTCACCTTCAACCACCTTATGTTTATCCCTCAATCCCTGTTTACCTGTCTGTTTGCTCCCACACAAAACAAATTATCTGGTACAACCCCCTGCTGTTGTGCAAACTGCTTCCTATGCTTTGTCAGCCAAGGTATCAAGCCAAAGATTCTTATCAGCTGTTAACTGATCCTTTACATGTTTATTAGGCTTATTGTAATGCTGTCTTTTAAATAGTAGGGTGTTGATTTATATTACTGCACTTCCTTCTTCCAGAAATAAGTTCCATAGCCTTATCACTCAAATAATTTTGTTTCCTCTGTTCCTTTTTTCCCAAAAGAATACTGTTAGTCTCAAGAAAATGCTTGTTTAAACTGATCCCATTCTTTACAAACTTCAGCAGTAAGCACACAACAATTGTCAAAATGACTTATTAGCTTATCATGGTATGCTTGGGCTATATCTGGATCTTTCAAACCTTCAGTGTCAAAAGTAATTCTTAACCATAATTGTAAGACACTTTTGACCAGGTATAGTCAGACCCAATTTCAGCTCTCCTATATGATCTGGTATTCATAACGAAACTAGTCCATTTGCTGCTAATTAAAATAAAATCTATCATATTCCTGTGCAACCCATCAAATGAAATCCGTGTATTTATAAATGTCCCAGTGCTTTAGTATGTGCTCATTATTCATAAACCATTAAGTTTACTTACCTGTAGGAGATGTTCACCATTGCCATTGGAACTACCAATGCCAACCCAAAGGTCAGTCAGTACCAACTTAAGCATTGAAGTCACCTAGCACAAGAGAAATATCTCCTTGACAGAATTCAAAATATCCTGAAGTGTCTGTAAAATCTATCTTTCTTGTTCTCATAAGAGTCCTCTATGAGAGCGTAACAACAGATGACATTCAAGTCTTTAATTTTTGTTTCAAATTTAGCTGTAAGAAATCTTTCATTAATACAGTCATATCCTAGAAGGGAATTACTAGTGTCTGATGAGAAGCAACTATACTTGGGGATGCTTTCTGCCCCCACCCCTGAAAAGAGAAATTTAAAATTATTTTTCAGTATTTGATCTTTTCCTGTCCATCTGGTCTCTTGAAAACCTAGAATATCTAGGTTATAATGCTGGAATTCCTCTGAGGATGTTGAGAGCATAATTTCTGTGCAATGTCCTCACATTCAACATACCTGCAGAGAGAAAATGATTAGAAGGATTTTTAAAGAAACTAGGATTACTGAGAGAGGTAGTGCCAACAATATCAAACAGCCCCCTAATCGCCAACATGGGGCAAAGACCCAGTCCCCCACCACAAAAGGCTGAAGCCACCCATGCTGATAGAATTTCAGAACCCAACTTTTCAAGAATCGGAATCTAGACAGAAACTGACTTCTTTCTGGAGTAATGTTAGTTTCTGTTCATAGAAACTAACATTACTCCAGTGTAGGATTGGCAATGCCCAACTAGCTAAGTGAGAGTTCAGGTACCTGTGATGGCCTCTGATCAGAATTATCCACCAACTGATATAAGGTATCCTGTGCTTCTGTTCACCTAAGGCCAAAAGCCCACAAGCAAACAGAAAACATAGCAGTAGATTTTCCATCAACAAAGGCCCACCAGTGCAGCAAGTCCAGGATCCATATTCAAGCTCAAAGCCATAAACCAGTCCAGTTTAGTGGTTATAAATGATCAGCTCCAGGACTCTATAAAGTTGACCACTCCTCAGCAGGGCAGGAAAAAAAAGTGGCAATAGATGACCAGTTCAGTAGGCCATATTGATCTGACACCCTCCCTTTCCATTCCCTTTCAAAAGAGTATCTCTTTTGAAAGGTACTAGTGGCCTGCACGACAAGAAGGCATGACTGGCTGGTTCTATGCATCATCACTGGAGATTGTACACAGCTCTCCTTCCAGTTTATGCCTATCTAGTTTATGCTTTGCTTCCTGACAAGATCCAAGGTATGTCATATTATAACTAACATTTACTAAATCAAACGTTGAATGACACAGAACCAGATAATATGATGGATTTCGAAGAGGCAGTCGTCAATAGTTTCTCAAGCGTATTTCCTGATGCAAATCTTGGTGTTGCTTATTTTATGTTTCACAAAATGTTTACAACCAAGTTGTGACAATAGGTTTGAACTTGGTTGAACTTGGCTTGGTCTGAACTGGCTAGGTCAAAGGGAACGAGAAGGAAAAAAAAAAACCTGAAGGCTACGAGAAGGGAGCCTACTGAGGAGACAAATGGAAAGCTTCCATTTGTCTTCTAACAGTTGTTCACAGCTTTATGCCCCATCTGATGGTACAGCAGCCTTCCCAAGTCAATCAATGTTCTCCTTCTGACTGTGGACATGATGGGAGTTTAAAAAATATATATCTCTTCAAGCAGCTGCCTTTTTTTAGTGGAGATAAATTTCAAAGCTGGCATAGCTAGGGCTTGCTTAACTCCAGGAACTACAGATTACAAGCCTGGTATTCTACTGGCAGAGGTTCCACACCTTTCCTCCCATACCTTGAAAGGTTCCAGACCTTCAGAATTGATACCTTGAAAGGCTTTGAAGAGTTCACTGATGAGGATATTCCACAAGAACTTGTTTCTTACTTTGAAACCTATTATATTGAAAGAGTAAGAGGTGATGATCATTGGTTACTGAACTGTTCATGCTGAAAATGGCATGCCACATGCAAATAATAATGTTGAAAGGTTCCAGACCTTCAGAAACAATTGTCCACCTCAACATTTGCACCCTGATAAAGGCTCTGAAAAATGTACTTTAGTAGAGAGACGACATAGCACTAATGGCTCATTATAACTGTGGAGACATTGTTACCAAGAAAAAGTACAGAGACATGGATCAATAGATGAGGGTTGCTACAGGCTTATGACTTAGCAAATAAATTGCTTTCTTCATAGAATTGGCCATAACCTGAAATATTTTAAAGTTCAGTTCGTTCATCATTTTTTAAATATTTTAAATCTCTAAAACTGGCGAGTTTGTAAATTTTTTATTCACTTATTTCTACTTTAAATGATTTTACAATTCTCAGTAAAATTATCTGGTAGCAAAATGTTTGGAAGTGAATTGTCCAACCACCCAAAACCTCACCTTTCTTGCACTAAACCAAAAAAGCTAGCAGGAATGCAAAATGACTAGAGTAGTGATAGTTTATGCTATAGTTAAACTTTTAATGTATCCAGTTTTTTGTGCCTTATTTTAAAAAAACTTCAGTCTGTATGATGAAATTCAATTTATCTATTTTTGTCTCCTCCCTGCATAATTCTGATTCTATTAGAAAAAAATAATATCCAAGTCGTTTTACTATCATTCCAAAAAAGATTATGTTTTAATGAATTACCAGCTGTAACTGTCAACTATAAAACTAAGTGATAAAGATTTTGTGAGACTTTTCTACTTCAATGTTCCACAGGGAAGTTGAAATGGTTTATTACAACCAGTTTTTTCAGAGGAAAAAAATAAGCACTGCAATATGGGATTTTATAACTTTATTACCCTATGTCACAAGTTAAAGGTATCAATGGTCCAAATATCATAAAATCTTTCCTTGATCTCTCTACATGAAATGGGAAACTGCAAATTGCCTATCCAAGGAGAAGAGATTAGGTAATTTAGCCATTATATTAAAAAAATTTTAATATCTTGAAGCAATAATCAGATTTTTACATAAAATTCTTCAAGTTTTGAAACAAAATAATAAGGCAAATGATTTATAAATATTTTGGAAAAATATTTTACTACTGCTGACGCGAGTCAGAGAACTCTCATCATACTTAGTTCAGATTTTATAGTGCTTTCCAGTTGACTGCTGTAAAGGTTACAGATATCATCATTTACTCTTCAAACAATGATTTATGACATCTTTGGCTGATTGATAAGTAACTGATAGCTCAATCAACCAATGAGAATGTCCACAAGTCAACAGTGCAGTGTTGTTTCAATTGTTTCCATGTGTGACTCAACAATGCAATAAAAACAAGTTTGTGAAAATACAGGATGAGTTTCTGTTAAAAACTTTTCATGCAGCCTAAGAAACATTAATACAATTTTTTGTACATTTGAGTTTAATGTTTCTGAAAAAAAAAAACCCCAAATCGCTATTATAGAATAAATTTATTAAAACAATGCTTCAATTTGCAATGGTGTCAAAAAAAAACATAATTCACATATTGTTACATCTCAAACAACTAAAATTATTAACATTATATATTGTGTATCAATGAAATAGAATATATGCAAGATCATACACCTCCCAAATATCACCTGACTGGACAAAATTTTATAAGTGACTCAAAAAGCAAATCAAGGGTGCTATAAAAAAAACTGGCTGATTCTGAGGGACTAATTTCCTATTGAGCAAATGTGTTCCAGTTGGTAGAGTTGTTTCATAACAACAGCATGGCATAGGTACATCATGTGGATGATTTTAAATGTGGTAGGAGCAATTGCTAATGTTGGTGATGTAGTATATGAGCTTAGTCCAGCCAATCCCAGAATGAAGTGACTAGTACAGTAAATGTCCCATATTCAAAGCGTTCAAAGCTTTGGAGACAGTTCTAAAAGACAGATGTTAGTCATACAAATCTAAGGTCATTCAAGAGTAACAACAATGTAGGATGACCACTATCTTGTGCCAACAGTATGACAATCATAGGGTGATGTCAGACTGTTGTTCAGTGAGGCAAATCTTTGGAGCTTTCTACAGCCACTGGAAAGACAGCTGCAAGGCAAACTGTTTACAGAAGACTTCACAAGAGAGGGGTCTATGACATATGATCAACAGTTTGTATTCCCCTAAATCCCTCCTTGGGAGAGCCTGACTAACATGGTACAAACATAGTCACTGGACCCCAGACCAATGAGTGCATATGCTTATCCTCAACAAATCACACTTAGTCTTCAGGCTTATTTTCGATGTGTTTTGACCTGGAGAGAGCAAGGAACTCATTACCAAACCTCCATCATAGAACACTACCACTATAGTATTTTGATGATCTGCAGCAGCATTATGCAAAATGGATGCACTCCACATCTTTGCTAGTGGCACTCTGACAGGTTGGATATATAGGGATGATATCCTTCAGCTTACCCGGGGCTCGAACCCAGGTCCTATAGATCAGTAGCCAAGCGCACTAGCCCCATATGCAGCATTTAAGGGATATTGTTGGCCTCCAGTTTATTTTGATAGATAATGCCCCACTCTCATAAAGCTGTCAATCAATTCCTCGAAAATAAGACCTCCTTGACCCCAGACCAATGGGACATGCATGGAACCCTATAGAACACGCATGGGATATGTTGGGGAAATGTGTTGGATTCATCAACCCCCCTCCAAGGGCTGCCTTCTGCAAATAGTTTGTACTGCTACCAGATCTTATGACCACTCTGGTAAACAGTATGAGAAGTCATTGTAATGACTGTTTGGGATCATCATACCTCTCTGTTTTGCCAAGACATGTCCCTTACCTATGGGAACTGCTGCATTCATTTGCATAACCCATGGAAATAATACAATTAGTTTGTGCTAAGCCTCAGTTTATTGCATCATATAACAATGCATCATAACTCAAAATCTCATAGCAGCCGATTGTTACATTTTCAAGATCTAAAATTGGTATGCTTAACTTTCAGATATCAGTGCAATATCCTATTAATCATAACACCATTTTCAAAATATATTATAAAACATAAGAATCAATTTTGTAGATACAGGAGTGTTCACCAAATGATGTACCATGTCAGTAACTTAGATGTGTCATGGAAATGTCCAAATATGACTGATAAACAAACGTAGTATTAATTTGTCTCTGTAATGTCATAGCTTATGTCTGTTCTGCAAAGCATTCTTATGTATTGTACTAATAACGTTTGCATTTATACATTTTTTGCCATCTTTCCTAATGTATTTAATTATTTGAAAGTAAATAATATTTTTAATATCGTTAAATCTTTAATTTTTTTTCTGAAATTTTTTGGACATTTAATGCAAACAAATAATGGATATGTTTGGATTTTTTGCCAATTGCCAAATTCAAAGACTAAGGTCTAATCTTTAAAAAATTTCTTGAAAAATACATGAAATATAAATTTCATGCAGTGTGCACTTTTGTGCATACTATGGACTAAATGACCAAGTCACATGGGATCAGATAAAATTGGAGAAGGGAAATCATTTGACAGCTATTAAGAGATTTTTCAAGTTAACTTGACTATATATATATATACAGTATTGTGCAAATTAGTTGGGACAATAGGAAAATGCAGTAACAAAGACACAACTAAAATATTTATTTGTTTAATAGTCTGCATAGTTAATAGTGTATGTGACCCCCTTAGCTCTAATTACTTCTTTCACCCTCTCAACCATTGATGCCACTAGCTTTCCACACATCTCCACTTCAGGGTCATGGTACCCCACTTTCACGACACTTTCTATCATTTTGGTTTTCGTCATGCAATCCATCTTAGATATGCGCGCTTTAATAATGGCCCACAGATTTTCAATGGGGTTTAGATCGGGTGAATTTCCTGACCACTCCAATACCTTCAAATGCTGCTGGGCAAAGAAGCTCTTAGCAAGCTTAGAATTGTGGCATGGAGCCAGATCCTGTTGAAATACCTCATCGCCGTTAGAAAACAGCTTCTGCAGTGTTAGGCGTTCTGGAGGCGAAAATGGTCCCATGTATATACTTTTTGATGTCCATCATTCTTTCAATGGGGTGAAGAATGTTAGATTAGTTTCGACTTGCGGAAGGTTATGAACAAGTTTAGACTTGCAGCAGTTTAGACTCTGCAGCGGAAGGGACTTAGCATTCCTTCGCTTGTCCCAACTAATTTGCACAGTACTGTATATTAAATTTATTCAATTCTCAAGGAGAATATATGAATCTTATACCAGCTTTTTATTGTTGCACAATTTGTGATTGATAAGTTACATTTTCTTAACTTATATACAAGTAATACTCAAACATTTCTACGAGTTAATGTTAATTTGTATTATGCACCCCCCCCCCCAAAAAAAAGTGAGTTTTCTGGAAAAAAAATTATTCACCGATGAGTGGGATTCGAACCCATACTTCCTGGTTACGTGTCAGGTGATCTAACCACTATACTACCACCAGCTCTGTCATTTATCAACTTAGTTGTTACTTCTAAATCTCACTGACCTTGTCACTCCACACCATCTATGATCAGAAAAGGAAACTTATCCAATATCGCACAATATCATCATCATCTTCATCCTCAAGCAGCCATGGGCTACGGAGGTCCAACCAGACCGTGCAATTTAGTTCTCCAAGCAAGTCTATCCTGAGCTACATCTACTGCATCTGGCCACTGCACACCAATTCTAACAAGGTCCTGTTTGACATTGTCTGCCAACCGCATCCTAGGTCTCCCCTTCTTTCTGAGGCCTTTAGGCACACTGTTCATAACCCTATTCGCCAATCTATAATTATTCATATGGGCAACATGGCCAAACCAACGGAGTCTCTCTCTGCACAATATGCTGCTTAAAGGAGGTTGCAAACTCCTTTGCCTAACCTCATCATTAGTTACAAAGTTGAACCACCTAATGCCCAAGATACTGCGTAAGCATCTGGAATCAAAAGCATTTAGTTTCCTGTTTAATGCAAGAATTAATCAATAATAAATTCACAGATTACCTGTTGACATATAATTAAAGAAATAATTTTGTGGAAAAATGATTTGCTGATGAATGGGATTCAAGTGCCACTCATCAGTGAATCTGGTTTTTTTTAAGAAGGTACTTCCCTATACAAAGGACAGAGATAACCTAGAAGCTATATTATGCATGTCCTGGCTTCTCATACAACATGCAAACACACAAGGACAAGTCTGCTAGTCTTGGCAGTCAGGTATACTAACCACCAGACCAGGTAGGGAAATTTGGCATCAAATTTTTTTTCCACAAAATTACTTTTTGAAATAAGCAATAAAAAATTATTCATATAATCAATCATAAAGGACCTCTTGAAGCTTTATCAAGTTGAGACTTGCTCCTTGAGCAAATTTTAATTCTCATCTGCAATCATTTGTCAGCTTCAGCTACTTCATATCCTGAACCCTGTCAAGCCATCGCTCCTTTTATCAGTTACTACTCTGAAAACCAACAGTGAACTCAGACTTTAATCAGCTCATTCAGTTAAGTGCACCCTAGTGTATACGTTAAAAAGGAACAGGCTTCTCTTGTTATATGTTTTCTTTTATCAGAACTGTTTTATGTATTCCTTAAATGAAAATTTGACAAAAATGAATATTTTTAAAAACTACAGAAATTAAAAAAAAATATCACCTACCATTAGGACCATATTTTTCTTGAAATTTTTTAACTTGACTTTCTGTTAAACCTCTTTCTGGATCTGTACCATAATGTTCTAGAACTTCTTTGCATGATTTACAATGCGCCAAATCCATGGCTAGAGTTCTGGAGAAAATGCACACACAATTGAAATACTATGCACTAATGTCTGTCACAGCTTAATAATCTGGCGTGTCTTCTTAATACTAATATAACTAACACTGATGAACTGCACTTGAAACACGAGATACTCTAGAAAAAAAAATTTAAATTTGTTAACAAATACGTTACACTCATTTATTTAGGAGATAAGAATGCAATTAATTATTTCAGCAACATTAACTGCACAATTTTAGGATCAACTTTTTAATTTGGAGGGCACAAAAATACACTTAAAGACATTATTTGTACTAGACATTTGAGCTTTATCTAAAAATTATAGTACTGGAAAATGCTTTTGCAATTGCGTATTTTTCCATAGCACTTGACCTTTTAATGCTGCAGTTGGTTGGTAGTTTAGGGTTTTATGGCACATCAGTAACTTAGAGGCTATAATGTGTCAAAAAACAATAAATGATGTCATAAAACACTCAACCAAAATTTAAAAAATCAAATAACAAAAGGTGTAAACACAAACAATGAACAAATGTATAAATAACTGTAAATTAACAAGAGACATAAAAACAATCCAGGTATAAAAGACCAGGGTTGGATATAAAGAATAATAAACAGTAAAGTAAAATTATAGTTGAATAAAATATCCAGTATAGCATAAAAATTGAAAAACGGGTAAAAAAAAGCAATGTTCTGATAAAATATGACGGGATGTAAAATCATGAAAATTAAAATATAAATGCTGTTTGAGGTTAAAAGTAAACAATCAATTAAAATATGTTTAATAGTTAAAATTGTGTCACAAAACTTGCACTTAGGTTTATTGTCCACTTGTAGAAGAAACAAATGTGTAATAAATGAATGACCTAAGCAGAACAGAGCAAGTAAACCTTCCTCTTTGAGATTCCTGTGGAAACATGACTGCCTAGGTTTGACAATAGGCTTGATCTCAAAGAACTTGTTCATAATCTGTTCCAACCAATATCTCTGCCACTATGCCCAGAGTTCAATGGTAAACTACTGTCTGGTCCAGATGTGCCAAGTCATTGCTCCTGACTTAGTTAACATGATTAACGTAGTTGGAAGATATAATAAATTGAGATCCGGCATTTTTTGTCAAATTTAATATACTGGTTTCCATAAATTAAAGAAAATCCCAATGTTAAGTCAATGGGAAGCTAACATCAAAGCTCTATAACTTCTAAGATAAGTGTTTTGTTTTGAAAAATGTGATTGCAGATAAAGATCTCAATCAAATAAATGAATATCTCAATTTTCAACAATATTCGTTCAGTATTTAATGAGTAATGGAAGTTTGAATATTTAACACCAGCAATACCAGTCTTAAGAAACTTATACAAAACTGAAGAATAGTGAAAGAATTCTTTACACTAAGTTCTAAAACACAAGCTTATTTTATTAAAACACTTTGATACAATATTTATGACGTATTATTAATATTAATATTTATTATTATTTATATTTATTTTTAATATTTTTTTATTTTAAAGTTTTAATTAACTTCTGAAGTCAATTTTTGTGGCTGGAATTGTTATCTCTAAATATTCAAACCTCCATAACTCATTAAATATTGAACTGAAAATCGAGATATTGATTTGATTGAGATCTTTATCTGCAATCACATTTTTAAAAGCAAACTTATTTTGGAAGTTATAGCGCTTTGACGTTAGCTTCCCATTGACTTAACATAGGGATTTTCCTAAATTTCTGGAAACCAGTGTATTAAGAGCAAAATAACTCAGAATCACCTATTGCAAATTTGGAAGTAATTCGATCCCACTTGATTAGTTCCATGATGTGTCAATAGTAATTCAGAAACTGAACTCAGTAACTTCTTAAATAAGCTTTTTATGAAAAAAAATGAAGGTAACTTAAAGAACTCAATCAAATCTATACAAATTTCAATTTCCAACAATAAACATTCAGTAAACAGGAAGGACGGAAGCAGAAACATTTGGCAAGTTAGCTTGTTCTGCAAAAAAAAAAGCATCATTAAAATTGGCAAAAAGTATTATTATGTGAACTGCTAAAAATACTTTTAGGAGCTAGCATAATGGCTTTATACAATGATTTATAAAGTTTAATATAATGGTTATTGCTTTCATTTTAACTTATTTTATTAATTTTTCAGAGTAAATTGCATATTTTTGAAAACTGAGATTGAGACAGTTCTGTATCAGTTACTATTGACATAACATGGAACTGTACCTAATTCAAGTGGCTGCTGAGTGTATATCTGTAACAATAAATACTTTTCTGATATCTACATAGACTTCAAACAAATTTTCAGTTAAAGGAAATATAAATTTTTATTAGATTAATGCAAAAATAATGGCCAATTTCATTTTGTTCTCTTATGCAATAAAAAAATATATTTTTGGTTGATGTTATATATGTTTTAACCCTTCCCAGAAAAAGGACACCTAGATTTTTTGTACATCATATGAAACTTTGATTTAAAAAAAATTGCCATTTGAAAATTTTCTTATATCTTTTAAAAATACGTAATTCAAGCTTGAAAAATAATATTTCCTTTTTTCATTTGATGCATATTTTATTAAACTACAATATAACTCAATAAAGCTATCTGATTGCCTTATTTTAGAAGCACTATACAGTATTGCCGATTTGTTTGTTAACATTACTCTGCATTGAAGCAATCACCTGATTTAAGCTCACAAGTTTGATTTGAACTATTATCAACATATTTTCCCTTAAATCCTCAAAAATCTAAAAATTAGCAAAAAACTGCTATTTTTAAAAGTGGAAAATTTTGGAAATAATTATGAAATATGGTAAGGCATGGATGTGTGTGTGTTGTTTTTCTGCTGAGGTCCTGTCATCCTCAAAGACCTTCTACTGTGACATAAACTGACAGGCTCCTGTCAGACTTCTGTGGCAAGCAGCTGCTTGAGGGGATATTTATTTTTTTATATCTATTTTTGGTATACCACTGTAAAAAATGTTAAAATTAATATGTTACTACAATGTACTTCAATAAAATTCTCTTTTATTTGGTATATAACATGACCTATTTCTGTTGGTTAGTTATTAAAAACATTTTAAAAACATTCTAAAGTTGACTTGGTCTGTAAATGGTAGCTAGGTAGTCACTGGAAGGAGAGCTATGCACCAATCCCCTGTGATGATGCATAGAACCGGCCAGGCCTAGCACCAAATGTCCGACCCCGCCTTCTCGTGGTGCAGACCGTTAGTACCTTCAAAAGAGATACTCTCTTGTGGAAGTGAACGGAAGGGGAGGGCTGCCAGATTAGTGTGGCCTACTGATCTGGACAACTATGGCTACTTTTTTTTTCTACCCTGCTGAGGAGTGGTCAACCACACAGGGTCCTGGTGCTGACCATATAAACCTACTGGACTGGACAGATATATGGCTCTGAGCTTGATTATGGATCCTGATTTTGCTGCACTGGTGGGCTTCTGTGGAGGGAAAACCTTCCGCTGTGTTTTCTGTTTGTTTGTGGGTTGACAGCCCCAAGTGAATAGATTCACAGGATATGTTTATCAGCTGGTGGATAATCCTGAGCAGAAGTCATCGCAGGCACCTGAACTCTTTGCTTCTATTGGCATCGTCAAATTCTACATTGGAGGAAGTCTTCCAGTGTAGATGGCTTCAGCCTTTAGTGGTGGGGGAACTGGTCTTTGCCCCATGTCTGCGATTAGGAGGCTGTTTGATACTGTCGGCATTCCCTCTCTCAATAAACATAGTTTCTTTAAACATCCCACTAACCATTTTCTCTCCATAGGTAGTTGGAATGTGAGGACTCTGCACAGAGCTTTTTCTCTTGATGTCCTCACACAAGAATTCCACCATTATAATTTAGATATTCTCGGCTTGCAAGAGACCAGGTGTACAGATAAAGGTCAGATTCTTAAAAATAATCTTAAATTTCTCTTTTCAGGGAGGGACGACAATAAGCATCACCAAGGGGTGGGTCTACTTCTCAGCAGACACGCTAGTCTAGTCATGCTCTTCTAGGATATGAGTGCATTAATGAAAGGTTTCTTACAGCAAAATTTCAGACAAGCGTTAAAGACTTGAATGTTATCTGCTGTTATGCCCCCATTGAGGATGAGGATGAGAAGAATAGGTTTTATGAACAACTTAAGGATATTTTGAATTCTGTCAAGAAAGGAGATATTACCCTTGTTCTTGGTGACTTCAATGCCAAAGTTGGTACTGACTCTGACCTTTGGGGAGGAGTAATAGGCCCTTTTGGTATTGGTAGCTGCAATGGCAATGGGGAACGTCTCCTACAGGTAAGTAAACTCAATGGATTCAGAATAACTAACACTTATTACAAACACTGCGACATACATAAGTACACATGGGTTTCACCTGATGGGCTGCATAAGAATATGATTGATTACATATTAATTAACAGCAAATGGGCTAGTTCTGTTAAGAATATCAGGGCATATAGGGGAGCTGAAATTGGATCTGAAACTTAAACTTAAAAAGTGTTGTGCTAGGGTTAAAAAATTTACTTTTAATACTGAAGCTCTTAAAGATCCAGTTATAGCCAAAGCTTACCATGATAGGTTACTTAGTCATTATGACAGTCATGGTTTGCTTACTACTGAAGTTGAGGAAGAATGGGATCATTTTAAACAGGCTTTTATGGACACTAACAGTAGTCTTTTAGGAAAAAAGGAGCAGAAGAGACAGAATTATCTGAGTGATAAGGCACTTGAGCTTATTTCAGAAAGAAAGAACTGCAGGAATGCCCTTAATCAATACCCTACTAGTCCTAATAGAAAGCATTACAGAGAACTTAATAAATGTGTAAAAGATCAGTTAACTGCTGATAAGAATCTTTGGCTTGATGGTTTGGCTGACAAAGCTGAGGAAGCAGTTAGACAGCACAACAGCAGAGAGCTGTACCAGATAGTTAATGTTTTGTGTGGTAGAAAACGGACAGGCATACAAGGATTGAAGAATAAACATGGTAAGGTTACAGAAGGGGAGGATTCTGTCATGGCTAGGTGGGCTGAGCATTTCAGTGATGTTCTAAACAATGTGGTTAGTTCTACACCTATTGTTTGAAATGATGATAGATGCATTGGTGGCTTCAATGTTGGCCCTATAACACAATCTGAAGTTATGTGGCTGTTTCTAAACTTAAACTACATAAATCCCCAGGGGTAGATGAAATTACTACCGAAATGCTTAGAGCTGGGAATGTTTCAGTAACCACTTCGATGACTGAAATTCTGAATATCTTTTATGATAAAGGCATGGTTCCTAAGGATTTTACCAGAGCTATTGTTATCCCTATTTTCAAAAAAGATGATCGCAGTTCTTCTGATAACTATAGGGGTATCAGCCTACTCTCTGTTCCAGGTAAATTTCTTTCCATGATTGTGCTTAATAGAATTAAGAATCTGGTTGACAGTCAATTGCGTGATGAGCAATGTGGATTCAGAAGTGGTAGGGGATGTGTGGATCAGATATTTTCACTTAGGCAGATTCTTGAGAAATGTTTAGAGTTTCAGAAACCTTTGGTTGCTAGCTTTGTTGATTTCAAAAAGGCTTTCGACTCTGTTGATCGGCATAATTTGTGGTTGATTGTGAAATCATATGGTATACCAGACAAGTTAGTTAACATAATGAAAGCTCTCTATAATAACACTGAGTCGTGTGTGAGAGTTGGTAAGGCTTGTAGCAATTGGTTTAGCATTAGTTCTGGTGTTCGACAAGGGTGCATTTTGTCTCCTTTTCTCTTTAGTTTGGTTATTGATTATGTTATGCGAAATTCACTTCAAGGGAAAGATTTTGGCCTTAAATGGGCTGGAGATACGAAAATTTCTGATTTAGATTATGCTGATGATTTAGCCCTTTCGGCAAATGATGTTGATGAGATGAACTCTTTCATTCGAGCTGTTGATGAGACTGGTAGTAGAGTAGGTTTGGTTATAAACAGAGAGAAAACTAAAGTGATGAAAATTGGTCAGGCAGGCTGTGATTCAGTTAATCTGAATGGTTGCAGTCTTGAGCAGGTGTCACAGTTTAATTATCTTGGGAGCTATGTAAGCGATAATGGTGATGTGCGGCATGAGATTAACAGACGAATAGGGATTGCTGCCGGGACTTTTAAGAATCTATGGAGAGTGTGGAGAAATAGGCGTATACACCTAAAGACTAAAATTAGACTGTATAATAGTTTGGTTCTTTCTAGGGTTAGTTACGATAGTGAAACTTGGACACTTTGTAAACAAGATAACAGGAAACTAGATGCTTTTGATTCCAGATGCTTACGCAGTATCTTGGGCATTAGGTGGTTCAACTTTGTAACTAATGATGAGGTTAGGCAAAGGAGTCTGCAACCTCCTTTAAGCATCATATTGTGCAGAGAGAGACTCCGTTGGTTTGGACATGTTGCCCGTATGAATAATTATAGATTGCCGAATAGGGTTATGAACAGTGTGCCTAAAGGCCTCAGAAAGAAGGGGAGACCTAGGATGCGGTGGGCAGACAATGTCAAACAGGACCTTGTTAGAATTGGTGTGCAGTGGCCAGATGCAGTAGATGTAGCTCAGGATAGACTTGCTTGGAGAACTAAATTGCACGGTCTGGTTGGACCTCCGTAGCCCATGGCTGCTTGAGGAGGAGGAGGAAGAAGAAGAAGAAAGTTGACTTGTACCCCCTGGTTGCTTTTTTCTTTCGTGAGCAAATCTGAATCTGCCTCACCTTTGGTTTGATCAGTAGTACCTTGCATTTAGACATACAATATGGGTTCAGACCCCACCTGGCTCAAAACAATTTTTCTTCTACACCCATCTTTTCCTGCTACTTAAAAAACAGTTTGATAGTGGATTAATATTCATTGAATCAGTGATGGGCTGTGAATTTTTATGTCTAAAAAAAAATTAATAAGCCAAAATAAATATCTGTTCATTTTAGTGTAAACAAAAATAACATCATAAATAATAAAAAATAAAAATAAATACCCCCTCAAGCAGCTGCTTTCCACAGAGGTCTGACAGGAGCCAGTCAGTTTATATGCTACAGTAGAAGATCTGAGAGGATGGCAGGACCTCAGCAGAAAACAACACGAACATCCATGCCTTACCCGGGGCTCGAACCCAGGTCCCGTAGATCAGTAGCCAAGCGTGCTAACCACTCGGCCACGGGACATCATATTTAGTATTAATCCAAGTAAAAACATAGATGCGTACCTAAATAGATTATACTGATTGTGAAATATTTTACTCAATAAAACGTTATAAAAAAATCCAGTCTTGAGGCCCTTATCAGTGTCAAGGCCCCAGGAGATCACCTCATGTGCCTATTGGGTAATCCACCATTGGCTATGAGCCTTAAAGATGAGGAAGGCCAAGACACCCTCCTGCCACTGGCAACAAACTGGAGGCAATTATTGAAGCAGTCCCACATAAAACCATGGAAGAGATAAACATTGATTAATGGTGGACACACACATGTCATTCGCCATTCCAATCAAATTGGAAAAGTGAGGAATATAATAAGTGAATTCTACATGATTTGAATGATTTTTTTTTTGTGAAGTCTTCTTTGCTTTTGTGAAATGAAAACAATCCATCTCTTGATTAATGTGCCAAGAAATCAACGGAGGGAGTAGCACACCCCACCTTCATCCATCCTGCTTGTGACACCTTTACTTTTTTTTAACTTTACTTAGTTGGATGTAAAAAAAAAAATCCAACTGTTACAGAGGATTTGATATATTGGAATAATTCAATTCACAAGTCAAATTGGGATCATATGGGCCGCATCAGTGTCTAGTTGTTTGGAAAAATAGCTATATAACAGAGTACTTTCAGTACTGGCCCAAAATGGCAGAGATTTTAAATGGACTTGTCCGATCAATGCTATTCCTTCCTCTTCACTACCTCCAGTTTGGGTTGGTATGGTAGAGAAAGGGTTAAAAGCATGCCAGATCCATTTCATGAGATTTTAGTATTTGTTCTTAAGTAAGAAATTAGGAAATGTGCTTCCTTCACTGATAAAAAAAAATCACATAGTGCTGAGGTATTAATATTAGAAGGAGTATCTGTTAAACAGCTCTCAAGATAAGCAGAAACTGGGATACTTGCTCAAAGGCACAACTGTTTAAAGCAACTGTGGCCACCATCTGCCTAATCAATTTTCATCACTTTAGTTTTCTTTCTGTTTATCATCAATCCTATTTTATTACTAATCTCATCCACAGCCCTAATGAAAGAATTCATCTCATCAACATCATTAGCTAGCTAAATCATATGAAGAATCTAATTCAGAAATTTAATCTCAAATCTCAAGAACATTTAAGATACCAATCTCCATACTGTTGAAAATTCTGCATAATCATTAACAATAATTCAAAATAAATAGAAAAGGAGAGAAATGCACTCTTGTTGAACTCCAGTAGCTATGCTAAAACAATTGCTACAAGGCTTACCAATTATCACACATAACTCAGTGTACAATACAGAACCATCATAATACTAACTTGTAAGGTACAACATATCTCACAAATGACAATTAACAGAGTCAAAAGCTTTTATATCTATGATGTTAGTAACACAGGTTTCTGAAAATCTAAACATTTCTCAAGAATCTGCTTAAGTGAAAAACTTATCTATACATCCCCTACCACTTCTGAATCCACACTGCTCATCACACACTTGTTCATGCATAAGTAACCTATCATCTTTAGCATTAAAAGCAATTCTCTTAAACTTTCTCTTAGCACAATTCTTAAGCTTCAGCTGCAAGACACTTGACAAGGGTCATACCTAATTTCAACTACCCTATATGATCTAATATGCTTTAAAAAAATAGACCATTTGATGTTAACTAATATATGATAAATCTTATTCTTATGTGAGCCATCAGGGTTGTTTGGTTGTTTTACCACTGAGCGGCACTTTTTTGTACACCATGGGCTAAATGACCAGGTTTCAAGGACCCCAAAGGCTCAGAGAAGGTTGGGGGGGGGGATCCACTGGAACAGCTATTGGAAGACAGATGGAAGCTTCCATCAAGTGTTCTTAATGTGCACAGGGTATGGTTTTCCTGCACACAGGGCCACAGCTTAACATCCCAAGCACATCGGTGTCCCTTACTGATCGTGGGCAGGACAGGAAATTTTGCAGAGAAGTCTATTGGATTGTTTTACCTCTGAGCGGCACTTTTTTGCACACCATGGGTTAAATGGCCAGGCCACAAGGACCCCGAAGGCTCAGAGAAGGTTGGGGGAGGAGACCTATTGGAACAGCTGTTGGGAGACAGATGGTAGCCTCCCGTCAAGGCCATCCAGCGTGTTCTTTAACGTGCACAGGGTATGGCTCTCCCACACACGGGGACACGGCTTAATGTCCCATCCGATGGATGGCGGCCTTTTCAAGCCCATCGGTGTCCCCTACTGACCGTGGGCAGGGCGGGGAAATTTTGAGGAGATAAATCTCAACACTGACCCAGCTGGGACTCAAACCTGGGAACTACAGATTACGAGCCTGGCGCGCTACCGACTGAGCCATCCCCGCCCCACAGCAGAGAAGTCTCAACGGCGACCCAGATGGGACTCGAACCTGGAAACTGCAGATTACGAGTCTGGCACACTACCGAATGAGCCACCCCTATTTACCTAGTTAATGATATATCGTTTTGTCAGAGGTTTCACAATTTCAGGAGTTCAGTCTTTCTGTGAACTAACCAATCTGGAAAAAGATATCTACAGATGTGGCAAAGGGCCAAATTGAGGAACAGTAGCACTTTAAGGGTAAGAAAGCCTTTTAATGCTGCATATAACCCCTTTCATGAAAATGTTAATATTGTTTATATAAAAAATACACAAGTCTTTAAATGAAAAAAATTATATAAAATATTTGGGTACACTAGACTTTGAGAAATTGCCAAAGTGGATCACAACTGGAGAAAAGTTTGGAGATTGCTGCTATATAATATGAATGACTCAATGATCCATGAATAACCCCAAATAAATTTCTTGGGATTGCCTCAATTTAAGAACCACAATCAGTAAAATATCCCTGAACTCTTTGAGTGCTAAACTAATCTATAATCAAACTCAATGACCAATTATTAAACTCATGATATACATAATACATTTAATATTTTCAGTCCATGCAAAGAAGTATCAGCAAAGTTGTATGAAACCTACATATATCATTTTAAAGGGTTATTTTGTTTTAAAACATAAGATTACAAATGGTAAATAAACAGAGTTAAAGCATTTTCTAACCTTCAGCAGGAAAATATTGAATTATCTTATGCAATTCTGAATACAAGCTTTGCTATAATGAATTTTATGCTTTGGACATCAAATTTTGTACAATTTATACACTTCATATTCACAAAAATTCTTAAATTAAACCTTCATACATCAAATGAAAACTTTACGTAATAACAATAAAATTTATATAAAATTATTAAACTTGATACAAATTAAAATATTAAATTCAAATTAGTAATGACAATAAATTGATAGCCATCCCATGGTCGAGTGGTTAGCATGCTTGGCTACCTATCTAAGGGACCTGGGTTCAAGCCCTGGGTAAGGCATGGATGTATGTGTTGTTTTTCTGCTGAGGTCCTGCCATCTTCACAGACCTACTAAATGGCATATAAACTGACACACTCGTGTCAGACCTCTCTGGCAAGCAGCTGCTTGAGGGGGTATTTATTATTAATAAATTAATGTAAATTCATTTATAATTTCATAATTTATGCTGTTGTAATAGACATAAATAATAATATGCTGAAGTACTTGTTTTCTCAATTGGCAAAATTTGATTTCAGATTCTGAAAATTTTCGTCCTCTCCCCCAACCATTGTCCTCTTGCTATGACCCTGTTTGTTCTATATGCTGCAAATCAAAATGATGCAGCAAGGATTTAAAAAAGATTGCCAAGGAGAGCATAATTTGTTTATTCTTTCCCATTTAACTGAAATGTCAATAATGAAACCCAGTGCTTTTTTTTTAGGAAAAAAGTTGGGGATACTATGGTCCTCCAACAGTCTTGTTGTGGGAGGCATGAGAGTTAGATAAAATGAGGCAAGTGCATGTAAAAATCTAAACATACATTTTAATATAATTTTATTTACTGTAAACTTCAAACAAATGTCCAAATTAATATTATAAAAAGTTAAATCACCTTCAAACACATTTTATAACAGATTACAAATCTGAGTTTTGCCTTCAGAGGTTCAATATCTCAATTTCGCCTTTTGCTTTTGATGTCAACACTGGTGAATTTTATAATCCAGTCAAAAATGGGGTAAAGGAAAATAGCACTAACTCCATATTACAAATCTGTAACCAACAGGCTCTCAAATAAAACAGTTCAATTTTATTTTTATATGGATGAAAAAGGTGGGGATATGCTGTAACCTGAGTAGCCCCAGAAAACAAGACCTCATGAAACCTATGATATTGTAAACAAAGATATCCTTTGGGAAACTTGGAGCTTAAAAAATAAATTTTAGAAAATTGAGAATAGGGACAGATCAGTTCTTAAAGCTTAATAATGAAGGAAAATATACTTATTCAAAGACAAATCCAGGGGTGTGCTGCTGAATGTTCAACAACTGGCAATCTCTATTGAGAAAATCTTACTAATGTAAAATTCATTAACATATGTATCTTCCTCTACTCTTTGATGAACTCTGGTTTCTGTTGCCACCAGCTCACTGATTTTCAAGCATTTTAACAACAGGCTCATGTGAGCTGGCTCCAGCATACCAATACAGAAATCTAAGGAAATTACCTCATGCAGGATTAAAACAGTTGCTCACTATCTCTTACTCCTTTGTTTTTATTAATCTAGTTGAAGACATGTTAACAGCAAATGTGTTTTCCCTTTCTGAATTCAAAAAAGATATCCAACAATAAAACCAAAGCTTTGTTTTGTGCATAAGTTAAAACAGGAAAATTTATTAGAAACTGTGAAAGATTTTGGCTAGAGCTCTAAATTAAATTCAGGCCAAAAACAAAAGAGTATGTTTAAGTCTTGGAATTGCAATGGTTAAATATCTAATATCAAGTTTGGAAATCATAAAATCTCTCCAAGTGCATTCAAGCTAGGTATTATCTTCAATCCAGATGTAAACTATCTGAAAATTTATGATCTTATCAATAAAACCATTTGTAAATACATTAAAATCACACACAAATCTATGCTTTCATACAACAGATAAGTAGTCATCAGGATATTGTTGAAATATGCCACTATATAAATCAGCTTTAGTACCTTTACATTCTTTTCAGATCTCAGGAAACTTATGAAGCAGTAGGAATCAAATTGGTAGATTTGCACTTAGAGCAAAGCAGTTAGCTTCAAAAGTAACAATTCAAAGTTCATTCATTATGAGTGAACACAGTGAGTAAAAATAAAATGATTCCTTTTCTATCATTAGGGCAACTGATGTCTCCTGTGTTGCAGCTTGAGATGCTTAAACAATTCAGTACTATTAATACATTGCTGTAGGCGATGGCAATGGGTTCATTTCAAAATATTGTGAAGTTAAAAGCTTAGTCGTTATATTTACCACTATGGAGTTCCTTCTGAAATTGGCCTCTCACATGAGGACTAATTTCTGTGCCAGGGAAGTCCTTTTTGCCTTTGTATCCAAGACTCATTAATTTTCAGAAAAGATACAAAATGAAAGTTTTATTTACTGAAAACCAAAGAAATAATAAAAGAAAATCATATAACCTAATGCGATGCTAAATAAAATATCCACAGCAACAAGTTGTATGCAGGTCATCCAATGTAGCATAAATTGGAAAAATCAATAATTATCGATCAACAATTCATGGAAATAAAGAAAATCCATCATCATCCTTAAGCAGCCATAGGCTACAGAGGTCCAACCAGATTGTGCAATTTAGTTCTCCAAGCATATCTGTCCTGAGCTACATCTGCTGCATCTGGTCACTGTACACTAATTCTAACAAGGTCTTGTTTCACATTGTCTGCTCACCACATCTTAGGTCTCCACCTCTTTCTGAGGCCTTCAGGCACACTTTTCATAACCCTATTCACTAATCTATAATTATGCATATGGGGATCATGTCCAAACCAACAGAGTATCTCTCTGCACAATATACTGCTCAAAGGAGGTTGTTGACTCCTTTGCCTAACCTCATCATTACTTAAAGTTGAACCACCTAATGCACCAAGATATTGCATAAGCATTAGAATCAAAAGCATCAAGTTTCAATACCATAACTAAACCTAAAAAGAACCAAACTATTATACCCTAATTTTAGCCATTAGGTGTATATGCCTATTTCTCCACACTCTCTATAGATTCTTAAAAGTCCTGGCTGCAGTCTATTCATCTGTTAATCTCATGCACCACACATCAATATCTGTTGCATAGCTCGCATGATAATTAAAGTGAGACGCTTGCTCAAGAGTGAAGCCACTCAAAGTAACTGAAGCACCATCTGCATGACCAATTTTCATCACTTTAGTTTTCTCTGTTTATAACCAAACCTATTCTACTATCAGTCTCATCAACAACTCAAATGAAACAGTTCATCTCATCAATATAATTTGCCAAAAGGACTAAATCATCAGCATAATCTAAATCTTAAATTTCTTATGTCCAGACCATTTAAGGCCAAAATCTTTCCCTTGCAGTGATTTTTGCATAACAGTCAATAACCAAACTAAAGAGAAAAGGAGAAATTCACCCTTGTCGAACACCAGAAGCAATGCTAAACCAACTGCTACAAGCCTTGCTAACTCTCATACATGACTCAGTGTTGTTATAGAAAGCTTTCATTATGTTAACTTGTCTGGTATGCCATACGATCTCACAATCAACCATAAATTATGGTGATCAACAGAGTCAAAAGACTTTTAGAAAATCAACAAAGCTAATAACCAAAGATTTCTGAAACTCAACCATTTCTCAAGAATCTGCCTAAGTGAAAATATCTGATCTACACATCCCCTACCACTTCTGAATCCACACTGTTCATCACACAATTGTCTGCCAACCAGATTCTTAATTCTATTAAGAACAATCGTGCAAAGAACTTTACCTGGAAAAGAAAGTAAGCTGATACCCTTAAGATTATCACAAGAACTGCAATCACCTTCTTTAAAAATAGGGAAAATAATAGCTCTAATAAAGGCTTGGTTCCATGTGGTAACCAAAACATTCAGTTCTAAGCCTTTCAGTAGTAATTTCACCCTGGGGATTTATGCAGTTTAAGTTTAAAAATAGCCAGAATAACTTCAGACTGTGTTATAGGACCAACATAAAGCCAGTAATGCATCTATCATCATTACAAACAATGGGAGTAGAACTAACCACATTGTTTAAAACATCACTGAAATGCTCACCTAGCTGTGACATAATCCTCACCTTCTATAACCTTACTTTGCTTATCCTTCAATCCCTGTATACCTGTGTTTTCTACCACACAAAACATTAACTATCAGATACAGTTCTCTGCTGTTGTGCTGTCTAACTGCTTCCTCAACTTTTCATCAAGCCTGTCAGCCAATCCATCAAGCCAAAGATTCTTATCAGCTGTTAATTGATCCTTTAAAAAAATACCCCCTCAAACAGCTGCTTGCCACAGAGGTCTGACAGGAGCCTGTCAGTTTATATGCCATAGTACAAGGTCTGAGAGGATGGCAGGACCTCAGCAGAAAAACGACACAAACATCCATGGCTTTTTCACAAACATCCATGCCTTACCCGGGGCTCGAACCCAGGTCCCTTAGATCAGTAGCCAAGCACACTAACCACTCAGCCCACATTTATTAAGCTCTCTGTAATGCATTCTATTAGGACTAGTAGGGTATTAAGGACATTCCAGCAGTTTTCTTTCCAAAATAAGTTCAAATGCCTTATCACTCAAATAATTTTGCCACTGCTCCTTTTTTCCTAAAAGAGTACTGTTAGTTTCAAGAAAAGCCTATTTAAAACAATTCCATTCATCCTCAACTTCAGTAGTAAGCAAATCATGAATGCCATAATGACTAATAACCTATTATGGTAAGCTTTAGCTATAGGTAAAGTTTTCACCTTAGCACACTTCTTAAATTTAAGTTGCAAGACTTTAAAATTAAGTTTTTAACAAGATAATGGTCAGATCCTATTTCAACTCCACTATATGACCTGGCAATCTTAACAGGACAAGTCCATTTGCTGCTAATATATAATCAATCACATTCTTATGCAGCCCATCAGGTGTAACCTATGTGTACTTATGTATGTTGGTGTTTGTTTATTAAGTTTACTTACCTGTAGATGACCTTGCCCATTGCCATTGCAGCTACCAATACCAAAAGTACCTATCACCCCTCTACAAGGGTCAGAGTCAGTACCAACTTTGGCACTGAAGTAATCTAGAATAAGGGTAATATCTCTTTTCTTGACAGGATTCAAAATACTCTGAAGTTGTCTGTAAAGCCTATCTCATCCTTTGATCTGCAATCATTGTACAATTGTATCTTAAACCCATGTCTCTCCAGTAAAGTGCCAGAGTATTCTACCACTGAACTAATACCTGCTTTGTCTTTTTTATCCACTAATATGACTTATCACTCTTCTGCAGGTTTCTGGAGAGATGGGGACTGTGTGTATATAAAACTATGATGAAACCCACGTCTATCCAGTAAAGTGCCAGAGTATTCTACCACTGAACTAATATCTGCTCTGTATTTTTTATCTACTAATATGACCTATCGCCATCCCATGGCCGAGTGGATCTTAGCTACTGATCTAAGGGACCTGGGTTCAAGCCCCGGGTAAGGGATGGCTGTTTGTGTTGTTTTTCTGCTGAGGGCCTGCCATCCTCTCAGACCTTCTACTGTGGCATATAAACTGACAGGCTCCTGTCAGACCTCTGTGGCAAGCAGCTGCTTGAGGGGGTATTTATTTTATTTTCTTTTAATATGACCTATCACTCTTCTGCAGGCTTCTGGAGAGATGGGGACTGTGTATATGTATATAAAACTATGAACACCAAGAACTTTTGAATATTTAAGGTGTACACGTGCTTTAACAAGTGTCTAAGCAATGGTCATTAAACAGCGAATGACTCCAACAGTATGTGCTACAGCAAAGAAATACAATGGTATCCAACCTCAAGCCAAGCATACAGCCCTCAAAACAATCTTTTATAAAACTCTGCATATAAAAAGTTTTAATGGTGATATGGAGTAGCCAAAAAATAATAGTAGGGTTTCAAGAACCAAAATGGAGGGAAATATACATATCTAAGAAAGCATATTTTAATTAAAAGTACTTCAAACAGTACTGAACATAATTGGGAATTTCCATATGTGCACCATTCATTATTCTGCCAATGTCCAATCAATAATAGTTTGTTAATCTGCATATATCCAATCCGTATTCCATTTCTTGCTATACATGCATCAACACATCTCTTTACTTGCTTTTCTTATTTTGGCATTCAAACAATTCAGGTCTTGAATTTGCCCATGTAAACATAATTCTTGACAAAATCCCACAGGAAAAACATCAAGACCATAGAATTGAAACATCCCTTCCAATTCATCTGTCAGGAAATATTGTACTAAGAACTTCCTAATACCTCAAGTGTTAGTGAGCTATCTTGTCTGGTGGTCACCTATGAAACTGGGTTGGGTTGTTTTGCCTCTGAGCGGTACTTTTTTGCACACCATGGGCTAAATGGCCAGGCCACAAGGACCCCGAAGGCTCAAAGAAGGTTGAGGGAGAGGACCCACTGGAACTGCAGTTGGGAGACAGATGGTAGCCTCCCGTCAAGGCCATCCAGCGTGTTCTTTAACGTACACAGAATGTGGCTCTCCCACACACAGGGCCATGGCTTAACGGATGGTAGCCTTTCCAAGCCCATCGGTGTCCCCTACTGACCAGGGAGTTTTGCAGAGATAAATCTCAATGCTGACATAGCTGGGACTCGAACCTGGGAACTGCAGATTACGAGCCTGGTGCGCTACCGACTGAGCTACCCCCACCCAACCTATGAAACTGAATGGGACGATGTACATGTACAACATTCAGTAGGATGTCTTTTGTGTACCTGGGGGCAGTGCTTCCCAAAACCTCACCATTTTTCATCAGACACCCTGTATTAAAACTTTAAAGTGGTTTTTATGCTGTGAAGATTATATTAAACACTTCAATCAGCCATGTAACTACAGAAGCATTCCTAGTTCTTAGCAGTAATTTCATCTACCTTTGGCAAATTGTGTAGGTTTCGCTTTGAGATATCCAATGAAATTTCAGTTTGTGTAAACATAGATAACAATCACAGAATTCGTGGAAAAAAGATGAGCTGGCATAATTCACTGGTAGAACACTCTAGTATGTTTCTGGAGAGATGCAGGTTCAAGTCCCATACGTCGGCAAAATTTTTTCCACGAGATATTTATTGATTTCAGATTGTGCTCTATGGCTTAACAGTTATGCCCCTAATGCATCTTCACTCAACCTAATGGGTACAGAACTAATTACACTGCTCAGAAATTGAAATCAGATCTTATCATGACAGAATTCTCACTTTCAAGAACCTTGTCATCTTTTACACAATTTCTGTACCCATTACATTCTCTTCCCCACAAAATATTATCTGGTACATTTTTGTTGTTAGTTAATAAAATGCAGTTCTCAAGTCAAATGTTTATGAAATTTCACTGATTGTCTATCACAGATTTGTGTAATACTGTTAAGACCATTAGCATTTTCATTATCTCTGCACTCCTATTCAAAAATAAACTGCATTGATTTATCACTCCATTGAGACTACTTCCTCAGCTCCTTTTTATCCATAATGGCAATGCTGGTTTCAAGAAATCTGTTTAAAATGGTCCCATTCACCCTGACCTTTAGTTGTAAGCAAACAGTTGTTTTGTCGACCCCTGGATCTCCAAGGGTCCATGAAAGTAGCAATGGGGGTCCACAAATTATTTTTAACATTTCAGAAAGCTCTAAAGGAAATTTTACATTTATTGTAATTACATAACCTCATCATATTTTGTTTTTGGCTGAAATCATGCCAATTCAGTATGGCAACATTGGCTATTTGGTGCTGACCACTAGTGATTAGCAGTTGACATGAATTTCTAGACCATTGAATTTTAAAAGCAGATAAAGAACTATATATAACCCATTCTTCAAACTTTTAGTATTTCCTTGTCATAACAATCTATATTTTAGTTAAGCAAAATATAGCAGGTAATAATGGGAATAGGATCGTAGAAAAAAAAGGTGTAAAAAAAATCACATATAGATGCTGGATAACCATAAAGGCATGAAGTAGCTCAAAGATCAATATGCATTTACTCCTTAGGAAAACAATTTTTGACAGTTTATAATTTCTTAGTTTAAGATACTTTTACCTAGAGTGACCAGATTTTGAGAACAAGATCCAGGGACAGTTAAGAATTCGGTTTGAATTATGTTGTAATCTGTCAACTAGGGGGTGACCAGACATTAGTTTTCTGAGGATATCTGGTAACCCTAATTTGATAGCTTGCAATTAATGACTTTCATTTTAAAATTCTAGCCTTAATTTTTCAGTCACCTGCATTAGTAAACAAATTTCTTTATAAGTGTTGCCACTATTATTCTATTAATAAAAGATCTGCTCATGCTGTACAATTAATTTAAAATATTAAAAATAAATTCTACAGGGACAGAGTTTTCATCCAGAAAATGCCCCTGGAAAATGAGGCAATCTGGTTACCCTACTATTCAGAACCAATCTTAACTTTTGTGTACAACTGGTATTAATAACAGAACTATTCTATTCACCATTAATGCATAATCACTTTACTGTATACTCAGATTAACTACCAAATGTTTCGTTGTCTGGATTTCACACAGAATATATTTCATACACATGTAAATTGTGTTCTAATGATTAAAGGCACCAGCCATATGCAAACTTAAAAAAATTCTAGCTGAACCACCACCTTGCAAGTAAAAATATATATGGCCCTGAATTAAAAATTTAAAGTTTGGAAGCTTTTTTGGTTCGGTTTCTTCATGTTACAGCAATTTTCTTATTTATATTCATGGAATTTTTAATTATCATATTTGAAATATTGGTTTAGTAATTAGAATAGAAGAGTTGCTTGCACTAGAGTTCGTTAGAACAATATGCACTAGAAAAACATCGTCATTCTGGACAATAAAAAGGACGATTTCACGTTGCATTCGTGTGCAGTTGTACTAAAAGAGGCAAAAACCTTAAGCCTACCTTGTTTTAATATTTTCCTTCGTTCAAGTCTGCAATTCTACATTCATAAACTCACAATTCGAAACAAGCATTAGACATTCACAAAATACTCGAACAAATTTATACGTTCACAGTTAAATACATTACAAATATACGCAATTTTTTCCAACTTGGCAGACCATCCTTTCACTCACCCTAAAACCATCAGCGCCGGTCGTAATGTGGAGAATTGCGATTGGTTACTGAAGGAGTGATGCAGGTCGCTCAAAAAAAAAATGGCGTTCTAATGGCGACGTGTTCCTGTTGCCTAGTCTTCGATTGATACATATTTTTAAAAAAACTAAAGTGGCTTAAAGGTTTATTAAACTCATATGTCAAAGCAAAAAACTGGACTTTCTAATATTTTATTTTTCAACTCTTTCTTTTTTTGTTACTCTGCTACTTTAAATATATATAACTTCTTATGTTCATATCTCAAATTTTAGAACAAAATGTTATAATTTAAAGCAATTCCCGATGAATCGCCTTAAACTACTGAGGAAGTGCTAATTGTTGCGGCCGACATTGGGAAATTGCCTTAATAAATAATGAAAAGCTGCCGGCCAAGATTTAAGTTTATGACTTTCGTCAAATTTCACCTGTCTTCAATCTGTTGAAGTAGAGTCGTGGTAGAGTGTGCGGCAGTGAACTCAGATGGGATCTCGCCAGACTATTGTTAAATTTTAACTTGTTCACCCAGCCTACTATTAAAATAAGAAGAAATGTTTATAATTTAAAATTTTTTATTTTTTTTTTTAAATGTTAAGCATAGCCTTTATTAGCAGTAGAATAAGATAGGCCATGCAACCAGGGTCCTGAAGCAATTCCCACGTTGAGGGGGAAATAACGAAGAAGAACTCATCATCATCATCATCATCATCATCATCCTCAAGCAGCCATGGGCTACGGAGGTCCAACCAGACCGCGCAGTTTAATTCTCCAAGCATATCTGTCCTGAGCTACATCTGCTGCATCCGGCCACTGTACACCAATTTTAACAACGTCCTGTTTGACATTGTCTGCCCACCGCATCCTAGGTCTCCCCCTCCTTCTGAGGCCTCTAGGCACACTGTTCATAACCCTATTCGCCAATCTATAATTATCCATACGGGCAACATGGCCAAACCAGCGGAGTCTCTGCACAATATGCTGCTTAAAGGAGGTTGCAGACTCCTTTGCCTACCCTCATTATTAGTTACAAAGTTAAACCACCTAATACCCAAGATACTGCGTAAGCATCTAGAATCAAAAGCATCTAGTTTCCTGTTATCTTGCTTACACAGCGTCCAAGTTTCACTACCATAACTAACCCTAGAAAGAACCAAACTATTATACAGTCTAATTTTAGTCTTTAGGTGTATACGCCTATTTCTCCACAATCTCCATAGATTCTTAAAAGTCCCGGCAGCAATACCTATTCGTCTGTTAATCTCATGCCGCACATCACCAGTATCAGTTACGCAGCTCCCAAGGTAATTAAACTGTGACACCTGCTCAAGACTGCAACCATTCAGATTAACTGAATCACAACCTGCCTGACCAATTTTCATCACTTTAGTTTTCTCTCTGTTTATAACCAAACCTACTGTACTACCAGTCTCATCAACAGTTCGAATGAAAGAGTTCATCTCATCAACATCATTTGCCAAAAGGACTAAATCATCAGCATAATCTAAATCAGAAATTTTCGTATCTCCAGCCCATTTAAGGCCAAAAGCTTTCCCTTGAAGTGAATTTCGCATAACATAATCAACAACCAAACTAAAGAGAAAAGGAGACGAAATGCACCCTTGTCGAACACCAGAAGTAATGCTAAACCAATTGCTACAAGCCTTACCAACTCTCACACATGACTCAGTGTTATTATAGAGAGCTTTCATTATGTTAACTAACTTGTCTGGTATACCATATGATCTCACAATCAACCACAAATTATGACGATCAACAGAGTCGAAAGCCTTTTTGAAATCAACAAAGCTAGCAACCAAAGGTTTCTGAAACTCTAAACATTTCTCAAGAATCTGCCTAAGTGAAAATATCTGATCTACACATCCCCTACCATTTCTGAATCCACATTGCTCATCACGCAATTGCCTGTCAACCAGATTCTTAATTCTATTAAGCACAATCATGGAAAGAACTTTACCTGGAACGGAGAGTAGGCTGATACCCCTATAGTTATCACAAGAACTGCGATCACCTTTTTCGAAAATAGGGATAATAATAGCTCTGGTAAAATCTTTAGGAACCATGCCTTTATCATAAAAGTTATTCAAAATTTCAGTCATCCAAATGGTAACAGAAACATTCCCAGCTCTAAGCATTTCCGTAGTAATTTCATCCACCCCTGGGGATTTATGAAGTTTAAGTTTAGAAATAGCCAAACTAACTTCAGATTGTGTTATAGGGCCAACATTAAAGCCACCAATGCATCTATCATCATTGCAAACAATGGGAGTAGAACTAACCACATTGTTTAGAACATCACTGAAATGCTCAGCCCACCTAGCCATGACAGAATCCTCACCTTCTATAACCTTGCCTTGTTTATCCTTCAATCCCTGTATACCTGTTCGTTTTCTACCACACAAAACATTAACTATCTGGTACAGCTCTCTGCTGTTGTGCTGTCTAACTGCTTCCTCAGCTTTGTCAGCAAGGCCATCAAGCCAAAGATTCTTATCAGTAGCTAACTGATTCTTTACACGTTTATTAAGTTCTTTGTACTGCTTTCTATTAGGACTAGTAGGGTACTGATTAAGGACATTCCTGCAGTTCCTTCTTTCTGAAATAAGCTCAAGTGCCTTATCACTTAAATAATTCTGCCTCCTCTGCTCCTTTTTCCCTAAAAGAGTACTGTTAGTTTCCAAAAAAGCCTGTTTAAAATGGCCCCATTCTTCCTCAACTTCAGTATTAAGCAAACCATGACTGTCATAATCACTAAGTAACCTATCATGGTAAGCTTTAGCTATAACTGGGTCTTTCAGAGCTTCAGTATTAAAGGTAAATTTTTTAACCCTAGCACAACACTTTTTAAGTTTAAGTTGCAAGACACTTTTAACAAGGTAATGGTCAGATCCAACTTCAGCTCCCCTATATGCCCTGGTATTTCTAACAGAACTAGCCCATTTGCTGTTAATTAATATATAATCAATCATATTCTTATGCAGCCCATCAGGTGAAACCCATGTGTATTTATGTATGTCGCGGTGTTTGTAATATGTGTTAGTTATTCTGAAACCATTTAGTTTACTTACCTGTAGGAGACGTTGCCCATTGCCATTGCAGCTACCAGTACCAAAAGGGCCTATTACTCCTCCCCAAAGGTCAGAGTTGGTACCAACTTTGGCATTGAAGTCACCAAGAACAAGGGTAATATCTCCTTTCTTGACAGAATTCAAAATATCCTGAAGTTGTCTGTAAAACCTATCCTTCTCATCCTCATCAGAATCCTCAGTGGGGGCATAACAGCAGATAACATTCAAGTCTTTAATGCTTGTCTGAAATTTTGCTGTAAGAAACCTTTCATTAATGCACTCATATCCTAGAAGAGCATCACTAGCATGTCTGCTGAGCAGCAGACCCACGCCTTGGTGATGCTTTCTATCCTCCCTAACTGTAAAGAGAAATTTAAAGTTATTTTTAAGTATCTCACATTTACCTGTCCATCTGGTCTCTTGCAAGACTAGAATATCTAGGTTATAGCGCTGGAATTCCTGCATGAGGACATCAAGAGAATAATCTCTATGTAATGTCCTCACGTTCCACGTTCCTGCAGAGAGAAAATGATTAGTAGGATTTTTAAAGAAATTAGGTTTATTGAGATTGGTAGGGCGAACAATATCAAACAGCCCCCTGATCGCAGGCATGGGGCAAAGACCTGTTCCTCCTCTGCTAAAGGCTGAAGTCACCGATGCTGGTAGGAACTTCAGGCACCACCTTTTCAAGTGGACTTTTTCAAGAACCATATGGCCTGCCTGAGACACATTACTCCAGTTTAGGCTTGACGATGCCCAACTAGCTAAGTAAGGTTCAATGCGATGGCCTCTGATTAGGATTATCCACCAGCCCATGCCTCTGTTCACTTAGAGCTGGCAACCCAGAAGCAAACAGAAAATACAGCGGCAGACTCTCCCTCAACAGAGACCCACCAGTGCAGCAAGTCCAGGATCCATAATCAAGCTCAAATCCATAAACAAGTCCAGTCTAGTAGGTATAAATGGTCAGCACCAGGACCCTGTGAAGTTGACCACTCCTCAGCAGGGTTGAAAAAAAAGAAAAAAGTGGCCATAGATGACCAGATCAGTAGGCCATACTGAACTGGCAGCCCTCCCCTTCCTTTCCCTTCCAAAAGAGAGTATCTCTTTTGAAAGGTGCTAACGGCCTGCACCACGAGAAGGCGGGGTCGGACATTAGGTGCTAGACCTGGCCGGTTCTGTGCATCATCACTGGGGATTGGTACACAGCTCTCCTTCCAGTTTACGCCTAGCTACCATTAAGTGAAATAAATGGTGACTTTATTTATGATTACATTTTATGTAGGAAAATGAAAAGAGACGTCCAATGGAAACTTGGGCTCTTCAATTAATATATCGAAAACGCTAGAGTTCGAATCAAAACTCACACATTTTTATAGTGTGCAGCAAACATAGACATAAAAATGGCAAGTCATTTTCTTGGGACCTCGGTTAGAAAGAGACTCAAAAAAGCTTCATTTTATACCCTAGGCATTCTTTTTATGGGGACATTAGACAGCAAAGTGTAACAGTTTTGGTTTTACGTAAAATACGGTGGCGGCTCGTGAGTTTCTAAATAGATGGGGCCCACTCAAGGACTAGGCGAGACATTGGGCATTGCCCCAGGGCCTAGAGTTGATAGGGGCACACTGAGAGCGTATTTCGTGTTTCGAGATAATATTGTATTTCGAGATGTATTTTAAAGGAAATTGTTAGGTGAATATAAGTCAAACAGGACGGGAAATTTGTTAAAGACAAAACAGGACTATACACTGGTGTTCAAAAGTTAAGAAACAAATGCAAAACTTGGCTTATCTTGAGCGATACTTGACAATAAATAACAAACATCAGACATTTTACATAAAAATCTATGCCGAGTTCAAATCTGCACACGAATTTTGCATTTAACATAGTCGCGCATGCGAAACAGGTCAGTATAAAAAGCATCTCATTTGTACGTGCTCATCAGTTCTTGTTAGAGTCTTGATATACGGTCTAATGGCCGGAAGAAATCTTTTGAGTGAAGGAATGAGGTGGCGAGCAACCGTAAGTTTCAAGGCAGGACAACATCAATCTTAACTAGCAAAATGGCTAATTGTGAATCACAGAGTTATAAGTCGCCTTTGAAATCGATTATAAACAACCTAAACCATCGCTAGAAAACCTGTTCCTGGATGTTTGAGGGCCACATCAACTAGGGACGACCATTACCTCCTCCTAAATGCCAGGCGCCGTAGATCCCATATAGCACGCCAGCTCGTTTTCTACTTTACTGCACCCAAGGATGGTTTGTATCCTGGCAAACTATCCAGAAGACTTTCATGCAGGTCATTTTTATGCAAAAACTACTAGTTGTGCATATTTCTTTGACGTCCGACCAGCGCAAATCCAATTGAATTTGTCTCGAGAATATCGTAACTGGACTCAATGCAATGGGGGCAATGTTCTGTTTACTGATGAATCCCAATTTAGTCTGGAAACTGATTCCCGATGACTATTGGTCTGGAGACAGCCTGGAATCAGATATCATCCCACTAACATCCGGAAAGAATGCAGTTTTTGAGCTGGCAGTGTGTTGGTATGAGCATGCATCACTCTCAATGGCTGCACAGACCTTCATGTCTTCCAAGGAGGGTCTGTAACACCTGTAAGGTATCGCAATGAGATTTTGCTATAAGGTTTCTCGCGGCAATGGGTCCTGCTTCTGTGTTAATGAACGAAATGCTCTTCCTCACAGTGCTCACTTAGTGGATTAATACCTTGAGAGTGAAATCCTAAGATTATGGACTGGTCTTTCTGGTCATCTGACCTAAATCTAATGGAACATGTTTGGGATGCTCTAGGATGACTTATCACTGGTCACGATCCACCTCCCAGAACCCTCCAGGAGTTTCGATCTGCACTTATGCATGAATGGCAATTATTCCTTCAAACCCTCATTGATACCTTGATTTGCAGCATGAAGAGTCATTGTGCAGCCTGTATTACTGTCTGAAGTGATCAGACATCATATTAAAGGTATGTTATCATTGAACTTTTACATGCCATTTTGAGGTAATAATTTTCTAATTTGAATATCTCATTAAATATTCACGGGAATTCGTTTGTTTTTCAGGTATTGATGGGGTATATGATCATGGACTTCACTGTACATTTCAATGAAATTTGACGAAGGACTTGTTTGTAATTCGTGTTTTTGTGTTTTTTGCCTAACTTTTGAGCACCAGTATATTTATTCTGCAGGCCCCCTGTGTTATGAGGAATTATACAGGGAATAGAGGTGGTGACATCTATTTCCCATATTCTTCTTCCTTTTATACGTTTAAGAACTGAATAACGTCATTTTTTTTCTTTGTTTTTTTCATTTTTTCATTTCATTTTTTCGTTTTTCATATTATATGCGTGTTTTCGATTGCATGAGTATTTCCAATTTTTAGTGTCATACGAAGGAAGTTGGTAGAAAACCAACACAAGAGTGTTATTAAGGATTTTTTACATTGAATTAACCCTATAAAAAGTAACGTTTTACACCACTAAAACCTTAAAATCATATTTTTAATTCACTTAATATTCTCAGTATAATATTTTACTTTACTTTCAGCCTTCAACAACTGCATTTAGACTAATGGCATTTTGCCCCATAGTTAACCAACATTGACTTTAGATGAAGGAAATAAAAAATAATAATGTTCGAAATAAGGGGTATAATCTAATTGGTAATTAAAAAAATAATCCCTCAAGCAATCGTTTGTCACAGAGCTCTGACAGGATCCTGTTACTTTAATAGCCATAGAGAAGGTCTGTGAGGAAGGTAAGACTACGTCAGAAATCAGTCATCCCATACATATCCCTTAGATCAGTAGCCAAGCACGCTAACCATTCGGCCACTGGGTTGGTCATTGACAAATTAGCTGTATGCAAAATTATTCCTGTTGAGAAATTTGGGGGCCCGGAAAAGTGACTTCCCCAGGCTTACTTTTTCCGCTCCTAGTGGGCCAGTATATTTATGTACACAGATAAACCAACTAGGCAGGTGCAGTGATAGCTCAGCTGATAGTGCACCACATCGATGATTTTTTCTGCTAACCCCAATTCTGCCCTCGGTGACAAAGAGAACATCCATTGGCTTGGAAAAGTACATATATATATGTAATAAAATATTCATATATATATATATATTGTGGCTTATGTTATACGAGTTTCTTTATGTTCAGAAGCGGAAGGGATTGCTTTGCAAATTTTTTCATTTGCTATATATAGATATATTGAATTTATTAATTTATGATATTTATCATATAATTTCTCATACACATTGCATCTGAATTTCACATTAAATGTAATTATCAAAATATTGTATTGCTCCCAAATTTTCACACAACTTTCCACCATGCATTCTACGTTGAGCCAAATAATTCTATTCTCGACCTATAACGAAACCGACTCGAATTTAAAGGCATTTTTATTCTTACCCTTGTATTGTTGCAGGGCAGGAGGAAGATTCACAGGACCTACTGAACTTCAACGGGAAATTTGCTATTAATACTATGCTAGTAAACCCCTGCACTGGATGAGTAGTTAACCTGGACTCTAGGTACACCCCTGGACTTACCCAGGGATTTACCCAGAGGGGGGGGGGGAGCACCCAGAAAATCCTGTACTCTTATATTAAATCTCAAACTTGTCTACCTGTTTTGAATCCAAAACTGTAGTCTTTGTATAGTGTTATTTTAGCTTCATAGTATATCCAACACTAAAAAAAGATTAAAAAAGAAAACAACTCTAATATCTCATTCGATATAGAATATTATTTTAACCTTTCCCATTCAGTGGAATAGTTTAGTAATTGAGAAACCTTACTCAAGTCTTATTCAGTTTCCCTGAAACTGAATTCTCAGCACACACACACACACCCCAAAAAAAAGAAAAAAAAATTAAATAAATCTTGGATCTTCACCCCCACCCCAACTAAATCCTGGGTATGTGCCTGCTTCTACCAATTCGTATTCTGTTGAAATCATTTTTATTGTTCTGAAAATAAATCTGTTTTATACATTACCTGAGATTTGAAAATTGTGTAAGAAATCAAACGCAATACTACTGCTGTTTGGGATTTGAGTTGGTGTAAGGACATGAATATAATTCATACAGGATTGCGTAGTTTACATTTGGTTCAGTTAGTATTATCAGTGGGGAAAATGGGATGGCACGTCATAAAACGGCGTCCCACTAGTTCCGAAGATGGGTAAAAAACTAGCTGTTGAGAAACTAAAGAAGAGAGAAAGAAGAAAGCAGACCTGTTTACTTCTTTGTCCTGCTACTTCGAGGGTTATTTCGGGTGAATTAATATTTTTTAAATCTTTTTTTGTGTGTTTGGGGTGGGGAGGGTATGAAAGAATCGATATATTTTGTTGTACCTTTAGTTCAAAATCCCATTTCCAGTACTGATTATTACGTAAGAAAATCTGCAAATTTACATTGATTGTTTGTAATGTCTTAAAAAGCATTTACACGTTGCTATAATTTACTCAAGAAAATCGCTAATGTCCTAAAGATTGACTTGGTCTCCTAGATTTCAAGTGTGGAGCGAAGCTGCCTTGCGACATCATCAGAATACACCCATTCCACGATTTCCACGGCAGAATAGGTTCAGGGAAATCACCGTGTAAATCGTAACCAAAAACTTGTGGGAAAAAGGGGGATAGGTTGCGAAAAAATCCTCGTTAAATTCATTAAAAGTTTCATTTATAGATATTTACTCAATTTTCAATTCAGCAGTAATAATAAGCATTGATGTAATATTATTTTGTACTATATTTGAACTAATTCAGGTAAGCTTAGATTAAATTCTCATAAATTTCTTTTGGTCACGAAAAATATATATATATCACGAAATACACTATCGAATTTGAAAGAATGATATTTATGAACTGAATATAAATTAGAAATTAAGCATTTGTACCGACACTTAATGCTTTATTTTATAAAATTAGCATTTATTGATATGTTACGAAACAGTGTACTTACGAATCAGCTCTATTTAGCCTACATAATTGTCTACAAAGTTAAACTTGTTGCTAAAATACACGAGTTTTACTACAGAAAAAAATTCTTAAAAAATCAGTCTAGAAAAGTCAGATCTTGATGCCGTTTCAAGACAGGCTTTATTTCATTAAACTGTCGCGAGACAAATCTCATTTCAATGGCAAGAATATAATTTTAGCGAAAGATTATAAATAAAACTTGTTACAGATGACAATTTTATTAATGTAAGAATTTATTATTATTTATTAATTCTCGAAAATAAATATCTATTAAAATAATTTAGTTGATTTTTAACTATTTAGTGTCTATTTGCTTTGAAATCCAAAAGAGTTGTCTTTGCATAATTTTAATTTAGCACCATATTTTATATCCGATACTAAAAAATTGATTAAAAAAATTTAGGCATTTTGCCGCCATAAGCGAATTTACACTGATTGACAAAATTAAGGGAACATTAACAAAAATGAGGTATAACGTTTTAATTGTGCGATGTAATTAAACGAAAATTTGTTCATGCAATGTCCGAACTGTCTATGGCGAGCATCTGTCTGATCAATTCGATACAGTGGATGAGTGGCACTTCTAAATGGCCAAGTCACAAGGATTGAAGGGCTGAGAGCTGCGTAGGGGGAGGCACTAAATATCTGCTGTGAGACAGAACCTCCCTTCTCCTGTCAAGACTGTCCAGTGTGTTTTTTATAACATGCAATTCCTGCACACGGGCAATGGAAGATATGTCGTGATATAATAGTGACAATGTAGACACTACGTTCATTATGTTTGAAAGACTTCCTTTTAAAATCGAAATGAGATGCAAAAATGAAATCTAGAATGCAGTCAGGGGTGTAGCTTGAATGGCAACTGGGGAAACAAACAAGGGATTATCATACAGTGCAAGCGGTTAAAACGAAAAGTAAAGAGACCAGTAATGCACCGGAATCTTAGGATATTTCGTGTTACCAGACTTTCGCGTTAACAGTATGTTGTTGAACAGATTGTATTTGCTGACTTTTAACGCTGTTTATCGCCTATGCCGTATTTTGAGAATGAAGATCAAGACAAACACTGAATAAGACCTTTATTGATTAAAGATATGAGTTTTGAGCCCATCGAGCCTTCATTATCAATGTTATTCCTGATCAAGGATTCACAAGGTCGACAATCTGAACGGAACAAAGGAAACTACCGTCATAATCGGTGGGCAAAATTTTAATCTGAGTACCAGATATCGAGTCTAAAACATACTAGCCCTTTAACAGCCGTTGTTAAATAATTAGCAATTAGCAAGAAGTTAGCTAATTACAAGAAATAGATTAGAAAGGATTAGCTAATTAGCAAGAAATTTGAAGCCATTCAAAATTTATCAGCCGGTGGTTGGAATTACATCTTTCAATCTTCTACAAATTTCGTGTTAACAGAGGAATTTCAATGAAATTTTATTCGTCGGACTGTAGAAAATATTCGCGTTAAAAGAATATGTTTACATATAAAAGTATTATCGCCAGAACTGACCAAACTCTGGCGGTAACAGATATTTCGCCTGATCCGTTTTCGTGTTGTTAAGTTTTCGACTGCCGAAGTTGACTTTTCGATAGTTCGAATAGATCATAGGTCAAACCAGGACCGGATCTGGGGGAGGGGAAAAGGTGGACATGCCCCCCCCCACCTTCAGAATGCTAATAAGTGTAAGAGAGGCAAAAATTATGAAGCATTTATATTTCACGCATTTTTCAAGAATTTTTTAAAGACCTGTAAAGCAGCGAGGCAAATGCTGTACTGCATTGGAATCCAGTATGCACCGGAATCCTTTACGTTTTTCCGGCTAGATTGTGTATCTTCGCCCCCCCCCCCCCCCTCGATTTTTTTCTAGATCTGGGACTGGGTCAAACTTGTCAATTAATCAAAGATCAATAAGAAGCGTCGTAACGTCCACTGCGCAGTCTCATAATCTCCCCCTTCCATAGTTGCCACTCACGTTATGCAGCTGAGTGTAGCCATTCGTAAAGGGGAATGGAATGAAGAGGGCGATCTTGTAAAAAGGTAAAAAGCGAATTACAAGCATACTTATGAGGGTGAAAGATAAATATTTTGTGGAATTTTCCCTCCCACATTTATGTAGCTGTGTACAAGCACTTGCGTTCCGAAACCATCTTAGTGACTTTGTCATCGTACAAACGTTTTTGCAACTATTGTAAAAAAAAAATATTTTGCAAAAAATTCGCATTTTGTAAATACATGAATAATCGCATCTAGTAAAGGGAAATGAAATCAAAAACTTCTGTTGGTAAGATGAAAATTGTGCGTTAGTTTTTAACGCCTTTTCATTCAACAAAATCATTGGAACTGAGCGAGTGAAATAACCGTAACTGAATGAAGTGAAACGATTTTTTTTTTTTGCGCATTTACATATCGCTACTTTCACTATTCGTGTATTTTTTTTTAATTCTTTTGCTATCATTGTGTGATTTTTTTCATTACCGTGTGTAATTATTTTCGGTGTTAATACTTAAAAATATTTCGCCTTAAAATTATTCACAACTGCAATTCAAAATATTCTCAAACTCCTGGTTTATTCCCCCCACCCTCAATTTGTCTTTTATTAACCTCTTTGACAGTATCTACATTAAAACACAATTTGAAACAAAATACTATAAGGAATTATTTGTAATTAAAATAATTTGAAAATTTCATAACAAGCCGATCATTCTTTAACGTAAAAAAAGGCAAAAGTTCCGATAAGAAATGAATTAATGCGTAAAATAAACTTACTTGAAAAGCCAAACTGCATCAGCTAAGTGTGATGTTACCATTCGTAGTTCATTCTGTTATTGAGCACTCTTTGTGTACAAAAAACCGAGCATCCGTTTCGGAATTGAGAAAAATCCTAGTGGTGTTTCGTTTACCAGTTAAGCAGGCACGCACCGAGTCTCACAACTGTGGACGTCTGCTTTATGAAGCAACCGTTGCGCCATCTGGCCCGCCCCGAATAGTTCATCATAAGTGTGTGCGCCGGTGTGTGTCAAAGTAACTGAGAGTCGGCCCGATTTAAACTACACTACTCGCTTCGCGTAAAAACAGAGAGACAACAAAGACAGAGCATTGATGATTTTGAAAAACCTCATTAGCACTGATTATTTTCGTTTCGAATTGCAGATACTCTGATATAAGAAAACTGATACTGTAGTAATTCCGATAAACGCACCTATTTGGTTGCAAATTGTCGTTAGAAAGTTTTTTTTTTCTTACATACTGCACCAGTAGCGTAGCCAAGGTGTATATGGGATGAATATTACTGCCTTGATGGCATGAATAATTTTTATCTAGAAAATCAGACACTCAAACCGTAAAAATTTCTCCCCATTTGACTTAACGTCAAAAAACTGTTGGGTAAGCCACTGGCTCTAAACATCAATAGACGATTTTGAAAAACAGACAAAAGGTTTCGAAAAGAATTTTTCATTTAGCTCTTAAAACGAAAATGTTGAATTTTCCCATCCCCTGTGGTTGGGTTCGAACCCCAGGTGAAGCATGGATGTTTGTGTTGTTTTTCTGCTGAGGTCTCGCCATCCTCACAGACCTTCTACTGTAGCGTATAAACTGACAGACTCCTGTCAGACCTCTGTGGAATTTATTTTATTGGGGTTAATGAGACAAATCTTATTGTCCATGTAAACTTCTAGCTCCTCACACTCCTGGGCGGGGGTGGCTCAGTCGGTAGCGAACCAGGCTCGTAATCTGTAGTTCACAGGTTCGAGTCCCAGCTGGGTCAGCGTTGAGATTTATATCCGCAAAATCCCCGCCCTGCCCACGGTCAGTAGGGGACAACGATGGGCTTGGAAAGGCCGCCGCCCGTCGGATGGGACGTTAAGCCGTGGCCCCGTGTGCGGGAGAGTCATACCCTGTGCACGTTAAAGAACACGCTGGATGGCCTTGACGGGAGGCTACCATCTGTCTCCCAACAACTGTTCCAGTGGGTCCCCTCCCCCAACCTTCTCTGAGCCTTCGGGGTCCATGTGACCTGGCCATTTAGCCCATTGTGTGCAAAAAAGTGCCGCTCAGAGGTAAAACAACCCAACCCTCACACTCCATCACCAAAACTTCGAATTTCTAGCTCAAATAGATCGTTAGCAACATTTGTTCAAAATTTGACCATTTGCTAACTTTTCCATGAATAGAGGGCGCTATTAAAACTATTGGTAGATTCAGAGAGAGCGAATCCTAAAATATATCGTCAATACTTATTCAACGCAAAAAGAAATTTTCATTTATCTCTAAAAACAGAAAAAAAGGTTGATGTCTACTGAGAGACAGAAAAAGTAGCTAGCAAAAAAAAAAGAAAGAAAATCTTTTAAAATTATGTTCTTTCGTTTAATAGTGTACTACTCATAGGTCCCTATTAACAAGAATAATAGTAAGTTATCTACATCAAAGAGAGCAAGCAAGTTTTTGATGCGACTAAACTCCGTTTCATTCCTCTCTCTTTCTCTTTATGTGGCAAAATCAGCAAAACTGATTAAACGAGGGCAAAACAATAAAAAAAGTAATAAAAGAAACTTAATATTTTCTCAAATATTTTTTTCTCGCTTTGTTTTAAAAGTTCAAATTCTGTTCATTTGCTTAAAAGGATCAAGGACTCTCTTTTTTTTGTTGTAATCCTGTTCATCATTACTAAATCAAATCATTTGTACAGACTGGTCGAAAAGTTCCAAATATCGCATACAAGACACCAATGTGACTACTGAGTGCCATTATGGTCCATACAGATATGGAGAGTCTACAGTAGCGTGATCGGATTTAAATAAAAATATCTGGGGATTTCTGAAAATTCAATTTGAAGGATTTATCCAAATGTCCTCGGGAAACGGGAAAGTCTGGTCACCCTAGTTTGGCAGCTCGCTAGTGACGACTTTCATTGTACAATTCTAGCGTCATTTTTTTAGTCACTTTTACCATCGGCTTTTTTCGCGAATTTTTTAGTCACTTATATCATAACTTAATATTTCGTAGAGCAGATCGGAGCTCGTGTAGAGAGGTTGACAACTTACAACACGTCTGCCCAGCGCATGCTCTATAGCAGTGGTTCTCAACCTATTATGCTTCACGAACCCTCTGGAAATGTGTATGTAACTGGCGTACCCCTTATATAGATAGATACAGTCGCTCAAAAAAATATTCGAACACTATGGTTGATTACAGAATTCAGAAAAAATATCTGGCAACGATTTTTTTGAAATTAGTGATTCTGGCAACCGCCGTGTCACGTGACACGAAGTTGCCAGAATCACTAATTTCTAAAAAAATCGTTGCCAGATATTTTTTCTGAATTCTGTAATCAACTATAGTGTTCGAATATTTTTTTGAGCGACTGTACAACTATAGTTATAGTATAATAATGGGAATAAAATAAAACACTGACTTTGTTACTAGATCTAGCGACTTTTGAGCTCTCACGGCGTACCCCAAAAAAATTTACCGCGTACTCCACGTTGAGAACCCCTTCTCTATAGGGTTCAGGTTTGGATAATAGGTTGGTTACTCCATCCGCTGAATCCCCTTCCTCGGTTTCCCTTTCCCGGGAAAGTTTTCCGTTTGGAAGAATTCAGAGTTTTGAGATTTGCAGAATGCTGCTGAACCTGTAGTAGACTGAATCGTATTGCACACTAATTGCAGATGCAGCAAAAGGTAAGAGGTGGAATAAAAGCAGAAGGATGGAGAATTGCCAAGATCTGCCGCATCCAGCAACTAGCCATCGAGCCTCCGGTTACTGAGGGACGCTGCTCGGAAAGAGAAGAGCCGGATGGAAATAGCCGCCGCCCGTAAAGCAGCGGTTCGTGTATATCAGCTGCGGCTCTTGATGGACGGTAGGCAGCTGGGGCAGCAGGACTCAGGGCTCGATAAACATTGCTCTCAGTGGTCTGCTGGGTCTCTTTTGTGGTGGGATGAAGACCGAGGAGTGAAACGTCGCATAACCTGAAGAAAACCGAATCGCACCTTACCCGACTCTCCTAATTGTGGCACTCTGTAGCACTTGACGCACTGCATATAGGCTTCGTGGTTTGTTTGAAATGCTCCAGAGACTCTTGTGAGGTCTGATAATTACCTCGTTGAAAGAATTCTTGGAAAATGTTATTCATTCTTTCTTCTTTTCTTCTCAGAACAGCAGTGCAAAGGAATTAGTCAACTCTCTGAAGATAGGAGTAAATATCAAGACGTTTTCGTTTCGATTTTAACAGTGTTCGAATTGGAAAATTTTAACAACCGGAACGTGGCATCTTCCTATTTAGGATACTTTCCTATTAGGGATAAATGCTCTAAACGTGCAGAAAAATGATTTAGTACCTTTGAATTATTCGGAATGTTTCTGAGTTTTCTATCTATTCAAGTGGGTACCGGTCAAATTCTAGCACAAGATTTTAACTGAAAAGCGACACTTTCATTTAAGTAGATAAGTTATCTGATTTGCGAAAAATCCAGAACTGAATACAGCGAAAAGTGTCGTGAAAAAACACGAAAATTAAAAAAAACAACATTAGATTAATTCCTATATGAAATTTAAACAGACGTTTTATAGTCTAAATAGCCTTGTTGACTTTTACTTTTTTGAATTGTTGACTTTTACTTTTTTGGCACTGTAGACATCCCAAAAAGAAAATTGTTTTAACAGCTCTTTGCTAGTATAATAAATCCTCGATTCTTTGGACCTCGATTTTACGTACTTCAGATTTTACTGACATCGTCCATCCACCCAGCGCCAACAAGTTTGTTCTGCTTTTGTTCAGTTCGAGTCACAATTAGCTCTTTAATTTATTTTGGGCTTTCTATAAGTGAACAAATTCACATTTGGTGAATCTTTACGTGCACCAATGGAGGTGGGTTGGATTGGGTTGTTTACCTCTGAGCGGCACTTTTTTGCACACCATGGGCTAAATGGCCAGGTCACATGGACCCCGTAGGCTCAGAGAAGGTTGGGGGAGGGGACCCACTGGAACAGCTGTTGGGAGACAGATGGTAGCCTCCCGTCAAGGCCATCCAGCGTGTTCTTTAACGTTGGGTTGTTTTACCTCTGAGCTGCACTTTTTTGCACACCATGGGCTAAATGGCCAGGTCACATGGACCCCGTAGGCTCAGAGAAGGTTGGGGGAGGGGACCCACTGGAACAGCTGTTGGGAGACAGATGGTAGCCTCCCGTCAAGGCCATCCAGCGTGTTCTTTAACGTTGGGTTGTTTTACCTCTGAGCTGCACTTTTTTGCACACCATGGGCTAAATGGCCAGGTCACATGGACCCCGTAGGCTCAGAGAAGGTTGGGGGAGGGGACCCACTGGAACAGCTGTTGGGAGACAGATGGTAGCCTCCCGTCAAGGCCATCCAGCGTGTTCTTTAACGTGCACAGGGTATGGCTCTCCCGCATACGGGGCCACGGCTTAACGTCCCGTCCAACAGACGGCGGCCTTTCCAAGCCCATCGGTGTCCCCTACTTACCGTGGGCAGGGCAGGGAATTTTGCGGAGATAAATCTCAATGCTGACCAGCTGGGACTCGAACCTGGGAACTACAGATTACGAGTCTGGCACCAATGGAGGTGACTGAGATGTTTAGAAAAATATCAAATGAACTAATTAAGAGAGAAGGCCAGATTTCGTTTCAGTTTTACAATGCTGGTGAGACGGGTTTATTTTGGCAGTTCCTCCCGGAAAACTCGCAGGACGATACATGAAAGTTATTTATCAGGCCGATGAACGTGAAAGCTGTTTACCAGGCAGTAAGTTAAACAAAGAAACTATCAAGGAATTAATTTATATCAATACAAATGGGTTATACAGATTGAAGCCTGTTGTTGGTGACCTTCACACGCACCATCGTTTACCTGCAGTTGCTTCGATTTGCATATAGCGTTGGTCATAATGTTTTAGCTCTTCGGTGTATAAGGCAAAAGTTTACATTCTTATTTCTATAAAACACCTGTTTATGGTGTAAAGTTACACACTTAATCGAGAACTAGATAGAAACAGTCAACCTGCCTGTCCAGCTTAAACCTACAGTGGATCAGAGAAAAGCAGAGGAAGCTTTTTCTTGAGAAAAATTAAAAAGAAAAGAATATCCCCTCAAGCAGTTGCTTGCCACAGAGGTCTGACAAGAGCCTGTCAGCTTAATATTCCATAGCAGAAGGTCTGAGAGGAAGGCGAGACCTCAGCAGAAAAATAACACCAACATCCATGCCTTACGGGGCTCAAACCCAGGTCATTTTGATTAGTAGCCGAGCACGCAAACCACTCTGCCACGGGTGCATCTAGATAATCAATTGCAAAGAGGTTTCTCTGTATGGATCGCGTACATTGGAAGTTTTGCCTGCGTAGAAGAATAGTTGGCTCCTATAATATAGAATTTATGAAAATGTACACCATAAACTGATGATAACTAGAAACGATGTAATCTTCTGCCATTACAACAGTTTAAGATGTCAGGTATAAGAAGAAATTGAAATTACTCATTATACTATCCATAGTAAATACACCGATTACATGTAGATATCATCATCATCACCCTCAAGCAGCCATGGGCTACGGAGGTCCAACCAGACCGTGCAATTTAGTTCTCGAAGCAAGTCTATCCTGAGCTACATCTACTGCATCTGGCCACTGCACACCAATTCTAACAAGGTCCTGTTTGACATTGTCTGCCCACCGCATCCTAGGTCTCCCCTTCTTTCTCAGGCCTTTAGGCACACTGTTCATAACCCTATTCTCCAATCAATAATTATCCATACGGGCAACATGGCCAAACCAACGGAGTCCCTCTCTGCACAATATGCTGCTTAAAGAAGGTTGCAGACTCCTTTGCCTAACCTCATCATTACTTACAAAATTGAACCACCTAATGCCCAAGATACTGCGTAAGCAGTCCCGGCAGCAATTCCTATTCGTCTGTTAATCTCATGCCGCACATCACCATTATCTGTTACATAGCTCCCAAGGTAATTAAACTCTGACACTTTTTCAAGATTGCAACCATTCAGATTAATTGAATCACAGCCTGCCTGACCAATTTTCATCACTTTAGTTTTCTCTCTGTTTATAACCAAACCAATGTAGATATAGACTTCATCAATTATTCATCTGAAAATATTATCGCTGAGGCGGATTGCACACTTTTTTGAACACCATGGGCTAAATGTCCAGGTCACAAGGACCCCGAAGGCTCAGAGAAGGTTGGGGGAGGGGACCCACTGGAACAGCTGTTGGGAGACAGATGGTAGCCTCCCGTCAAGGCCATCCAGCCTGTTCTTTAACGTGCACAGGGTGTGGCTCTCCTGCACAAGGGACCACGGATTAACATCCCATCCGACGGGCGGCGGCCTTTCCAAGAACATCGGTGTCCCTTACTGACCGTGGGCAGGGCTGGGAATGTTGCGGAGATAAATCTCACGCTGACCCAGCTGAGACTCGAACCTGGGAACTACAGATTACGAGCCTGGCGGGCTACCGACTGGGCCACCCCCACGATTTTGGGAGACTGTCAACTATGAGTAGCAGAGAACAATTTCTGCGAAGCGCCGTCGATCTTCCGAAGGAACGACTTTCCCACCCCAGCAGAAGGGATCCCAGGAAGCTTTAGCCCCAGTAATTGACTGACATCAGCAGCGGGCCCTTGGAGGGGACACTCCGAGTATACGAGGTACGAAACATCACTCTTTTCCTCTGGTTTAAAAGTTAGGGACACATGCCAGACTAAAGTAGATATTAGTAGAATATTATAAAGATTTGAGTAGAATATTAATGTGCTTGGAATGGGTACAAATTATGGTAATTAATCCCACAAAGAAATTGAGAATTAAATGTTATATTTATGTTTATACAAAACCAGAGTGAGTATTCAATGTATTCACAGAATTTCTACACCTCCTCTGCCAAAGGGAGATCACAGTGTTGCCTACCCCTTCTCCTCCAAGGGGAGGGATTCGGTGGATGCGATTCCTCTTTGCTGACCAGTATAATCATTACCAGTTATTGAAGAGAAGAAATCACAACGCGATAATTATCTACACGTTATTTCGCCTCCAACCGAGGGGCTGCGTGACACGAGAATTGTGGTAGACTTAGTCGAATTATGCCTCCTGTCAGTCTTCCCTCCCCCCAACAGGGGATGGAATATCGCGGGGGGTCGATCTTAACGAGTTGTAATCTCAAATTACGGCTTCTGATGTTTTCAACATAAGTGTGTGTCAAAGCGATGCCTGTCAAAGTGAGAGTCGGCCCGACTTGACTCGCTTCGCGTAAAAACAGAGACACAACAAAGACAGAGCATTGATGATTTTGAAAAACCTCATAAGCACTGATTATTTTCGTTACGAATTATAAATAGTCTTATTTAATTGTCGTTTGAAAGTTTTTTTTTTCTTTCAAATCAGTTTCAGATCAGTTAGCATCTTCCTTTAAAGTGAAAACGAATTTAGTGACTGATTTTTTTAAACAGTTTGTTTACTTATAGTTAGGACATATTTATACCGCGTTCTCTTGTTTGAATTTTAGTGAACATTTCAACTCTTAAGCCTGCCTTTTGCGTCGATTATCTGTCTAAGCTTGTGGGAAACTTTGTGCAATGCGTTCTGCACCTCTAGGTTTGAATTGATAGCGGCGCCACTCGAGATTGGAGCCAGTGCAGTAGCCGCCAGTCCCACCTGTCTCGTTTCGGCCTTGGAGAGCCCATTCTTCCACTACTGCAATTGAAGCGACAATTCTGCAACCGGATGCCCGATTATCGTCGGTTAGGTCTCCTCCGTCGCTTTTAAGTGAGAAACTGACAAGGCTTTAATGCTGAACGGTCTCCCAATAGCTCGACATTTACCTCGAAAGCGAGTTGAATCCGAAACTTCTCAGGGGCCTTATCAACCGTTTCGTGTTTCCTCTGAGAACGTACTTTTAGGGAAGAGCGGAAACGACTCCTTTAACATTCCTGCTTCGCTCTTTAATCAGTTAGACGTCAGAGCACAACTTTATCGCTTTTACTCGAAAATGCTGATGCAACAAAAGGAGGCTGGATGCAGCGTATAAATAGCACAATGACGCAAAAACCCTCCCCGTCTCCTCTATCCATCTGCACCCAGAGAGATTCGCTTGATGGCCCCCAACTGCTCCAATTACACACGCTCACTAACACGATCACGCGCACAAACGACAGTGCAATCTCGCTCTCAGTTCTGGCACGGCCTTATTCATCAGCAAATTCGGAACAAATGACATCCGAAGTATTCCAATATTTCAGCCACTGCTCTCGACACCGTAATTGGGTGAGCTATTTGAAACGTCTGCTCACAGATCCTCTCCTTCGCCACTCTCCCCTTCCCCCCCCCCCTCAACCTCACCTTCTGTGCCCCACACCAGATTTTGCATCCTCCGTGAAGCCACTTCTCCCAGGAGGACTCAGCCGTCACGTGTACACACACAAATGCGTATGTGCAGACTTCTTAGAAACATCATTTAAAAAATTAGGCCTGTGGTGGCCTGTTCATAATTCTTTCTCACTCAGTTTCAACTCTCATATTTCACGAGGTGAGTGATGCGGATGAGCTGTCACGGAGGCTGCGCATCCAGGACCAGCTTACTCAGAGTATTTCGAGTGAAGGATTATAACTGAAGTAATTCATCTATCCTAATGGAATTTAAAAGGTCTTAAAATTTGGATCAAATAGATGTTCTCTTAAGGTTTACTTGGAAGTATAGAGGGATGACAATACGGAAAAGACAGACTAAATGTAATAAGCGTGCAGAATAAATAAATAAAATAAATACCCCCTCAAGCAGCTGCTTGCCACAGAGGTCTGACAGGAGCCTGTCAGTTTATATGCCACAGTAGAAGATCTGAGAGGATGGCAGGACCTCAGCAGAAAGCAACACGAACATCCATGCCTTACCCGGGGCTCGAACCCAGGTCTCGTAGATCAGTAGCCAAGCGCTCTAACCACGTGAGAAACGAGGTAAACATAGAAAGCGATGCCTCTCCCCCCCCCCCCCCCCCCCCATCCACCTGTAGTTTCAAAGATTTCTGTTCAGATCATTCGGATTTCAGGCAGAAAATTTCTGAAGTTCAACGTTTGCCTTCAAAAGGGATCGACCTAAATAGATCGAGTCATGGGAAAAATATGAAGATATTTTTCCCATGACTCGAAAGAAACTATCTTTTTTTTATCAAAAGAGAATCTAAACATTGCTTTTAATCTCCGCTAAAACTTTTCTCAGGCTGCTCAATGGTTTCCGAGAAGCTGAAGAAACATTCCATTCTGCTCCTCCAGCAGCCATATTTCACTATTTGCTTCGTACGTCTCCTGCTGACTAAAGCTTTGCAAACAATTCACGGATTCTTCGAAGTTCAGCTGCGTAAAGCAACCATTGGAACTGGAAAAGACAACAGTATTAGAATGCAGAAGTTGACACCTCTGCTGCACACGACGGTGATTGATTTTATGATAGACTTTCATAAGAAACAGGATCAATGATTCTCAAACTATAGTTTTTTAACTCGCTAAATCACTTCACATAGCGAATATTTTCGTGGTCGTTTCCTTTTTCTGAAACCTTATGACTTTCAGTTCCTTTTCCATTGCCATTCATCATTTCTGAATAATTTAAGGAATCTGAAAACCTTTCGTTTTCAGATTTTGCCTTTTTAAGTCTTCCTTTTCATTCGCTCCCCCCTAAATCCGTTCCTGATTCAGGGGGAGGGGCATGTCCCTTGACACCAAATAACGGGAAAGGAGACGTAAACTATATTTAACACACATATAAATACCTGTATTTTTCTAAAAAAATTATACTGGAATGGCGCTCCGGCTCCATATTTTTTTAGATGATTTTTTGTAATTTTATTAGGAAAAAATCAAATATAATAAAAAAAAAATCCGGGCCTGCCCCGATTGTTACGGTATTGAGTACCATTTTACAAAAGAAAAAATCCCTGTGTGCTTGCTACAACGTTAAGCCGTGAGAGGTATGTAAAGGTGTATAAAAATTTGCGCAATTTAGTTACAGCTAAAATCAGAAATAAGGAACAAAGTTTTTATAAAGAACAATTAACGTTAAAAAGAAATGATATGAGACAAACATGGGAATTAATCCATAAACACTAGAGGATAAAAAAAGAGATCTATTGACGAAACTATCATTAAGAATATGTCTAAAAGTTTAACACCTTTACAAATTGCAAATAAATTTCACAGTGAATATTGCTCGTTAATTTTACACATAAGAGAAATCAACCAAGAACCTGACCCATTGTGTGCAAAAAAAGTGCCGCTCAGAGGTAAAACAATCCAATCCAAGAACCTGATGTTGAATTTGAAACAAACAATAACACTACAAACAAAAACTCAATTTATATACCTCCTGCAAATGGGACAGATATTTTGAATATAATCAAAACTTTAAATGAGGACAAATCCCCTGGATATGACAATATACAAATCAAACGCATTAAAAACAGTATCGAGGTATTAGCTGATGTCATAAAAGAAATAGTTAATGAAAGTATTTCAACTGGTAAAATACCAACTGAGCTTAAAATGGGAATTCTATGACCAATATTCAAAGCAGGAACAAAGTCAATTATAATTAATTTCAGGACCATTGCTATTTTATTTTCTCTACATAAAATATTAGAAAAATATGTTTACAATACCCTATATAAATTCTTAGTAAACATAACATTCTCAGTGAAAATCAATATGGGTTCCAAAAGGGGAAAAGTATCGTGAACTTACTAACGAAATTTACTGACTACATGGCACTAAATAGAGCTGACAGGGCTGTTGCAGTATTTTTAGACTTACAGAAGCCTTTGACACTTTGGATCATGATATTCTTCTACTGAAATTAGAAAAGTATGGAATTAGAGGAACTGCATTACACTGGTTTGAAAGCTATTTATCAAATAGATTTACGATAACTAAATTTACAGCCGTCCCATGGCCGAATGATTAGCGCGGCGGGCTTGGCTACTGATCTAAGGGACCTGTGCTGTGGTTCGTCCCATGGGCTAATGGTTGGCGCAGCGCGCTTGGCTACTGATCTAAGTGACCTGGGGTCCGTTCCATGGCCGAATGGTTAGCGCAGCGCGCTTGGCTACTGATCTAAGGGACCCGTGGTTCGTCCCATGGCCGAGTGGTTAGCGTGGCGCGCTTGGCTACTGATCTAAGGGACCTGTGGTCCGTTCCATGGCCGAAAGGTTAGCGCGGCGCGCTTGGCTACTGATCTAAGGGACCTGTGGTCCGTTTCCTTGGCCGAATGGTTAGCGCGGAGCGCTTGACTACTGATCTAAGGGACCTGTGGTTTGTCCCATGGCCGAGTGGTTAGCGCGGCGTGCTTGGCTACTGATCTAAGGGACCTGGGGTCCGTTCCATGGCCGAATGGTTAGCGCGGCGCGCTTGGCTACTGATCTAAGGGACCTGTGGTTCGTCCCATGGGCTAATGGTTGGCGCGGCGGTCTTGGCTACTGATCTAAGGGACCTGGGGTCCGTTCCATGGCCGAATGGTGAGCGCAGCACGCTTGGCTACTGATCTAAGGGACCCGTGGTTCATCCCATGGACGAGTGGTTAGCGCGGTGCGCTTGGCTACTGATCTAAGGGACCTGTGGTTCGTCCCATGGCCGAGTGGTTAGCGCAGCGTGCTTGACTACTGATCTAAGGGACCTGGGGTCCGTTCCATGGCCGAATGGTTAGCGTGGCGCGCTTGACTACTGATCTAAGGGACCTGTGGTTCGTCCCATGGCCGAGTGGTTAGCGCGGCGCGCTTCGCTACTGATCTAAGGGACCTGGGGTCCGTTCCATGGCCGAATTGTTAGCGCGGCGCGCTTGGCTACTGATCTAAGGGACCTGTGGTTCGTCCCATGGCCGAGTGGCTAGCGCGACGCGCTTGGCTACTGATCTAAGGGACCTGGGGTCCGTTCCATGGCTGAATGGTTAGCGCAGCGTGCTTGGCTACTGATCTAAGGGACCTGTGGTTCGTCCCATGGCCGAGTGTTTAGCGCGGCGTGCTTGGCTACTGATCTAAGGGACCTGGGGTCCGTTCCATGGCCGAATGGTTAGCGCGGCGCGCTTGGCTACTGATCTAAGGGACCTGTGGTTCGTCCCATGGCCAAGTGGTTAGCGCGACATGCTTGGCTACTGATCTAAGGGACCCGTGGTTCGTCCAATGGCCGAGTGGTTAGCGCGGCGCGCTTGGCTACTGATCTAAGGGACCTGTGGTTCGTCCCATGGCCGAGTGGTTAGCGCGGCGCGCTTGGCTACTGATCTAAGGAACCTGTGGTCCGTTCCATGGCCGAATAGTTAGTGCGGCGCGCTTGGCTACTGATCTAAGGGACCTGTGGTTCGTCCCATGGCCGAGTGGTTAGCGCGGCACGCTTGGCTACTGATCTAAGGCACCTGTGGTTCGTCCCATGGCCTAGTGATTAGCGTGGCGCGCTTGGCTACTGATCTAAGGGACCCGTGGTTCGTCCCATGGCCGAGTGGTTAGCGCGGCACGCTTGGCTACTGATCTAAGGGACCTGTGGTTCGAGCCCCGAGTTAAGGCATGGATATATTTTTTTTCATAAGAAACAGGATCAATGATTCTCAAACTATAGTTTTTCAACTCGCTAAATCACTTCACATAGCGAATATTTTCGTGGTCGTTTCCTTTTTCTGAAACCTTATGACTTTCAATTCCTTTTCCATTGCCATTCATCATTTCTGAATAATTTAAGGAATCTGAAAACCTTTCGTTTTCAGATTTTGCCTTTTTAAGTCTTCCTTTTCATTCGCTCCCCCCTAAATCCGTTCCTGTTTCAGGAGGAGGGGCATGTCCCTTGACACCAAATAACGGGAAAGGAGACGAAAACTATATTTAACACACATATAAATACCTGTATTTTTCTAAAAAAATTATACTGGAATGGCGCTCCGGCTCCATATTTTTTTAGATGATTTTTTGTAATTTTATTAGGAAAAAATCAAATATAATAAAAAAAAAATCCGGGCCTGCCCCGATTGTTACGGTATTGAGTACCATTTTACAAAAGAAAAAATCCCTGTGTGCTTGCTACAACGTTAAGCCGTGAGAGGTATGTAAAGGTGTATAAAAATTTGCGCAATTTAGTTACAGCTAAAATCAGAAATAAGGTACAAAGTTTTTATAAAGAACAATTAACGTTAAAAAGAAATGATATGAGACAAACATGGGAATTAATCCATAAACACTAGAGGATAAAAAAAAAGAGATCTATTGACGAAACTATCATTAAGAATATGTCTAAAAGTTTAACACCTTTACAAATTGCAAATAAATTTCACAGTGAATATTGCTCGTTAATTTTACACATAAGAGAAATCAACCAAGAACCTGACCCATTGTGTGCAAAAAAAGTGCCGCTCAGAGGTAAAACAATCCAATCCAAGAACCTGATGTTGAATTTGAAACAAACAATAACACTACAAACAAAAACTCAATTTATATACCTCCTGCAAATGGGACAGATATTTTGAATATAATCAAAACTTTAAATGAGGACAAATCCCCTGGATATGACAATATACAAATCAAACGCATTAAAAACAGTATCGAGGTATTAGCTGATGTCATAAAAGAAATAGTTAATGAAAGTATTTCAACTGGTAAAATACCAACTGAGCTTAAAATGGGAATTCTATGACCAATATTCAAAGCAGGAACAAAGTCAATTATAATTAATTTCAGGACCATTGCTATTTTATTTTCTCTACATAAAATATTAGAAAAATATGTTTACAATACCCTATATAAATTCTTAGTAAACATAACATTCTCAGTGAAAATCAATATGGGTTCCAAAAGGGGAAAAGTATCGTGAACTTACTAACGAAATTTACTGACTACATGGCACTAAATAGAGGTGACAGGGCTGTTGCAGTATTTTTAGACTTACAGAAGCCTTTGACACTTTGGATCATGATATTCTTCTACTGAAATTAGAAAAGTATGGAATTAGAGGAACTGCATTACACTGGTTTGAAAGCTATTTATCAAATAGATTTACGATAACTAAATTTACAGCCGTCCCATGGCCGAATGATTAGCGCGGCGGGCTTGGCTACTGATCTAAGGGACCTGTGCTGTGGTTCGTCCCATGGGCTAATGGTTGGCGCAGCGCGCTTGGCTACTGATCTAAGTGACCTGGGGTCCGTTCCATGGCCGAATGGTTAGCGCAGCGCGCTTGGCTACTGATCTAAGGGACCCGTGGTTCGTCCCATGGCCGAGTGGTTAGCGTGGCGCGCTTGGCTACTGATCTAAGGGACCTGTGGTCCGTTCCATGGCCGAAAGGTTAGCGCAGCGCGCTTGGCTACTGATCTAAGGGACCTGTGGTTCGTCCCATGGCTGAGTGGTTAGCGCGGCGTGCTTGGCTACTGGTCTAAGGGACCTGGGGTCCGCTCCATGGCCGAATGGTTAGCGCTGCGTGCTTGGCTACTGATCTAAGGCACCTGTGGTTCGTCCCATGGCCGAGTGGTTAGCGCGGCGCGCTTGGCTACTGATCTAAGGGACCTGGGGTCCGTTCCATGGCCGAATGGTTAGTGCAGCACGCTTGGCTACTGATCTAAGGGACCTGTGGTTCGTCCCATGGGCTAATGGTTGGCGCGGCACGCTTGGCTACTGATCTAAGGGACCTGGGGTCCGTTCCATGGATGAATGGTTAGTGCAGCGCGCTTGGCTACTGATCTAAGGGACCTGGGGTCCGTTCCATGGCCGAATGGTTAGCGCAGCGCGTTTGGCTACTGATCTAAGGGACCTGTGGTTCGTCCCATGGGCTAATGGTTGGCGCGGCGCGCTTGGCTACTGATCTAAGGGACCTGGGGTCCATTCCATGGCCGAATGGTTAGCGCAGCGCGCTTGGCTACTGATCTAAGGGACCCGTGGTTCGTCCCATGGCCGAGTGGTTAGCGCGGCGTGCTTGGCTACTGATCTAAGGGACCTGTGGTCCGTTCCATGGCCGAATGGTTAGCGCGGCGCACTTGGCTACTGATCTAAGGGACCTGTGGTTCGTCCCATGGCCGAGTGGTTAGCGCGGCGCACAAATTCGGTGTTCCTCTAGGGTCTATTTTAAGCCCGCTTTTATTTGTGATTTACATAAACGACTTAACAAAATTGAAACTAAATAGTACCATGTTTTTATATGCCGATGATATAGTTTTAGTTAATATAAATAAATTAGAAGACGCTGTTAAACATATACAAAAAGACTTTAATGTTGTTAAACGATGGTTAAACTCAAATAAACTGTATCTAAATAGCAATAAAACCAAATGGAAGACTTTTCATTCACCTTGTTTCAAAATTAACAATAACTTATTATTAAAACACACAAATTAAACTGCAGAAAAAACGAATCCATCTCTTAGCTAGATAACTGTGGCTGCATAAAAATTGACAGATTTTTGATAGATATGACATATACAATAAAATATCTAACATTACATCTCGACAAGTACCCTCCGATGAACGTTCATACTGAGAAAATCTGCGGCACATTAAGGCATAGGTGGTTTGAAATTAAATAAATTACGATATATTATGGATACCAACACATGTATTATGTTTTATAAAGCAATCTGTGAGTCCATCTTAAATTATGCCATAACGATACATGGTACAACCAACTTAACAAATATAGAAAAATAGAACGTATTCAATACTCAATAGCTAAAAATATTATACTAATTAAAGACCGTACACATCTAATTACAACCCAAGATAGATTTATTTACTTGGATATTTTATCTTACCAGAGCCTATATAAATAAGCCGTCCCGTGGCCGAGTGGTTAGCGCGCTTGGCTACTGATCTACGAGACCTGGATTCGAGCCACGGGTAAGGCATGGATGATTGTGTTGTTTTTCTGCTGAGGTCCTGCCATCCTCCAGACCTTCTACTATGGCATATAAACTGACAGGCTCCTGTCAGACCTCTGTGGCAAGCAGCTGCTTGAGGGGGTATTTATTTTTTTTATTATATAAATATAACATAGTTATACGTATTTTTTTTTGACAACACACCTAAAAGTGAACTCCAGCATGATTAAAACACAAGATTTAAAGAAAAAAATTATTTTCAACTACCGAATTTTACAAATAACTATGGGAAGTGCACAAGCGGCAACAAAATTCCACACATTTTCAATCTCTTGTGGCCGAGTGGTTAGCGCGCTTGACTACTGATCTACGGGACCTGGGTTCCAGCCCCGGGTAAGGCATGGATGTTCGTGTTGTTTTCTGCTGAGGTCCTGCCATCCTCTCAGATCTTCTACTGTGGCATATAAACTGACAGGCTCCTGTCAGACCTCTGTGGCAAGCAGCTGCTTGAGGGGGTATTTATTTTTTTTTATTTACCAAGAGAACTGCTAGCCGTAAATTCTTTCAGATAATTAAAACACGAATTAAACAGATTTTTATTAAAAAATAGATAATTAATATTAACACCTATTAACAAATTATGTAGTGCTGAATGTAAATATAAAAATCCCAGTGTTATTTTGAAATATTCTAAATGAAAAAAGGTAAAAATTTTTAGTAAAGAGAGCATATTATTGAATGTCGAAATCCTCAACTGAAATAGTAAGATAGTACATAGTAAATGAAATGTGACATAAATAGATTAAGATTAGCAGATTAAGGCAGAAAGAAGGTATAAAGGATTATGCCAGTTCTCTCTCCTGCATATAAGCTGTTAGCTTTGCGGGACATCTGGAAATAAGGAATGATTTATTTGAATTGGTCTCAATAAATAAATGATCTAAAAAAATATTCCTTTCACTAACTAGATTTTGAGCCTTTGTGATCTGGTCTTTTAGTCCATTGTGCAAAAAAAAAGGTCCGCTCAGAGGTAAAACAATCCAGTGATTTCGGAGAAAAAAGTTCCGGAACTCTCTTGTGAATTTCCTAGAACCCAATAAGTAAAAGTTTGCTTTTGCACTCTGTTGTAAAAATGTTCACGGGAGCAATTGTATAGTCCAGGCAGAAGAGAAAAACCCTGATAGGTTATGATTATTTAGATTTTTCTCAAGGAATATTTTCCCCATTCGTTGTGATTCTACTCTGATGGAGCACTTTCTTCATTCCGAAAAACTTTTGAGTATATCTGATAATGATTTTTAGAAATAGGGGGGAATATCAGATGGGCAAAGTTTAAATTTTTATGTTTTACAGGCAAGAACTTTCTCTTAATATTTCTTCCGATATTATTTTCTTAACACCTGTAAAAGGAAATATCGTTTTCGACCCATAAATATATCTGGCATTTCCTTCCCTTCCTGGAGCATTTGTTGTGATAACGTCGGCTGAAGAAACGAGCGCACCTTCTGTTTTCCAATTGACAATGAAGAGCAAGAGCATCTCAAGCCGCGCACGATTCTCGATTGACTTTGGCAAGTTCACAACGCACCCTCCTCCGATGAGGCTTCTTCTTACACTCCTCACAACAGTGCAGCATTATCCGCTTCAGTTATTTCTGCGGCACCGACACGGAGGTTTTGTCTCTGTCAAAGGGATTGCAGACCTCCGAATCCTAATACGGACACTTCCGCCCAACGTAAAATAAGCTAATGCATTTCCTTCAGCGTCACGTTTCCAAAAGCAATAAAAGCACTTTTAGAAAATGTCTGTGCCATTTTTCATTTTGTCGGTGAGCGCAACATACTTTAGCAGCTGAACATCCCCGAAAACTTGGTAGCCTATTAGAAAGATGCATTGTCAATGAAAACTGAAAAAGAAAAAAATGCATCCATCGCAATAAAACGAACATTCTTAACGTTGTAATAGGTTACGGGGGTCGAATGCACTGATCCAGAAAAAAGCTTATGAATCTTTGTGAGGTTAAAAAAAAGTTAAAATTTCGATTGAGGATGTGGAGAAGAGTATATATTTTTACTTGTTTTTTTTTCACAATAGAAGAAATATTTTAAATTTAAATTAATCTTAGTCCAATCCTGCTCGAACTCATTTGTATAATATACAGTTCGCCGAAATTCGATGGTGAAAAACAGAGAAAATCCAAATCGACTCCAAACCGAAAATCGGAAATGGAAAGAATGAGGAAGTAAAGCGGTATGAGGTTTACGAATCGAATCGGTTTCTGTTACAGGTCAGACTCGGATTTTTAACGCAACTGTCGGTGAAATACTTGACAGAGCTTTGAGAATGCTAGTAAGGGTAATGGATGCAAAAAAATTATTAAACTTGTGCATATTTCACTCATTTTTCAACTTTTTTTCACACATCTGTCAATAGAACTATATATATATAATTAATACGGTATTTTCATCACCTCCATCCCAGTGATCAACAAATCTTCTTTAATCAGCTCTCTCAGTGTGTGTGTGTCCCGTGTATCGTTGAGGCGTCGTGACTTGCACTCGGAGTGTTTTGGCTCATTGATACCATCTTCGTGCTTCAATGAAAAGATCACATCCCTGTTTGCAGCTCCGCCTTTAGTGACGCAACGCCGCATGTAATATCGGTTGTTATTTAAATTTTATGGCTAAATGACTTCCTCTCCTGAACACAATAAGCAATGATTCAGCAAAACTGTATTCGCGTATTAGCCAGCCAATAAGCTTATTCTATCACAATTGCATTTCTATTGAATTAAATCACGAATTTAGTATAAATCTGCATTAAGAAAACTACATCTCCCTAGGAAACAAAACAATTATGCGCAGCTTCCCATGTACATAAACAGTAAACAAATTATACCGAGTCCACATAAAATATTTTGATTACAGTTATATAGTGTCGTAGGAGGGTCTCAGATACGAAGCTAGTATGTGAAAAGAAATATGAGAAAGCAGGAGCATAACGAAAAAGTGAGTCGTTTTACCTCTGAGCGGCACTTTATTGCACACAATGTGCTAAACAGCCAAGTCACAAGGACCCCAAAGACTCAGGGAAGGTTGGGGGTAGGAGATCCATTGGATAGCTGCCAGGAGACAGATGGAAACCTCTGGTCAAGGCCATCCGGTGTGTTCTTTAACGTGCACAGAATATGGCTCTCCTGCACACAGGGCCTTTGCTTAACGTCCTATCTGACGGACGGCGACCTTTCTAAGCCTATCGATGTGCCTTTTCTCACCGAGAGAAGAGGGGAATGCAAGGACAGTTGGGACTCGAATTTGGGATCTGCAGATTAGGAGTCTGTCGCGCTACAACTGGGTCAGCTTCCTCCTCTTGGAAGTTTGAAGCTGCAAGCTCCCAGAGCGAATACTACCCCCCCCCCCCCCCCTAGATGACCACGGGAAGGTAACAACAACAACACCAAAAGGCAAAATTTTAGGAGCTTAATAATAACAAACTGAATTCCCAAAGTCATTATTGTTTATTTCTCTTTGTGGAATTATTAATATTATGTGGATGTTTGTAAACCCACAGCACGTAATGTAAAATATTAGACAACAAGCAATTAATTAAAAACCTTAAGTCTGAAAAATCTAAATTGGCCTGAGTCGACTACGATACCATAAACCTCTGATTCAGGAACAGGAACTCCATTTTCAGTCTTAATATTTCTTTAATATTCGTTATTGGATATCGAGTGTTTCCCACTTACAGTTACAGTTAAATGGATTCTAGGAATTACTCATTACTTCTGCCTAAGGCAAGAATTCCCGCAGAAGATGCAGAAGGATGTGAGAGGAAGTGATGTAACGTCCTTTCCCAACAGGAACATGACCACGGACGGATCTAGGGGGGGGGGGGGGGGACAGAATGCTATCAAGGGTAATGGAGGCAAAAAATTATTTAAAATATATAGGGGGGGGGCTTTTATATTTTTCCAGCTCTATTTTATTTCTTGTCCCCCTCCCTTTCCCTGCCCCCTCGATTTTTTTTTTAGATCCGAGCCTGCACGTAACAAAGCATCAGACAGCTAAAGTTCCCTATTTCCCTCGCAGTTACATAATCTGTTGCATTTTCCTCAACAAGACAAAACCGCGCGTGCTTCGTCTAATTCTAATAAAGAATGCAGATTGATTTTGGAGGCCAAAATCCAATAAACAGAACGTCTAGTTTTCTGAGAGGGCGAAAAATTTCAGAGTGACATGCCACGATTTCGATTGAAACCATTCAACACACCATTCGAATTAAGCCTTTTTGATCACATGTTATGAACGAGCGGCGAAGAGGCTCACACTGGAATAATGGCCGAATTCACTCTCAGTTGAAAAGGGATCGAAAATCTCGATGTGTCATTGGTTCGTAATGGGATAAAACTGCAAGATATTTATTCAATTAAAATTTGGTGAAAATACTCTTGAACATCACACTTAACTGTGGAAGGCAAATTATCGTAAGCCGGGCGAGATATGAGTGTTCAGAGCACCTGACATATTATGAGGAAGTTCGAGAGTATCCCACCCCGAGCACTTGACATATTATGAGGAAGTTCGAGAGTATCCCACCCCGAGCACCTGACATGTTATGAGGAAGTTCGAGAGTATCCCACCCCGAGCACCTGACATGTTATGAGGAAGTTCGAGAGTATCCCACCCCGAGCACCTGACATGTTATGAGGAAGTTCGAGAGTATCCCACCCCGAGCACCTGACATGTTATGAGGAAGTTCGAGAGTATCCCACCCCGAGCACCTGACATGTTATGAGGAAGTTCGAGAGTATCCCACCCCGAGCACCTGACATGAGGAAGTTCGAGAGTATCCCACCCCCGAGCACTTGACATGTTATGAGGAAGTTCGAGAGTATCCCACCCCGCTCAAGATATGCAATTCGCCCTCTTTATTTTAGATTGATTTCAAGAGTATTTTCGTCCAATTTCGATGAAGTAAAATTAATTGAATCGTGTCAAATAATTGATGCATCGAGTAATCGAATCGTAATCCTCCATCTCCCACAACTGGGAAAAATGAAAAAATTACGATGCCTTTTCTAATATGCTTTATAATTGTGGAAAATGTTTTTTAATAATAAAAAAAAATCCTTCGAAGAAAAATTCTGTGAAAGTGTCACCGATTGGCAGTTATGAACCGGGCACGATACATTTTGGGTCAACCCCATTGCGAAAGGGTGACTGAGTGTTATTGGCTTGTATCTAAGCAACAGCACCAGCTACGTGGTCTCGTGCTTCATCTTGTTGGCAGTTCCCCAGCAGAAAGGGCTGAAATGAAGGAAAACGTATTTTTTTTCCACTTAGGAAATACGAAACATTTGGCATCTCCTTGCACTAGGGCAATGTATCGCGCTTTTTCTCTCCCTCATTGTCCTCGGAGTTCATTCATGAACGAAGGGTGTGCACGAGGGGAGTTAATCACATTAGGATTATTTTTAACTTGGAGCAAAGAACTTTTCTAATGGCATTTCATTGAGGTGGAGGAAGGAAGCAGCGCTTCCTGCTGTTGCTTCCTGTTGGTCCGTCAACTCTGTTTCTGGAATTATTCTGTTTCTTTCTAATGGCAGTGTTGTATTGCGCAGTTGATGTGCATATTGAAAGAACCCAGAACACTTACAAGCAAGAGTATCAGAATAATGCCTGGAAATGGCATGAAACGTTAATAATCTTCTTCTCAAGCCCACGAGGTAGAGCCTCTAAATAATTTCAATGTGTACTGTCTGAAGGATAATGCAGGAAAGCCATACCCTCTGTTTGAATTTTTTTTTTATAATAATAATCTTTATTCATATTCATGTTAGTTATAATAAATAAATACCTCCTCAAGCAGCTGCTTGCCACAGAGGTCTGACAGGAGCCTGTCAGTTTATATGCCACAGTAGAAGGTCTGAGAGGATGGCAGGACCTCAGCAGAAAAACGACACATACATCCATGCCTTACCCGGGGCTCGAACCCAGGTCCCTTAGGTCAGTAGCCAAGCGCGCTAACTACTCGGCCATGGGACGGCTTTATGTTAGTTATACAAAAGTTTAAACAAATGACCCGCAAAGCATCTGCTTATCTGCAGGAGAGAAGAATGATAATGGGTTGGGTTGTTTTACCTCTGAGCGGCACTTTTTTGCACACCATGGGCTAAATGGCCAGGTCACATGGACCCCGAAGGCTCAGAGAAGGTTGGGGGAGGGGACCCACTGGAACAGCTGTTGGGAGACAGATGGTAGCCTCCCGTCAAGGCCATTCAGCGTGTTCTTTAACGTGCACAGGGTATGGCTCTCCCGCACACGGGACCACGGCTTAACGTCCCATCCGACGGACGGCGGCCTTTCCAAGCCCATCGGTGTCCCCTACTGACCGTGGGCAGGGCGGGGAAATTTTGCGGAGATAAATCTCAACGCTGACCCAGCTGGGACTCGAACCTGGGAACTACAGATTACGAGCCTGGCGCGCTACCGACTGAGCCACCCCCGCCCAAAGAATGATAATGTTACATGAAAATACATAAGATATACTTTAAAACAATGTCATCCAATTATGTGAATTTCAGTGGAAGCTCCATTGTGGTGGTTCAAATTTTTATTTTAAATTTAGTGCCTAGAAGAAAAATTTTAGTCTTATTTTTGATTTCTTTAAATTTGTTTAATAAAATAATTTCCCTTGGCAATTGATTGAATACGTAAGGTATTGTATATGCCCTTGTACATTTCCCGTAATTGTTTAATATTTTTGGAAGTTGGAAATAATTTTTGGATTGTAACCTTGTGTTTTTCCCGTGAGAGATTTTAGATTTAAATTGATTGTCAAAAAAATATTTTAAAGTGATGCTGTATTTGTAAACGTTGTGAAAAAGAGAGTATGCCTAGATAATTTAGTCTTTCTTCGCTATGATAAAATAAATTCCTTAAGTTGTATGGGATTATATTTTTAGCAATGGATGATTGAGTAATTTCTATTTTCTTTATATTTGTGAGGTTAGTTGAGCCGTATATTGTCAAACCATAAGTCAATATAGATTCACAGATAGCTTTGTAAACCAAAATACATGTATGTGTGCTTGCAACAAATCGTAGTTTGTAAAGTTTAGATGCACATAGACGTAATTTCCCTGCTAACTTTTGAATATGTGTATTCCATCGGAAGGTTGTGTCCATGTAAAGTCCAAGATATGTTATGTACGCTCAATAACATCACAATCGCAGCGGTCAGGGTCATGAGTTATCATGTTGTGAGGACACAAGGGTTCGTGGTTTTTATTGAGTAATCATAATATCCTGGTGAATGAAAGCTCATTCATTTGGTTTTATCCGAGTTTATGTAAATGCGATTATGTTTATGTAATGCGATAATTTGAGACCAGTTAATAATTTTATTAAAATTATCCTGTGTATCTCGGACTGCTTCTCCTATATTGTGATTCACGTTAACCAAGGCGGTATCATCAGCATATACAGGGTGATTCAAAACTTATCGTTCAAATTTCGTGGGGAGGTAGGGAATACGTCAGGAAACCGATTTCACATAGGAAAGAATGTCCGCAAATGTACGCATGCGTATGTAGAGGGCGCTGTGTGTACCCAACCAGTGTACAGCTCACCCGACCACTCCCGCTGTCATCAGTGTACGAGCTGACTTACTAGTGATAAAATGAATCGTTTTACGCATCAAGAGCTAGCGGATATGCATCTCGCATATGGGGCAGCTGGCGAAAGCGGCCGCCGAGCTAGGCAAGTTTACGAAGACCGATACAGAAGAATACCGCAGCATCAAATGTTTGCAGGTGTGCATCGCAATCTGCGCGAACGTGGTTCACTGCGCAGCAACATGCAGGATACGGGGAGAAGACGACTGACGCGGACTGTCAACGTCGCAGAACAAGTCCTACAGTCCATCGAAGATAATCTGAATAACAGCACACGAGCTATTGCTCAGCAGCTTGGGGTCTCTCAGTCAGCAGTGTGACGGATACTGCACGAGGAACGTGTGCATCCTTACCATCTGCAAAAGGTGCAGTTACTGCATCCTGACGATTATCCGAAGCGTGTGGAATTTGCACAATGGTTCATGCAGAAAGGTGCCGTGGACCCCAGTTTTCCAGCTTCTGTCCTTTTTACAGATGAAGCTTCATTCAGTCGTGAAGGTGTGTTCAATACACACAATTCACATGTGTGGGCTTACGACAACCCGCATGGTACGAGAAGTCACGCTGCGCAACATCGTTTTGCCGTAAATGTGTGGGCTGGAATCATTGGTGACTGTTTGTTGGGACCTTACTTGCTACCGCCCCCATTGGACGGCCGGAAATACCTAATATTTCTCGAGACAGTGTTACCGAATTTTCTGGGCTCTGTTCCTGCGCATATCCGCCGATATATGTGGTATCAACATGACGGGGCTCCAGCCCATAGCACAATTGTTGCGCGTGATTACCTGAACCGAACATTCGGATCTCGATGGATCGGTAGAGGTGGACCGATCGCTTGGTCACCCAGGTCACCTGATTTATCGCCCATGGATTTCTTTTTGTGGGGGGCCATGAAAGACCATGTGTACGAGACCCCCGTCGACAGTGAAATGGACCTTGTTGCACGAATAGTGGCCGCTGCAGGCATTGTCCGTGATATGGCAGGCGTTTTTGAAAATGTTCGGCGGTCAATGCAACGGCGCTGTGAATCCTGTGTCCGTGTAAATGGTCACAATTTTGAGCACCTACTGTGAACCTGTACTTTACCTTGTTGGAATAAAAGTCACATTCGTTACCACTTAACTGTACTGTTTCCTTGTGTTCACTTTACTTGTCCATTTTGTTCAGGTAGATGACGTTTGCGGACATACTTTCCTATGTGAAATCGGTTTCCTGATCTATTCCCTACCTCCCCACGAAATTTGAACGATAAGTTTTGAATCACCCTCTATATAAGGAGAGCCCTTCAGTTTAAGGTTAGCTAGATCATTAACATAACTAATGAATAAAAGCGGACCTAAAATTTAACCTTGTGGAACACCAGTGTACACTGTTCTTTTCTCACTTAAAACGCCATTAATTTTGGTAATATGCACTCTGTTTTTTAAATAATTTTCAAACCATTTAAGGGTAATACCTCGGACACCATAGATATGCAATTTTTGGAGTAAAATATCGTGATCCAACGTATCAAATGCCTTACGAAAGTCCAGAAAGATAGCTGCTGCTTTTTTTCTCGTTGTTTATAGTTCCATTAATGACGTCAGAAAACTCCTTTAAAAGTGTAATTGTATTTTTACCTTTTTGGAAACCATATTGCATTTCACTAATAATGTTATGTTTTTTCAAGAAATTGGCTAGAACGTTAGCTACATATCTTTCAAGTATTTTGTGAAGAACGGTAAGATGGCAATGGGCAGTTAGTGCAATCGGAATTAGGTCCACTTTTGTAAATTGGTCTTAAAATAACAATTTTGAGTTTATTAGGGATGTTTCCTGTAGATATGCTTTCATTGATAAAGTTTGTCACGAGATCAGCTAAGGAGATTTTGCATGCTTTAATGTGCTTTATGTGTACCTGATCGTATCCACATGATTTTCTTTCATTTAAGTCACTTAGAATTTTGAAAGTTTCTTGTTTTGAGATGGGAGGAATAAAAATTGAAGGGACAGAAGGTTGGATATGTTTAGGAACTGTAGAGAGATTCTGTATACGGTTATCGTCTCTGAGATTGACAATAATGTCTGCAAAGGTGTTGTTAAATTTCTCTGCTGCTTGAGTTTCAGACATACCTTGTGGCATATTCTTCATGATAAAATCGTCAATGGCAGTTTTAGGTTTATTGTTGATAATTTGGTTGATGAGTTCCCAATTTTGCTTTGGTTTATTTTTACATGACTCAAATTGTTTGAAGTAATATTTTTTCTTTTCCTGCCTAATAAGGGACGTGACTGTGTTTCTTAAGTTTGTGTATAGTAATTTAAAATTTCTGTTTCTTTTGTTATTTTTGTAATCAATCCAAGCCGAGTCTCTTTTTCGTATTAAGTTTATTATTTCCTGATTTATCCAATCTTTGCTACAGTTGCGTTGTTTAATTTTTGAGCCATCCGATAGTTTATTAATTTTGTTATTGTTAACAATCGCCGTATATTTTTTTATGAATGCTTCATAAAGTACGTCTATCGGTTCTGAATTTAGGGTTTCGTTTCCAGTGCCTCTGTCCATGTGGGATGAGGTGTGTGTGGGTGCTGTTAATAATCTACTTCCCTGAGCCCAGAGGACAAACTAATGATTCCTGAGTGCAAAATCAAAAATAATGAACTAAAATCATGATTCTTCAATTCCGTTAAACCCATCGGCGTTTTACTTACACAGGCTTTTTATTGAAAGGCAGCGGAATTTTGTATTCTTTAACTTCTAATACTGTAATAGAAAAAAAAAAAAATGCAAGCATATTTACAGTTGAAACCTTCGTGTCACGTGACACGAAGGTTGCCAGATCACTAATTTCTAAAAAAAAACAGTTTCCAGATATTTTTCCTGAATTCTGCAATCAACCATAGTGTTCGGATATTTTTTTGAGCGACTGTAGGTGGTCATATTATTTTGATACTACATCGTGTGGGCTCACTCACGGAAATATTGAGCGTGTGCAGTTACCGTTCACAGCAAACTGGAGCGTGTGCAGTAACTGCACACGCTCCAGTTTGCTGTGAACGGTAACTGGAGCGTGTACAGTTGCTGTACACGCTCCAGATATTTTTCCTGAATTCTGTAATCACGTGACACGAAGGTTGCCAGATCACTCATTTCTAAAAAAAATCGTTGCCAGATATTTTTTCTGAATTCTGTGATCAACCATAGTGTTCGGATACTTTTTTGAGCGACTGTACCTTCTCCTCTGACTCTCCACTGCGCCCGCTCTGAAAGTTGTTCCCTAACTTTCTCTCTGTCCTCGGTGACACCGATGAGCTTGGATCGGACGTTAAGACATGATACCATGTGCACAGGAGACATACCATGTGCACAGGAGACATACCCTGTGCATGTTAATAACACACTAGATGGCCTTGATTAGAGGCTATCATCTGTCTAACCTGTTCCACACCTAGCGCTGATCTTGGGGTCCTTGTGACCTGTCATTAAACCTATTGTGTGCAAAATAAAAAAAAGTGACAGAGGTAAAACAACCGACTTCCCTACTGGCCAAAATTCTGCTGATATTTTGCCGGGAAAGAGCGATGTAGACGGAGGAAGAAGAAGCTGGAGAAATAAATTATAAAGATCCATCGGAAAACTCCCGATCCGCAGATGCGGCACTGCCTCTATGGATTGAAAAAAAGGTGTAAAATAACATTCGCCTAAAGTTTCGCAATGAGACAGAAAGGCTTAAAAGAGAGAGATGAATTTGTTTCCACTTCTCTATCCATTTCCGAAGAGCCATTGGAACTCATTAGGAAATCGTTAGAAATTCTTGCTTATCTTAATCAGGATAATTGATGCGATGCTTTCGCTCTCCGGGGATTTCACTGTCAACATCGGCGTTATCTGATTAGCAGCGGTGGTGTATTGAACCGCTGCGTCACTTCCGGGTTTCTGCACTGCAGACGTTGCTAATCTGTAGTTGTCATCTTTCTCCGCTTCCACTGAATGATGCACGACATCACCTACTTGTGGCATATGAAACGGTTCAAGGTTTCTTCAAATATTAACTCCAACACAAAGAAAGTCAGGGTGCAGAGCAAGGAAACGATCAGAGATATTTTAGACATTAGTTGATAAATTGCACTGCCCATTCTCTACGAAGGGGTGGGTTGTGCTCTTTTACCATCGAGCTTCATTTTTTTGCACGCAATAGATTAAGTGGCCAAGTCACAAGGGCGCCAAGGACTCATAGCTGGATAGGGTGGCTATTAGACAACTTTTAGGAGACAGATGGAATGACCTTTCGTTTAAATCCATCCAGTGCTATATAATAGCTTGGAAAGGCCATCGCTGTTCATTTCACACATTAAATTTTACGTTGGATAGGTTTGACAGGAGGTTTCCATCTGTGTATCCTAACAGTTGTTGTCTACTATATCCCCTTTCTCCAACCTTCTCTGAGTCCTTGGGGTCCTTGTGACCTGGCCATTTATTGAAATGTGTGCAAAAAAAAAAAGTGCGTCTCAGAGATAAAACAATCCAATGAAATCGATCTGGGTACGATGGAACGGAACCAATTCTATGAAAGCGTATACTGTGTGTATAGGTAGGACAAAGAGGATAAGTAATTCCTTTCGCCAAAAAAATTAAATTTCGCCAATTATTTGGCGTAAATAATTGGCGAAAGTTGCGCCTGTTTACCAAGTGTTAGTCGATCAGTAATGACCGACTAGATGTTGAATGGTTTAAGAATAAGTAATTGCTACGAATTTGTGATCGGCACTATAAAAAACAATCGAAATGAATTAGATATTCGCTATAAACCACTAGCATGAGGGCTTATTTAACTGTTTATTTATGTATATGTAATGAGGAAGATCTCCCCCCACCTCCGAAAAAGAATTCTGGTAGTCAAAAAGTAACAAAGATGTAGTAAAAGTGGCAAACGGTACACACGGTAAAAGTAAATTTTTTTTATTTTGTTTACACAGAAGCAACTTGAGTAGCATCAGCTTAAAAAGCTAAAATGTGATAAAAAAAAAAAGTAGGAGATCGAATCGTAAATACCCTGGGATGTTCTTTCCGCGATTAATGGCAGAAAAGTGCAAAAAATGCTATTCGAATTGCTTCTGTGTTAACATAATGAAGAACATTTACTTTCACAATGTATCATTTCTGTTACATATCTGGTACTTTTCAACAATGAATCCGTCTTCCGCATTATATATAAAAGATAAATAGCATTCAGTCAGCCCTCATCCAAGTGATTTATATAGATGAACTATTTAATTCTGGTTTTTTTTTTATAGTGCGGATGACAGATTCATAGCATCCACTGAATTTACTGTTAGAACATCCTGAACTCGCCAGAACCATCAAATTCGGTATGTAGCTTTCTCTTATCGTAACTGGAAGCAATGTAACCTCCCCTCCCACAAAAAAAGGGGAAGAACTCTTAAACGGTAAGAGCTACGACCACCCAGGATAGCATTATCCCACAACCACTGGGCCCAGGACCTACGAAAAAGGTTTCGACCATGTTTATTTTCTGTGCAAGATAAAAACTGTAACAGAGATCTGTTCTTCCGTAAGTAGTGGTTGAAACAGGTATGAAGAGGAATTAAATGCCGTTTTGCATTCCAACGAGAATTTCTCAAGATCATTTTGATCCCCCATCTGCGCAACGAAATCGATGTACCCATAAAAATGCATCCGCCAAAGGGCCTGCGAAACACAAGTGCCTCAGGACTACAAGACCCTTAATCCGGCCAAGGGACCACCAAATCCGTTTACAACTTCATCGTCATAACTTAGAGCAACTTAAATTTTTTCCCGTCAAACTTTATCTCCGGAACCCTCGACTCCCTCCCCTCACCACCTCCGAAAAAATGCAAACGCACAAGCGACTTCCGAGTGTAATGAGTTTAAATGAAAGCTTTCGACATGGGGCTGCATCATATTATGTCCCTTCTTTCCTCCTCCCCTCCCCCCAAAATAAAATGAAATTTCAAGGGGGTTGATCGTAACAAGTTGAATGTCAATGAAAGCTACTGACGTGAGGATTGTCATCGACTATATAATGTATATTTTAGGCAGTTTAAAATGCATAATTGAAAGAATGAAACGTCAGCTAAGTCTGCTAGTTCCGATATAAAGCAATCAAATCACTATGTTGTCTTTTTTGTTTAATTTCTATCTATATCTGATGATAAAGTTTAATTCTAGAGTTCAAGTTATTCTTGTAAATTCTAAGCAGCTTATATTGAAATTCCGAGTGGGAACAAAAGCTCAGAATTGTTTTTATAACGACATTGTCCCAATGTAGAATTTCTAACTGGAAGATAACACTGAATGGTTAGAAATGATTCTGTGACATTAAAACTTAGCCATACAATAAAGTCTTCCATGCCGTCCCGTGGCCGAGTGGTTAGCGCGTTTAGCTACTGATCTAAGGGGACCTGGGTTCGAGCCCCGGGTAAGGCATGGATGTATGTGTTGTTTTTCTGCTGAGGTCCTGCCATCCTCTCAGATCTTCTACTGTGGCATATAAACTGACAGGCTCCAGTTAGACCTCTGTGGCAAGCAGCTGCTTGAGGGGGTATTTATTTTATTTATTTATACATCATTAAATCGCATCTTTTGTGTACTCTTGCGAGCCGAGATAAAAGTCTCTTTCTGTACGACAGTTTCTCAATGAGAGATATAAAAAAACAAATGCTTCATTTCTGAAACGGAAGCAAGACAGACTTCCGCTGCCAAAACATTAGCTTTACTGTTTTCTAACATTTTTGATGCTATTAAAATAGCCCAGGTGTATTCACGGCTTGCGCCTTATAGAGAGATGAGGAGGAGGTTTAGAATGGTGTCTGGTCTCTCTATTAATAACCTCAGTTATCTGCGAAACGAGACCTCCTTGCGATGTCACCGAAGAGCCTTGTTAGCAGCAGGAGAAGGCAGACGATACCTCACATTTCCATTTTTGGTGAAGGGAAAAGCTCTTGGCTCGGTCGTTGTCAGTCGGCCTTGCAGGATCAAAGGAATCACTTAAAGATGAGAACAAAGAACGACTTTCTCAGCTGCCTCTCTGGGGCGGGGGTGGCTCAGTCGGTAGCACGCCAAGTTCGAGTCCCAGCTGGGTCAGCGTTGAGATTTGTCTCCGCAAATTTCCCCGCACTGCCCACGGTCAGAAGGGGACACCGATGGCTTTGGAAGGCCGCCGTCCGTCGGATGGGACGTTAAGCCGTGGCCCCGTGTGCGGAAGAGCCATACCCTGTACACGTTAAAGAACACGCTAGATGGCCTTGACGGGATGCTGCCATTTGTCTCCCAACAGCTGTTCCAGTAGGTCCCCTCCCCCAACCGTCTCTGAGCCTTCGGGGTCCTTGTGACCTGGCCATTTAGCCCATGGTGTGCAAAAAAGTGCCGCTCAGAGGTAAAACAACCCAAAGCTTCGTTTCTTAATCGCAAGTTAATGAGAATTAATTCTATGGGATATTCTGTGTCTTTTGATCAAAGGAAGCTTTCTCAGAAACAAATCCCATTTAGGTTTCAGGATTCGTTTCGGTTATGGTAATAATTATTAACATACACATAAAAGATGTGATTTAAGGACATCTGTCTTTAAAAACTTTCAGGATTCATTTCGGTTATGATTTAGTTTGTTTTTTGAATACTAATGTAGTTATTCTTTCGGTGATATATTTTTGTCCTGAATTGTTAGTTTTATGAATACGGTTAAGAGAGGTTGGAACACCAATAACCGACTTGATTATTCGAAGTCAATATGAACTAGAAGTCAGAGCTGGTGGTGCGCAGCTACGAAAGGTGAGCCCCCCCCCCCCTGCCCCGCGTTTAAAGGGAAGCCGATGTCGAACTATTCATACACTATTTATACAGTATACCTGTGACTTTTCATATTGCTTCTAGTCATAACTGCTGCTGTCTTTAATATTGTTTCGAAGTACACCTACGTCCTTAATATTTCTACTCGGCAGACCTGCTATCTTTAAGATTGTCTCGAGGTATACTTGGGACCTTCAATATTACCTACAGTGATATCTCCATTCTTTTGCTTTGCGGTACAGCTGTGATTTTTATTAATGAGTCGCCACACCTGACGAACAGTGGCGAACCCAGGGGGTGGCACACGGGCACATGTTCCCCTGTGAAAATTGGTTAAACTATTCATTAGTATTAACTAATTGAATTCATTCTCAATGCGCATTCAGTATAAATGTCATTTAAAAATTATTATTTACGGCTGAGTTTCATTTATTCTTTCCAATCTTCAATTTACGAAAGGTTTCGTCCTTTCACAAGACATTTCAAAATTTCGTTTGGCATTTTTCTTCAGGAGATTTTAATTAACAGGCTCTGTTAGCAATGGCTGTGTAGAGGATATGGATAGGAAGTGCCATCTGTCTGTCTCGTGTCACATGCTGAAACATAAAAGAACATATTATAATCTTAATCTGTGTTTATATCCCTCCCCCCGTCAAATTTTCAGCGCCGACGGATAAACAATGTATCTTGCACATTTTCATAACGTGCTTGCAGTTGATTTGGTGTATGACCTTAAGGACAAAGTCTGTAAAAGTCTGCAAAGAATGTCATTAGTTTTAGTGGTCTGTGCGAGTGGTTAGAGAGCTTGGCTACTGATCTAAGGGACCTGGGTTCGAGTCCCAGGTAAGGCATGGATGTTTGTGTTGTTTTTCTGCCGAGGTCCTGCCATCTTCACAGACCTGCTATGGCATATAAACTGACAGGCTCCTGTCAGACCTCTGTGGCAAGCAGCTGTTTTAAGAGGTATTTATTTATTTATAAAAATATCTTTCGAATTATGCGCTATATACACAGTCGTATCAGAATAATATGACCATCTGCCATGCATATTCTATGGTAAATGATCATATTATTCTGATACGACTGTATTGTATTTAAAAAAAAATTGTTTAATGTCTTTTTTTCCACCTCTCTCCTGGTTAGTAACATTCTGAAGGGAGGAGGGCGTGGTTTTCTACCCCCTTCCCCTCCTTAGATCCGATTCTGTCTACAAGTAACTTAATATTTTTTGTTTGCATTGCGAAATTAAGGAGAGTTGGAAAAACCAAGTATTCTTGGCAAAATCTAGGGGAGTTGGCAAAATTGGAAGCCACTTCGTAAAATACAGGTGAGTTGTGAAAATTGTGCCTTTCTTGTGCAATTAAGGAGAGTTGATAAAAAAGTGGCTTGGCAAATTCAGTGAAGATGTTAAAATTGCGATTTTTTCTGTAAAATTACGGCGAGTTGGCAAAATCTAGATAGTTGGCAAAATTCGAATGCACTTGATAAAATATAGGCGAGTTGTGAAAATTGAGATTTGTTTTGTGAAATGAAGGAGTGTTGGATAAATTCAGGAAACTTAATAGAATGTAGGGCAGTTGGCAAAATTCGAATGCACTTGGTAAAATATAGGCGAGTTGTGAAAATTGAGATTTGTTTTGTGAAATGAAGGAGTGTTGGATAAATTGAGGAAACTTAATAGAATGTAGGGCAGTTGGCAAAATTCGAATGCACTTGGTAAAATATAGGCGAGTTGTGAAAATTGAGATTTGTTTTGTGAAATGAAGGAGTGTTGGATAAATTGAGGAAACTTAATAGAATGTAGGGCAGTTGGCAAAATTCGAATGCACTTGGTAAAATATAGGCGAGTTGTGAAAATTGAGATTTGTTTTGTGAAATGAAGGAGTGTTGGATAAATTGAGGAAACTTAATAGAATGTAGGGCAGTTGGCAAAATTCGAATGCACTTGATAAAATATAGGCGAGTTGTGAAAATTGAGATTTGTTTTGTGAAATGAAGGAGTGTTGGATAAATTGAGGAAACTTAATAGAATGTAGGGCAGTTGGCAAATTTCGAATGCACTTGGTAAAATATAGGCGAGTTGTGAAAATTGAGATTTGTTTTGTGAAATGAAGGAGTGTTGGATAAATTGAGGAAACTTAATAGAATGTAGGGCAGTTGGCAAATTTCGAATGCACTTGGTAAAATATAGGCGAGTTGTGAAAATTGAGATTTGTTTTGTGAAATGAAGGAGTGTTGGATAAATTGAGGAAACTTAATAGAATGTAGGGCAGTTGGCAAATTTCGAATGCACTTGGTAAAATATAGGCGAGTTGCGAAAATTGAGATTTGTTTTGTGAAATGAAGGAGTGTTGGATAAATTGAGGAAACTTAATAGAATGTAGGGCAGTTGGCAAAATTCGAATGCACTTGGTAAAATATAGGAGAGTTGTGAAAATTCAGATTTGTTTTGTGAAATGAAGGAGTGTTGGATAAATTGAGAAAACTTAATAGAATGTAGGGCAGTTGGCAAATTTCGAATGCACTTGGTAAAATATAGGCGAGTTGTGAAAATTGAGATTTGTTTTGTGAAATGAAGGAGTGTTGGATAAATTGAGGAAACTTAATAGAATGTAGGGCAGTTGGCAAAATTCGAATGCACTTGATAAAATATAGGCGAGTTGTGAAAATTGAGATTTGTTTTGTGAAATGAAGGAGTGTTGGATAAATTGAGGAAACTTAATAGAATGTAGGGCAGTTGGCAAAATTCGAATGCACTTGGTAAAATATAGGCGAGTTGTGAAAATTGAGCTTTGTTTTGTGAAATGAAGGAGTGTTGGATAAATTGAGGAAACTTAATAGAATGTAGGGCAGTTTGCAAAATTCGAATGCACTTGATAAAATATAGGCGAGTTGTGAAAATTGAGATTTGTTTTGTGAAATGAAGGAGTGTTGGATAAATTGAGGAAACTTAATAGAATGTAGGGCAGTTGGCAAAATTCGAATGCACTTGGTAAAATATAGGCGAGTTGTGAAAATTGAGATTTGTTTTGTGAAATGAAGGAGTGTTGGATAAATTGAGGAAACTTAATAGAATGTAGGGCAGTTGGTAAAATTGGAATGCACTTGGTAAAATATAGGCGAGTTGTGAAAATTGAGATTTGTTTTGTGAAATGGAGTGTTGGACAAATTGAGGAAACTTAATAGAATGTAGGGCAGTTGGCAAAATTCGAATGCACTTTTTTAAAATATAGGCGAGTTGTGAAAATTGAGATTTGTTTTGTGAAATGAAGGAGTGTTGGATAAATTGAGGAAACTTAATAGAATGTAGGGCAGTTGGCAAAATTCGAATGCACTTGATAAAATATAGGCGAGTTGTGAAAATTGAGATTTGTTTTGTAAAATGAAGGAGTGTTGGATAAATTGAGGAAAATTAATAGAATGTAGGGCAGTTGGCAAAATTCGAATGCACTTGGTAAAATATAGGCGAGTTGTGAAAATTGAGATTTATTTTGTGAAATGAAGGAGTGTTGGATAAATTGAGGAAACTTAATAGAATGTAGGGCAGTTGGCAAAATTCGAATGCACTTGGTAAAATATAGGCGAGTTGTGAAAATTGAAATTTGTTTTGTGAAATGAAGGAGTGTTGGATAAATTGAGGAAACTTAATAGAATGTAGGCAGTTGGCAAAATTCGAATGCACTTGGTAAAATATAGGCGAGTTGTGAAAATTGAGATTTGTTTTGTGAAATGAAGGAGTGTTGGATAAATTGAGGAAACTTAATAGAATGTAGGCAGTTGGCAAAATTCGAATGCACTTGGTAAAATATAGGCGAGTTGTGAAAATTGAGATTTGTTTTGTGAAATGAAGGAGTTTTGGATAAATTGAGGAAACTTAATAGAATGTAGGCAGTTGGCAAAATTCGAATGCACTTGGTAAAATATAGGCGAGTTGTGAAAATTGAGATTTGTTTTGTGAAATGAAGGAGTGTTGGATAAATTGAGGAAACTTAATAGAATGTAGGCAGTTGGCAAAATTCGAATGCACTTGGTAAAATATAGGCGAGTTGTGAAAATTGAGATTTGTTTTGTGAAATGAAGGAGTGTTGGATAAATTGAGGAAACTTAATAGAATGTAGGGCAGTTGGCAAAATTCGAATGCACTTGGTAAAATATAGGCGAGTTGTGAAAATTGAGATTTGTTTTGTGAAATGAAGGAGTGTTGGATAAATTGAGGAAAATAGAATGTAGGGCAGTTGGCAAAATTCGAATGCACTTGGTAAAATATAGGCGAGTTGTGAAAATTGAGATTTGTTTTGTGAAATGAAGGAGTGTTGGATAAATTGAGGAAACTTAATAGAATGTAGGGCAGTTGGTAAAATTGGAATGCACTTGGTAAAATATAGGCGAGTTGTGAAAATTGAGATTTGTTTTGTGAAATGGAGTGTTGGACAAATTGAGGAAACTTAATAGAATGTAGGGCAGTTGGCAAAATTCGAATGCACTTTTTTAAAATATAGGCGAGTTGTGAAAATTGAGATTTGTTTTGTGAAATGAAGGAGTGTTGGATAAATTGAGGAAACTTAATAGAATGTAGGGCAGTTGGCAAAATTCGAATGCACTTGATAAAATATAGGCGAGTTGTGAAAATTGAGATTTGTTTTGTAAAATGAAGGAGTGTTGGATAAATTGAGGAAAATTAATAGAATGTAGGGCAGTTGGCAAAATTCGAATGCACTTGGTAAAATATAGGCGAGTTGTGAAAATTGAGATTTGTTTTGTGAAATGAAGGAGTTTTGGATAAATTGAGGAAACTTAATAGAATGTAGGGCAGTTGGCAAAATTCGAATGCACTTGATAAAATATAGGCGAGTTGTGAAAATTGAGATTTGTTTTGTAAAATGAAGGAGTGTTGGATAAATTGAGGAAAATTAATAGAATGTAGGGCAGTTGGCAAAATTCGAATGCACTTGGTAAAATATAGGCGAGTTGTGAAAATTGAGATTTATTTTGTGAAATGAAGGAGTGTTGGATAAATTGAGGAAACTTAATAGAATGTAGGGCAGTTGGCAAAATTCGAATGCACTTGGTAAAATATAGGCGAGTTGTGAAAATTGAGATTTGTTTTGTGAAATGAAGGAGTGTTGGATAAATTGAGGAAACTTAATAGAATGTAGGCAGTTGGCAAAATTCGAATGCACTTGGTAAAATATAGGCGAGTTGTGAAAATTGAGATTTGTTTTGTGAAATGAAGGAGTGTTGGATAAATTGAGGAAACTTAATAGAATGTAGGCAGTTGGCAAAATTCGAATGCACTTGGTAAAATATAGGCGAGTTGTGAAAATTGAGATTTGTTTTGTGAAATGAAGGAGTTTTGGATAAATTGAGGAAACTTAATAGAATGTAGGGCAGTTGGCAAAATTCGAATGCACTTGGTAAAATATAGGCGAGTTGTGAAAATTGAGATTTGTTTTGTGAAATGAAGGAGTGTTGGATAAATTGAGGAAACTTAATAGAATGTAGGCAGTTGGCAAAATTCGAATGCAGTTGGTAAAATATAGGCGAGTTGTGAAAATTGAGATTTGTTTTGTGAAATGAAGGAGTGTTGGATAAATTGAGGAAACTTAATAGAATGTAGGGCAGTTGGCAAAATTCGAATGCACTTGGTAAAATATAGGCGAGTTGTGAAAATTGAGATTTGTTTTGTGAAATGAAGGAGTGTTGGATAAATTGAGGAAAATAGAATGTAGGGCAGTTGGCAAAATTCGAATGCACTTGGTAAAATATAGGCGAGTTGTGAAAATTGAGATTTGTTTTGTGAAATGAAGGCGTGTTGGATAAATTGAGGAAACTTAATAGAATGTAGGGCAGTTGGTAAAATTGGAATGCACTTGGTAAAATATAGGCGAGTTGTGAAAATTGAGATTTGTTTTGTGAAATGGAGTGTTGGACAAATTGAGGAAACTTAATAGAATGTAGGGCAGTTGGCAAAATTCGAATGCACTTGGTAAAATATAGGCGAGTTGTGAAAATTGAGATTTGTTTGTGAAATGAAGGAGTGTTGGATAAATTGAGGAAAATAGAATGTAGGGCAGTTGGGAAAATTCGAATGCACTTTTTTAAAATATAGGCGAGTTGTGAAAATTGAGATTTGTTTTGTGAAATGAAGGAGTGTTGGATAAATTGAGGAAACTTAATAGAATGTAGGGCAGTTGGCAAAATTCGAATGCACTTGATAAAATATAGGCGAGTTGTGAAAATTGAGATTTGTTTTGTAAAATGAAGGAGTGTTGGATAAATTGAGGAAAATTAATAGAATGTAGGGCAGTTGGCAAAATTCGAATGCACTTGGTAAAATATAGGCGAGTTGTGAAAATTGAGATTTGTTTTGTGAAATGAAGGAGTGTTGGATAAATTGAGGAAACTTAATAGAATGTAGGGCAGTTGGCAAAATTCGAATGCACTTGGTAAAATATAGGCGAGTTGTGAAAATTGAGATTTGTTTTGTGAAATGAAGGAGTGTTGGATAAATTGAGGAAACTTAATAGAATGTAGGCAGTTGGCAAAATTCGAATGCACTTGGTAAAATATAGGCGAGTTGTGAAAATTGAGATTTGTTTTGTGAAATGAAGGAGTGTTGGATAAATTGAGGAAACTTAATAGAATGTAGGCAGTTGGCAAAATTCGAATGCACTTGGTAAAATATAGGCGAGTTGTGAAAATTGAGATTTGTTTTGTGAAATGAAGGAGTTTTGGATAAATTGAGGAAATTTAATAGAATGTAGGCAGTTGGCAAAATTCGAATGCACTTGGTAAAATATAGGCGAGTTGTGAAAATTGAGATTTGTTTTGTGAAATGAAGGAGTGTTGGATAAATTGAGGAAACTTAATAGAATGTAGGCAGTTGGCAAAATTCGAATGCACTTGGTAAAATATAGGCGAGTTGTGAAAATTGAGATTTGTTTTGTGAAATGTAGGAGTGTTGGATAAATTGAGGAAACTTAATAGAATGTAGGCAGTTGGCAAAATTCGAATGCACTTGGTAAAATATAGGCGAGTTGTGAAAATTGAGATTTGTTTTGTGAAATGAAGGAGTGTTGGATAAATTGAGGAAACAGCAGAATGTAGGGCAGTTGGTAAAAATTCGAATCCACTTGGAAAATACGGGAGAGTTATGATAATTGGGATTGGGTTTGTGAAATTCAAGATAGTTGACTAAAATCGAAGAAAGAATTTCACCACCACATCTCACCTGAATTTTGTCAACTCCCTACGATTTTGCCAGGTCACTCCGAATTTCGCCAACTGCCCCTAGATTTTGCCAAGTCACTCCGAATTTTGTCAACTCCCCAAGATTTTGTCAAGTCACTCCGAATTTTGTCAACTGCACAAGATTTTGTCAAGTCACTCCGAATTTTGTCAACTCCACAATATTTTACCAAGTCACTCCGAATTTTGCCGTCTCTCCATTTTCCAAACTGCCCTAGATTTGCCAAATTGCCTCGATTTTGACAACTTCCCTTAATTTTCCAAAAAAAAATTACAAATTTTCACAACTCACCTAGATTTTACGAAGTCGCTTCGAATTTTGCCAACTCCGAGTTACTTTGGGGGGAGCCGCCCCTGGTGGGTACGCTTCAAGGTCAAAGGTCAAATTTAGATCTACCAGTGGTAGAGAGCTAAAAACTGTTTCCTGGGGGTATTTTGAGTCGTAGTACTCAGAAATGTGAAATTCGTAATGCGCCTTGTCCTTTGATGTGAAAGGTAATATAGAAATATAGATGCCCTGGTGTTAGAGAGCTAGAAATGGGTGCCTGGGGGTACTCTGAGTCATAGTCTCAGGAATTATTCTAAAATTTTGGATGCTGTGTGTCCTTTGAGCTCAAAGGTCAAATTCGATATACCAGTATCGGACAGCTAAATATTGGTGAATACGACTATTTCAGACAATAGAACTCAAAAACACGAGGGGATTTTCAGATCAGGTGTTGCGTTCAAGGTCAAATAGGAGCCAGAGTGATGGGCAAGAAATCAAAAGGTGTCGAAGGAGCCGATTGATTTCTAGTAGATATTTAGAGATAATTAATAATTATATTTGAATCAGATAAGTACTAAGTACTAATAAAATATTCCTATCCACACTTCCCCAATCATTTCAATAGTTTTAATTTTCACCGTTAGAAGTCAGGTTGAACTTTCACTCTACACAACCATAGGCACACGAAGCGGTAGTGCACCCTTGTGTAGGTCCATTTTTAAAATTTTTAACTTTCACAACCATAAAGAAAGAAAATGATGTTTATATTTATATATATAATTTGCCTTCGAGTTCGAATATTGAAAACTTATACATAAATATGTGTCATGACCTGAATATAGCAAAACAATGGTTTGATAATAATTTACTGTTATTAAATGTCGAAAAAACAAAATTGATATATTTTTACCGTAAATAGCATATAAAAGTTTCTGTTTGAATCGTATTTTCATTCAAATGTTTGTAATTAAACAGATATTTGTAAAACGCAATAAAATTAAGTCAATACTCTTAAATATCTTGGAGTACATTTGGACTCCAACTTTAAATGAAATCCACACACAAATATGCTTTGCAAAAAACGAAGTTTTCATTTATATAAGCTTTATTATTTAAGAAAATTTGTCTCTGACTGTTTCTTGATCAAACTGCATTCTGCAAGGTTTCAAGCAGCTTTCAATATGGCTTCGTAAGCTGAGGTGGAACTCACTTGCCTTCGGTAAATAATGTAATGGATACACAAAATAAATTTTTAAGTGTTATGACTTTTTACAATAAAACTAAACATAAAGAATTATATTGATAATGGAATTATATTATCGAGGAAGTTATATATATATATATGGTATTATTCGTTACATTTTTAAAAAACCAGTGATATCGCAAATAAAAGCCCCCTTGTCTGAAATGGATTGCAAATTTGTTGTACCCTTAACTAAGAAGGAAATATCTCATCCATATTTTATGTTTTACTGCCCAATAATATATAATTTACTACAAATCAGCATTAGAAAAGAAACGTATGAAAAAATTTTTAAAAAGAAATTTAAGGTCATTCTTGGTGAATTTGCACGAAGATTTATACAGAGTTGTTATCTAAAAAAAACCTCATTAAACTCATTAATTTTATATACATGAGTTGCCACTTAATCCAATTTCTTTTATGTACAAAGTTATTCTATAGTTTATTTTCTTGCTTTTACATGAATTTGCGTTTCATATTAGTGAACTGTAACAGGTTAGCAAGAGCTGAGGCTGGCATTACCTGGCAATACATATTTTAATTCTGAGCTTCTGGTTATTCCTTTTTTTTTTTAATTTTATGTGTGCTACTGTATTGAACATGACTTCCTTCAGCACTAGAGCAGCAGAACTTGTGCACTTAATTGCATTATTTATCTCCGCAAAACTCCCCGCCCTGCCCACGGTCAGTAGAGGACAAAGATGGGTTTGGAAAGGCCGTCGTCAGTCGGATGGAACGTTAAGCCGTGAGTGTGTGAGAGCCATACCCTGTGCACGTCAAAGAACACGCTGAATGGCCTTGACGGGAGGCTACCATCTGTCTCCCAACAGCTGTTCCAGTGGGTCCCCTCCCCCAACCTTCTCTAAGCCTTCGGGGTCCATGTGACCTGGCCATTTAGCCCTTGTGTGCAAAAAAGTGAAGCTCAGAGGTAAAACAACCCAACCCAACTTAATTGTATTTGTTTGACATAGAAATGATGACTAATATTGCGTATTTGATTTATATATTTGTCCTGCTCAAGCTAGGATGAGGAAGTTCCTCATATGAAGTGGCATAAAATCTCATTTGATTTGATAATTTATCTCTTGCTGCAATATTTCTGTAAAACAAAACATTTGTTTCCAAAGTTAGGCAATTTTAAATATGTTTTTCCATTTACACAATGTGAGGCTATCCCTTTACAGAGGCTTATCCACGAAGTGGGGTCGGGCAATACCCATTATTACTCCACCACAACTTGAATATAATTTTTTACTTTTAATAATTTTAAAGGACCGAATTTTGTTGTTACTTAAATAAACAAATTATGACACTTAATATTCATATATTGTTTTTACTTTTTTACTGGAGGATATTCTTATTTTTTAAGCAGGGTCAGTCTCCTTTTAAGGACACTATATGCCAGAATTTTTGCTTATCAATAAATATACTCTCTAAATTAAAACTGTTGATTAACTATTATAAATTTAAGCATATTTTTTAATTTATAAAACTACTACTCTTGAGTGTATAACTTGGGTTGGGTTGTTTTACCTCTGAGCGGCACTTTTTTGCACACCATGGGCTAAATGGCCAGGTCACATGGACCCCGAAGGCTCAGAGAAGGTTGGGGGAGGGGACCCACTGGAACAGCTGTTGGGAGACAGATGGTAGCCTCCCGTCAAGGTCATCCAGCCTGTTCTTTAACGTGCACAGGGTATGGCTCTCCCGCACATGGGGCCACGGCTTAACGTCCCATCCGACGGACGGCGGCCTTTCCAAGCCCATCGCTGTCCCCTACTGACCCTGGGCAGGGCGGGGAATTTTTGCGGAGATAAATCTCAACGCTGACCCAGCTGGGACTCGAACCTGGGAACTACAGATTACGAGCCTGGCGCGCTACCAACTGAGCCACCCCCGCCCCTGTGTATAACTTGAAATCTGTGACTCCGTTTCGAAATACGAACTCTAGTTTGCCATCCTAAATAACACCCTCTGCTCCTGATACCTATTTCTGATACCGATTTTAAGATAAAAAATTGGACAACCCTCTGTTGCAAAACTGAGTCTACATTCCCTGTTGCAATAACGTTTGCCTCAAAATCAATCTTGTCGCAGCTTTTGCGGTTTTTGTTAAGAAGCGTATAAAGTAGTTCCTCCGAGAGCACTACAAATATTAGTCCATAGCTTTATTCTGATATTAATCTAAAAATGCTCTTGATTATCGTTTTCTAAATGGTTTGTTTATCACCTCTTAGGTATCAAAGCATCTGTTTCCATGGCAACAAGGGAATGACTCTCTTGAGCGAAAACGTATTTGAAAACGCGACATGTTTACCTGCTGCTGAACAAAAGCGCTGAAGAACAAAGGCTCTCAAATATTCAGCGACCAGAGTTACTGCCGTCCTTGGGCACTGACGGATAACCATTGACGACCAAGCCGTCGACCGTTCCCTCCCATTTACCTGCATCTGCCGCACGCCTCGTTTCTTACGCCCCCCCCTCCCCCCCCCCCCCGTCGTCATCCCTCATTTGTGTCGTCAGCACTGAGAGATGACGACGCTAGAGTCTCGCATTTTGTCTTTTAACCTCCTAACGAATTCTATCCACTGCCAGTTAAAACTAAACTTCTTTAGAGGAAATTAAAATTATTCGAGATTAGGGAAGTGTACAGTCGCTCAAAAAAATATCCGAACACTATGGTTGATTACAGAATTCATTTATCTGGCAACCTTCGTGACACAAAGGTTGCCAGATCACTAATTCCTAAAAATATCGTAGCCAGATATTTTTTCTGAATTCTGCAATCAACCATAGTGTTCGGATATTTTTTTGAGCGACTGTAGGTGGTTATATTATTTTGATACTAGATCGTGTGGGCTCACTCACGGAAATATTGAGCGTGTGCAGTTACCGTTCACAGCAAACTGGAGCGTGTGCAGTAACTGCACACGCTCCAGTTTGCTGTGAACGGTAAGTGGAGCGTGTACAGTTGCTGTACACGCTCCAGATATTTTTCCTGAATTCTGTAATCACGTGACACGAAGGTTGCCAGATCACTATTTTCTAAAAGAAATCTTTGCCAGATATTTTTTCTGAATTCTGTAATCAACCATAGTTTTCGGATATTTTTTTGAGCGACTGTAAATCCAAAAATAATTTTTCATTTATCTCTACACGTATATTCTAACGGATAGTGAACAAATAGTGTTCTTCACTTTTGCTCAACGAGTGTGAGTTAAATCACTCAATTAATTATATAATGAATCGAATAACAATAGTGAATGCATACATACAGGGACGGATCTAAGGAGCGACATGTCGCCCCCTCTTAAAGGATGTTAGTAAGGATAATAAAGGGAAAAATTATTAAATTTATAAATTTTTTTTCAAGAAATTTTTTAAAGAATCTCTAAAACAGAGGGAGAAATACCACATTATAATGAAAATTTATTCGGTAGCCCCAGGATCGTAATCTGTAGTTCCCAGGTTCGAGTCCCAGCTGGACCAGCGTTGAGATTTATTTCCGCATTCTGCCCTCAGTCAGTAGGGGACAACGATAGGCTGGGAAAGGCAGCCGTCCGTAGGATAGGCCCTTAAGCCTTGGCTCAGTGTGTAAGAGAACCATACCCTGTGCACGTTAAAGAACACTCTGGATGGCCTTGATGGGAGGCTACCACCTATCTCCTAACAGCTATCCAGTGGGTCCCCTCCCCCGAAAACTTCTCTGACAAGTCTGTTCTTCAAGTCTTCTCTGACAAGTCTGTTTTTGCAGACAATGGGCCATTTAGCCCATTGTGTACAAAAACATGCCGTGCAGAGGTAAAACAATCCAACCCCTATTTTACTTTTTTTCAGGTCATTTAGTTCTTTGTCCCCCACCCCCACTGAAATTTTTTCTCTAGATCTGGGCCTGCATGCCTACATGCATGATCTTCAAGCAGCCATGGATTACGGATGTCCAACCAGACTATATAATTCAGTTTTCCAAATATGTGCGTTTTTTTTAGCTACATCTGCTGAAATTCTGAAGTGATCCTGCCTAACGTTGTCTGCCCACCGCATCCTAACTCTCCCCCTTTTCCTGAGGCCTTTAGGCACACTGTTCATAACCCTATTCAATAATCTATATATCTAGTTATGCATACGGCCCAAGGCTGATTGATTCAGCAGCTACGCGCCGGTACTCCCGTACCAGTTGTTAGTATATTGAAATACCTCCGTTCTTACCTGTGTCACCCGCAACTTTTCCTCTTCAAGGCATGCGACATGAACTACAATTATATTCCGCGTTTATCAAAAAAAATTATCCATGCATAGTTATAACACATCTAGAACTACACATCTATACTTGTCGATCTGACTTCAAACATGAATTTACTTTCTAACTGATACTTCTGAAAGAGTGGCTCAGAAGATTCGAGTTCGAACCAGGAACAACCCACAAGCTAGTAATACACAGTCATGTACTCACTAACTGTAGCTGTGATAAGTAGAGGATTTAATAATAGACAAATGCAAATTTGGTTTAAACAATAACAAAAAAAGATTTAAATTTTCAAATTAATATAATTCCTCCATCATCATCATCATGATCCTCAAGCAGCCATGGGCTACGGAGGTCCAACCAGACCGTGCAATTTAGTTCTCCAAGCAAGTCTATCCTGAGCTACATCTACTGCATCTGGCCACTGCACACCAATTCTAACAAGGTCCTGTTTGACATTGTCTGCCCACCGCATCCTAGGTCTCCCCCTCTTTCTGAGGCCTTTAGGCACACTGTTCATAACCCTATTCGCCAATCTATAATTATTCATACGGGCAACATGGCCAAACCAACGGAGTCTCTCTCTGCACAATATGCTGCTTAAAGGAGGTTGCAAACTCCTTTGCCTAACCTCATCATTAGTTACAAAGTATGCCCAAGATACTGCATAAGCATCTGGAATCAAAAGCATCTAGTTTCCTGTTATCTTGTTTACAAAGTGTCCAGATTTCAGTACCATAACTAACCCTAGAAAGAACCAAACTATTATACAGTCTAATTTTAGTCTTTAGGTGTAAACGCCTATTTCTCCACACTTTCCATAGATTCTTAAAAGTCCCGGCAGCAATTCCTATTCGTCTGTTAATCTCATGCCGCACATCACCATTATCTGTTACATAGCTCTCAAGGTAATTAAACTGTGACACCTGCTCAAGACTGCAACCATTCAGATTAACTGAATCACAACCTGCCTGACCAATTTTCATCACTTTAGTTTTCTCTCTGTTTATAACCAAACTTACTCTACTACCAGTCTCATCAACAGCTCGAATGAAAGAGTTCATCTCATCAACATCATTTGCCAAAAGGGCTAAATCATCAGCATAATCTAAATCAGAAATTTTCGTATCTCCAGCCCATTTAAGGCCAAAAGCTTTCCCTTGAAGTGAATTTCGCATAACATAATCAACAACCAAACTAAAGAGAAAAGGAGACAAAATGCACCCTTGTCGAACACCAGAAGTAATGCTAAACCAATTGCTACAAGACTTACCAACTCTCACACACGACTCAGTGTTATTATAGAGAGCTTTCATTATGTTAACTAACTTGTCTGGTATACCATATGATCTCACAATCAACCACAAATTATGACGATCAACAGAGTCGAAAGCCTTTTTGAAATAAACAAAGCTAGCAACCAAAGGTTTCTGAAACTCAAAACATTTCTCAAGAATCTGCCTAAGTGAAAATATCTGATCCACACATCCCCTACCACTTCTGAATCCACATTGCTCATCACGCAATTGACTGTCAACCAGATTCTTAATTCTATTAAGAACAATCATGGAAAGAACTTTACCTGGAACAGAGAGTAGGCTGATACCCCTATAGTTATCACAAGAACTGCGATCACCTTTTTTGAAAATAGGGATAACAATAGCTCTGGTAAAATCCTTAGAAACCATGCCTTTATCATGAAAGATATTCAGAATTTCAGTCATCCAAGTGGTAACCGAAACATTCCCAGCTCTAAGCATTTCGGTAGTAATTTCATCTACCCCTGGGGATTTATGTAGTTTAAGTTTAGAAACAGCCAAAATAACTTCAGATTGTGTTATAGGGCCAACATTAAAGCTACCAATGCATCTATCATCATTGCAAACAATGGGAGTAGAATTAACTACATTGTTTAGAACATCACTGAAATGCTCAGCCCATCTAGCCATGACAGAATCCTCCCCTTCTATAACCTTACCTTGTTTATCCTTCAATCCTTGTATGCCTGTCCGTTTTCTACCACACAAAACATTAACTATCTGGTACAGCTCTCTGCTGTCTAACTGCTTCCTCAGCTTTGCCAGCCAAACCATCAAGCCAAAGATTCTTATCAGCAGCTAACTGATCTTTTACACGTTTATTAAGTTCTCTGTAATGCTTTCTATTAGGACTAGTAGAGTATTGATTAAAGACATTCCTGCAGTTCTTTCTTTCCGAAATAAGCTCAAGTGCCTTATCACTCAGATAATTCTGCCTCTTCTGCTCCTTTTTTCCTAAAAGAGTACTGTTAGTGTCCAAAAAACCTGTTTAAAATGATCCCATTCTTCCTCAACTTCAGTAGTAAGCAAACCATGATTGTCATAATGACTAAGTAACCTATCATGGTAAGCTTTGGCTATAACTGGATCTTTCAGAGCTTCAGTATTAAAAGTAAATTTTTTAACCCTAGCACAACACTTTTTAAGTTTGTTGCAAGACACTTTTAACAAGGTAATGGTCAGATCCAATTTCAGCTCCCCTATATGCCCTGGTATTCCTAACAGAACTAGCCCATTTGCTGTTAATTAATATATAATCAATCATATTCTTATGCAGCCCATCAGGTGAAACCCATGTGTACTTATGTATGTCGCGGTGTTTGTAATAAGTGTTAGTTATTCTGAATCCATTGAGTTTACATACCTGTAGGAGACGTTGCCCATTGCCATTGCAGCTACCAATACCAAAAGGGCCTATTACTCCTCCCCAAAGGTCAGAGTCAGTACCAACTTTGGCATTGAAGTCACCAAGAAGAAGGGTAATATCTCCTTTCTTGACAGAATTCAAAATATCCTGAAGTTGTTCATAAAACCTATCCTTCTCATTCTCATCAGCATCCTCAGTGGGGGCATAACAGCAGATAACATTCAAGTCTTTAACGCTTGTCTGAAATTTTGCTGTAAGAAACCTTTCATTAATGCACTCATATCCTAGAAGAGCATCGCTAGCGTGTCTGCTGAGAAGCAGACGCACACTAACTTATAAAGGTGGATAAATTCACATTACAATACGCTATCATATTTCCAATCCACTCAAATAACTTTAATTATAAAGTGACAGTCAAAATATTAAAGTGGCAACAATCAGATTAATATGAATTAAAATGATTATACCCTGATTGAAGATTTGTCGATAACGAAAACGGAGTTCCGCTGGACTACAGTTGTGCACTCGGGAATAATAAACAATTATGTCGAAGACAGGAGACCGAACACGGGTCCTATTAACACCATCACCCCGCACAGAATCCCTTCCACCAGCTGAAGCAAGGCAATAACTGAGGCAACCCCGGGAATTCTCCGACACTAGGGGCCAATCAGATGCCATCCCCTGGCAAACACAACGTCCGCAGTTATGACACAAGTGGGACGAAGTCTTGTTGCCAGATCCCAAAAGTAAAAAAAAAAAAAGAAATTACAAACACTAATAGGTCCGTGACCTATCATATATAGTGTAATAATAACTACGTTAAGCGGTAAAATTAATTAATAATATCAATTCTAATATAAACTCATTAGTTCAAGGTAATTGTAGAATGTCGCGACGACCATTTATCAATGTTCGTCGCAACATAAACGTATCTGTTGTAAAATGTTTTGAATATCACCCCTGTATATAGTTAATATTAATTTTAATATCAAACATAATTTAATTATGTTTAATTATTTTTAAAGCATAATTTAATTCTAATTTGTAATAATTAAAATACACGATTTATTAATTATAATAAAATAATTTAATTTTTAATTTGCATGCTTTTTTATGGCTCATCCATAAAAAAAAATTATCTTGCTGTGACACGCGTATGTCTATATTAGGGTGGGGAGATACAGTTCAGCAGATGGACGTAATTTATTGGTGGCCTGCAGATCACAAGTATGGAATTCGTGCATAAATATTGGAGGCCACTAGGATGGACCTCCTAATGTTTCAGGGTGAGCGTCATGGCCCCCACAAGGGGGGGGGGGGCGCTGACAGGGCTCTAGCCTGCGGGCCCGGGATTAGAGGGGGGGCGTGGCAGAAAAGTCAAAAAGCGACAAAGCGACTTTATAAAATATTAGCTTTTGTTTTGTCTATCCAACTAAAATTAATTATTTCATTAGGCACATTACATTTTCCTCTCATCATACAGAGTGGAATGCAACCTCAATTTCCCGAAAACCGAAAAGCTTCTAAAGAACCTGTACAAGATTTCAGAATTTCCGTAGTTTACCCATTATTGGATTTTATTATCAATGATTTAAAGACAATATTTGAAGCAGCAGATACCATATATGAACTATTCACACCCATTTTGAACTTCCAGAACTTAGACGATGGTCATCTTACCGCAAAAGCAGCAAAACTTGTAAATACGTATGAGAAAGATCTGTCAGAAGACACTGCACGAAATCCTTCACCTTAAAAATATTCACAAGACAGTTTTTGGCACTGAAAGTAGCCTAATTAGACTTCTGAACGCAATTTACGACAAAAAACTTCAAGATATATTTGCCAATATCTGCCTCGCCATTAAACTGTTTTGTGCAGTAACAGTTATTGTTTCTTCAGCTGAAAGATCGTTCAGCAGACTGGCAAATTCATTGAAAACATGACAAAGAAGCACAACTAGTCAAGAGCGACTTAGTCATCTAGCAATTTTGTGCATCGAAAACGATTTAACTAAGCAGTTGATTTTACTGAAGTTATTGAAAAATTTGCTGCGACCAAAGCTAGAAAATATACTTTGAGATAATTTTTGATATTATTGTAAGTTTTTATTATATAAATCCATATAGTTTTTAAAAAAAAAATATAAATATTACTTTTGTGTCATCATTTAAGATGACTTATTTTATCTTAATCCTGTAGAGCAGCACGCTGCCCTTAACCTTAACTGTAGGTAGGGGATCCTGGCCTGGGGGTCCTAGTGAGCGTGCTCGTTGATGGACCTTCCGGTGATTACATCCTTTGCCAGGTCACAAGGGCTAAATTTGCGAGTCCACAAGGATCCCATGGGCTCAGAGGAGGTCGAGGAAGAAGAAGATTCACTGCACAACTGGAGGGTGGGGGAAGAGGAGGAGGAGTAGGCCGAACCATCCACTCATGGTTCTTCTTCAGGTGGAACTAAATAGCTTAACATTCCTGCAACTAGCGACCTATCCACATCTAAAACCTATCTGTTTCCCTTTCTCACTGGGGGGGGGGGGGAAGGGGGGTTCAGTTGTCCCTTTCACACCGAGGGTTTTAGTTGTCCCTGTTTCACAGAGGGTTTTAGCTGTCTCACCGAAGGATTTGCCGTCCTTTTATCACCAAGGCTTTGGTTGTCTCTTCCTCACCGAGGGTTTTGGTTGTCCCTTTCAAACCAAGGGCTTTGGTTGTCCCTTTCTAACCAAGGGCTTTGGTTGTCTCTTTCTCACCGATAGTTTCTTGTCTCTTTCTCACTGAGGGTTTCGGTTGTCCCTTTCTCACAGAGGGTTTTTGTTGTCCATTTATCATGGAGGATTTTTGTTGTCTCTTTCTCACTGGGTTTTGGTTGTCTCTTTCTCACCGAGAGTTTTGGTTGTCTCTTCCTCACCGAGGGTTTCGGTTGTCCCTTTATCATGAAGGGTTTTTGTTGTCTCTTTCCCACCGGTTTTGGTTGTATCTTTCTCACTGAGGGTTTTGATTGTATCCTTCTCACATAGGGTTTTCGTTGTCTCATTCTAACTGAGAGTTTTGGTTGTCTATTCCTCACTGAGGGTTTTGGATCTCCCTTTCTCATGAAGGGTTTTGGTTGTCTCAATCTCACCGAGGATATTTGGTTGCCCCTTTCTTATGTAGGTTTTTGTTGTCCCTTTATCATGGAGAGTTTTTGTTGTCTCTTTCTCGCCGGGTTTTGGTTGTCTTTTTCTCACCGAGAGTTTTGGTTGTCTCTTCCTCACCGAGGGTTTCGGTTGTCCCTTTATCATGGAGGGTTTTTGTTGTCTCTTTCTCACTTAGGGTTTCGGTTGTATCCTTCTCACAAAGGGTTTTCGTTGTATCCTTCTCACATAGGGTTTTCGTTGTCTCTTTCTCACTGAGAGTTTTGGTTGTCTCTTCCTCACCGAGGGTTTCGGTTGTCCCTTTATCATGGAGGGTTTTTGTTGTCTCTTTCTCACTTAGGGTTTCGGTTGTATCCTTCTCACATAGGGTTTTCGTTGTATCCTTCTCACATAGGGTTTTCTTTGTCTCTTTCTCACTGAGAGTTTTGGTTGTCTCTTCCTCACCGAGGGTTTCGGTTGTCCCTTTATCATGGAGGGTTTTTGTTGTCTCTTTCTCACTGAGGGTTTCGGTTGTATCCTTCTCACATAGGGCTTTCGTTGTATCCTTCTCACATAGGGTTTTCGTTGTCTCTTTCTCACTGAGAGTTTCGGTTGTCTATTCCTCACTGAGGGTTTTGGATCTCCCTTTCTCACAAAGGGTTTTGGTTGTCTCAATCTCACCGAGGATATTTGGTTGTCCCTTTCTTATGTAGGTTTTTGTTGTCTCTTTCTCACCGGGTTTTGGTTGTCTTTTCTCACTGGGTTTTGGTTGTCTCTCACCGAGAGTTTTGGTTGTCTCTTTATCATGGAGGGTTTTTGTTGTCTCTTTCTCACCGGGTTTTGGCTGTATCTTTCTCACTGAGGGTTTTGGTTGTATCCTTCTCACATAGGGTTTTCGTTGTCTCTTTCTCACTGAGAGTTTCGGTTGTCTATTCCTCACTGATGGTTTTGGATCTCCCTTTCTCACAAAGGGTTTTGGTTGTCTCAATCTCACCGAGGATATTTGGTTGTCCCTTTCTTTTATGTAGGTTTTTGTTGTCTCTTTCTCACCGGGTTTTGGTTGTCTTTTCTCACTGGGTTTTGGTTGTCTCTCACCGAGAGTTTTGGTTGTCTCTTTATCATGGAGGGTTTTTGTTGTCTCTTTCTCACCGGGTTTTGGCTGTATCTTTCTCACCGAGGGTTTTGGTTGTATCCTTCTCACATAGGGTTTTCGTTGTCTCTTTCTCACTGAGTGTTTTGGTTATCTATTCCTCACTGAGGGTTTTGGATCTCCCTTTCTCACGAAGGGTTTGGTTGTCTCAATCTCACCGAGGATATTTGGTTGTCCCTTTCTTATGTAGGTTTTTGTTGTCTCTTTCTCACCGGGTTTTGGTTGTCTCTTTCTCACTGGGTTTTGGTTGTCTCTCACCGAGAGTTTTGGTTGTCTCTTTATCATGGAGGGTTTTTGTTGTCTCTTTCTCACCGGGTTTTGGCTGTATCTTTCTCACTGAGGGTTTTGGTTGTATCCTTCTCACTGAGGGTTTTGGTTGTATCCTTCTCACATAGGGTTTTCGTTGTCTCTTTCTCATTGAGTGTTTTGGTTATCTATTCCTCACTGAGGGTTTTGGATCTCCCTTTCTCACGAAGGGTTTGGTTGTCTCAATCTCACCGAGGATATTTGGTTGTCCCTTTCTTATGTAGGTTTTTGTTGTCTCTTTCTCATTGGGTTTTGGTTGTGTCTTTCTCACTGGGTTTTGGTTGTCTCTTTCTCATCGAAAGTTTGGCTGTCTCTTCCTCACCGAGGGTTTCGGTTGTCCCTTTATCATGGAGGGTTTTTGTTGTCTCTTTCTCACTGAGGGTTTCGGTTGTATCCTTCTCACATAGGGCTTTCGTTGTATCCTTCTCACATAGGGTTTTCGTTGTCTCTTTCTCACTGAGAGTTTCGGTTGTCTATTCCTCACTGAGGGTTTTGGATCTCCCTTTCTCACAAAGGGTTTTGGTTGTCTCAATCTCACAGAGGATATTTGGTTGTCCCTTTCTTATGTAGGTTTTTGTTGTCTCTTTCTCACCGGGTTTTGGTTGTCTTTTCTCACTGGGTTTTGGTTGTCTCTCACCGAGAGTTTTGGTTGTCTCTTTATCATGGAGGGTTTTTGTTGTCTCTTTCTCACCGGGTTTTGGCTGTATCTTTCTCACTGAGGGTTTTGGTTGTATCCTTCTCACATAGGGTTTTCGTTGTCTCTTTCTCACTGAGAGTTTCGGTTGTCTATTCCTCACTGATGGTTTTGGATCTCCCTTTCTCACAAAGGGTTTTGGTTGTCTCAATCTCACCGAGGATATTTGGTTGTCCCTTTCTTATGTAGGTTTTTGTTGTCTCTTTCTCACCGGGTTTTGGTTGTCTTTTCTCACTGGGTTTTGGTTGTCTCTCACCGAGAGTTTTGGTTGTCTCTTTATCATGGAGGGTTTTTGTTGTCTCTTTCTCACCGGGTTTTGGCTGTATCTTTCTCACTGAGGGTTTTGGTTGTATCCTTCTCACATAGGGTTTTCGTTGTCTCTTTCTCACTGAGTGTTTTGGTTATCTATTCCTCACTGAGGGTTTTGGATCTCCCTTTCTCACGAAGGGTTTGGTTGTCTCAATCTCACCGAGGATATTTGGTTGTCCCTTTCTTATGTAGGTTTTTGTTGTCTCTTTCTCACCGGGTTTTGGTTGTCTCTTTCTCACTGGGTTTTGGTTGTCTCTCACCGAGAGTTTTGGTTGTCTCTTTATCATGGAGGGTTTTTGTTGTCTCTTTCTCACCGGGTTTTGGCTGTATCTTTCTCACTGAGGGTTTTGGTTGTATCCTTCTCACTGAGGGTTTTGGTTGTATCCTTCTCACATAGGGTTTTCGTTGTCTCTTTCTCATTGAGTGTTTTGGTTATCTATTCCTCACTGAGGGTTTTGGATCTCCCTTTCTCACGAAGGGTTTGGTTGTCTCAATCTCACCGAGGATATTTGGTTGTCCCTTTCTTATGTAGGTTTTTGTTGTCTCTTTCTCATTGGGTTTTGGTTGTGTCTTTCTCACTGGGTTTTGGTTGTCTCTTTCTCATCGAAAGTTTGGCTGTCTCTTCCTCACCGAGGGTTTCGGTTGTCCCTTTATCGTGGAGGGTTTTTATTGTCTCTTTCTAACTGAGGGTTTCGGTTGTATCCTTCTCACATAGGGTTTTCGTTGTCTCTTTCTCACTGAGAGTTTTGGTTGTCTATTCCTCACTGAGGGTTTTGGATCTCCCTTTCTCACGAAGGGTTTTGGTTGTCTCAATCTCACCGAGGATATTTGGTTGTCCCTTTCTTATGTAGTTTTTGTTGTCTCTTTCTCATTGGGTTTTGGTTGTGTCTTTCTCACTGGGTTTTGGTTGTCTCTTTCTCACCGAAAGTTTGGCTGTCTCTTCCTCACCGAGGGTTTCGGTTGTCCCTTTATCGTGGAGGGTTTTTGTTGTCTCTTTCTCACTTAGGGTTTCGGTTGTATCCTTCTCACATAGGGTTTTCGTTGTATCCTTCTCACATAGGGTTTTCGTTGTATCCTTGTCACATAGGGTTTTCGTTGTCTCTTTCTCACTGAGAGTTTTGGTTGTCTCTTCCTCACCGAGGGTTTCGGTTGTCCCTTTATCATGGAGGGTTTTTGTTGTCTCTTTCTCACTTAGGGTTTCGGTTGTATCCTTCTCACATAGGGTTTTCGTTGTATCCTTCTCACATAGGGTTTTCGTTGTATCCTTCTCACATAGGGTTTTCGTTGTCTCTTTCTCACTGAGAGTTTTGGTTGTCTCTTCCTCACCGAGGGTTTCGGTTGTCCCTTTATCATGGAGGGTTTTTGTTGTCTCTTTCTCACTGAGGGTTTCGGTTGTATCCTTCTCACATAGGGTTTTCGTTGTATCCTTCTCACATAGGGTTTTCGTTGTCTCTTTCTCACTGAGAGTTTCGGTTGTCTATTCCTCACTGAGGGTTTTGGATCTCCCTTTCTCACAAAGGGTTTTGGTTGTCTCAATCTCACCGAGGATATTTGGTTGTCCCTTTCTTATGTAGGTTTTTGTTGTCTCTTTCTCACCGGGTTTTGGTTGTCTCTTTCTCACTGGGTTTTGGTTGTCTCTCACCGAGAGTTTTGGTTGTCTCTTTATCATGGAGGGTTTTTGTTGTCTCTTTCTCACCGGGTTTTGGCTGTATCTTTCTCACTGAGGGTTTTGGTTGTATCCTTCTCACATAGGGTTTTCGTTGTCTCTTTCTCACTGAGTGTTTTGGTTATCTATTCCTCACTGATGGTTTTGGATCTCCCTTTCTCACGAAGGGTTTTGGTTGTCTCAATCTCACCGAGGATATTTGGTTGTCCCTTTCTTATGTAGGTTTTTGTTGTCTCTTTCTCACCGGGTTTTGGTTGTCTCTTTCTCACTGGGTTTTGGTTGTCTCTCACCGAGAGTTTTGGTTGTCTCTTTATCATGGAGGGTTTTTGTTGTCTTTTTCTCACTGAGGGTTTTGGTTGTATCCTTCTCACTGAGGGTTTTGGTTGTATCCTTCTCACATAGGGTTTTCGTTGTCTCTTTCTCACTGAGTGTTTTGGTTATCTATTCCTCACTGAGGGTTTTGGATCTCCCTTTCTCACGAAGGGTTTTGGTTGTCTCAATCTCACCGAGGATATTTGGTTGTCCCTTTCTTATGTAGTTTTTGTTGTCTCTTTCTCACCGGGTTTTGGTTGTCTCTTTCTCACTGGGTTTTGGTTGTCTCTTTCTCACCGAAAGTTTGGCTGTCTCTTCCTCACCGAGGGTTTCGGTTGTCCCTTTATCGTGGAGGGTTTTTATTGTCTCTTTCTAACTGAGGGTTTCGGTTGTCCCTTTATCGTGGAGGGTTTTTATTGTCTCTTTCTAACTGAGGGTTTCGGTTGTATCCTTCTCACATAGGGTTTTCGTTGTCTCTTTCTCACTGAGAGTTTTGGTTGTCTATTCCTCACTGAGGGTTTTGGATCTCCCTTTCTCACAAAGGGTTTTGGTTGTCTCAATCTCACCGAGGATATTTGGTTGTCCCTTTCTTATGTAGGTTTTTGTTGTCTCTTTCTCACCGGGTTTTGGTTGTCTCTTTCTCACTGGGTTTTGGTTGTCTCTCACCGAGAGTTTTGGTTGTCTCTTTATCATGGAGGGTTTTTGTTGTCTCTTTCTCACCGGGTTTTGGCTGTATCTTTCTCACTGAGGGTTTTGGTTGTATCCTTCTCACTGAGGGTTTTGGTTGTATCCTTCTCACATAGGGTTTTCGTTGTCTCTTTCTCACTGAGTGTTTTGGTTATCTATTCCTCACTGAGGGTTTTGGATCTCCCTTTCTCACGAAGGGTTTGGTTGTCTCAATCTCACCGAGGATATTTGGTTGTCCCTTTCTTATGTAGGTTTTTGTTGTCTCTTTCTCATTGGGTTTTGGTTGTGTCTTTCTCACTGGGTTTTGGTTGTCTCTTTCTCACCGAAAGTTTGGCTGTCTCTTCCTCACCGAGGGTTTCGGTTGTCCCTTTATCGTGGAGGGTTTTTATTGTCTCTTTCTAACTGAGGGTTTCGGTTGTCCCTTTATCGTGGAGGGTTTTTATTGTCTCTTTCTAACTGAGGGTTTCGGTTGTATCCTTCTCACATAGGGTTTTCGTTGTCTCTTTCTCACTGAGAGTTTTGGTTGTCTATTCCTCACTGAGGGTTTTGGATCTCCCTTTCTCACGAAGGGTTTTGGTTGTCTCAATCTCACCGAGGATATTTGGTTGTCCCTTTCTTATGTAGGCTTTTGTTGTCTCTTTCTCATTGGGTTTTGGTTGTGTCTTTCTCACTGGGTTTTGGTTGTCTCTTTCTCACCGAAAGTTTGGCTGTCTCTTCCTCACCGAGGGTTTCGGTTGTCCCTTTATCGTGGAGGGTTTTTATTGTCTCTTTCTAACTGAGGGTTTCGGTTGTATCCTTCTCACATAGGGTTTTCGTTGTCTCTTTCTCACTGAGAGTTTTGGTTGTCTATTCCTCACTGAGGGTTTTGGATCTCCCTTTCTCACGAAGGGTTTTGGTTGTCTCAATCTCACCGAGGATATTTGGTTGTCCCTTTATTATGTAGTTTTTGTTGTCTCTTTCTCATTGGGTTTTGGTTGTGTCTTTCTCACTGGGTTTTGGTTGTCTCTTTCTCACCGAAAGTTTGGCTGTCTCTTCCTCACCGAGGGTTTCGGTTGTCCCTTTATCGTGGAGGGTTTTTATTGTCTCTTTCTAACTGAGGGTTTCGGTTGTCCATTTATCGTGGAGGGTTTTTAATGTCTCTTTCTAACTGAGGGTTTCGGTTGTATCCTTCTCACATAGGGTTTTCGTTGTCTCTTTCTCACTGAGAGTTTTGGTTGTCTATTCCTCACTGAGAGTTTTGGATCTCCCTTTCTGAAGAAGGGCTTTGGTTGTCTCAATCTCACCGAGGATATTTGGTTGTCCCTTTCTTATGTAGGCTTTTGTTGTCTCTTTCTCACCGGGTTTTGGTTGTGTCTTTCTCATTGAGTTTTGGTTGTCTCTTTCTCACCGAGAGTTTTGGTTGTCTCTTCCTCACCGAGGGTTTTGGCGTCTCTTCCTCACCGAGGGTTTTGGCGTCTCTTCCTCACAGAGGGCTTTGGTTGTCTCTTCCTCACCAAGGGTTTTGGTTGTCCCTTTCTCACGGTGGGGTTTGGTTGTCTCTTTATCACCGACGGTTTTAGATATCCCTTTCTCACCGAGGGTTTTAGATGTCCCTTTCTCACCGAGGGTTTTAGATGTCCCTTTCTCACCGAGGGTTTTCATTGTCCCTTTCTCACTGATGGTTTCGGTTGTCCCTTTCTCATCGAGAGTTTTCACTGTCCTCTTTCTCACCAAGGGTTTTCGTTGTCCCTTTCTCACTGAGGGTTCTGGTTGTTTCTTTTTCACTGAGGGTTTTGGTTGTCTCTTCCTTACCAAGGGTTTTGGTTGTCTCTTTCTCACCAAGGTTTTTCGTGAGGATTCTGATTGTCCCTTTCATATCAAGGTTGTCCCTTTTTCACCGAGGGTTTCGGTTGTCTCTTTCTCACTGAGGGTTTTCGTTGTCCCTTTCTCACCGAGGGTTTTCGTTGTCCCTTTCTCACTGAGGGTTCTGGTTGTTTCTTTATCACTGAGGGTTTTGGTTGTCTCTTCCTTACCAAGGGTTTTGGTTCTCTTTCTCACCAAGGTTTTTCGTGAGAGTTCTGGTTGTCTCTTTCTCATGGAAGGTTTTGGTTGTCCCTTTATCATTGAGAGTTTTGGTTGTCCCTTTCTCACCGAGTTCTTTAGCTGTCCTTTTCTCACTATGGGTTTTAGTTGTTCCTTGTTCTTATAAATGTTGCTTTTAGTCATCATTGAAAAATGGATTAAAAAATGTCGACAAAAAATGGGACAGCAAGATTATCTTTGACAAAATTTCTAGAAATAATTAACTCTGTCCGAAAATGCAGGTTCAATGCACCCGTTATACTTAAGTAATATCGCCTCAGTGGCCGAGTGATTGGTGTGTTGACGAAGGCGCCCTAAGGCGGTCATGGCTTGGCTGCTGATCAAAAGGGTCTCTATTCGAGCTCCGGATGAGTTGAGATGTTTCTCGTGAGGCTTCTCTGCTGAGGTCTCGTTTTCCTCACAGATTTTCGCTATGCTATATTTGCACAGATCGACTCCTGTTAGACCTTACGATAAGCAAGTTTTAGTGACGGGCTGAATCTAGTAGAGGGAGGGGGGGGGGGGGGGGGCGAGGGGCCATGTCTCCCACCCTTTGAGAATGTTACTAATTGAAACGGGGAGAAAAAAAATATAAATCACACATATAAATGTATTATCCGTATTTTTTTTAAGAAATTTGTTAGAACGAGTGAATAAATACCTCCTCAAGCAGCTGCTTGCCACAGAGGTCTTAACAGGAGCCTGTCAGTTTATATGCCACAGTAGAAAGTCTGAGATGATGGCAGGACCTCAGCAGAAAACAACACGAACATCCATGCCTTACCCGGGGCTCGAACCCAGGTCCCGTAGATCAGTAGCCAAGCGTGCTAACCACTCGGCCACGGGACGGCTTGAACGAGTGAAACAAAAGGAAAATAGCTTTCCTGGAATGACGTTCCTGTTCATTTCGGCTGTTGCTTCACCTAATTTTTTTCTAGATCCAGGACTTTTTGGGTATAATATTTTTCTTGTAATATCAGTTTTAGTTTCGAGGACATAATCATTACTACATATCTGCTTTTCAGGAAATAAACGCTTTATGTATTCGAGTAAAATTGTGTTCCATTCGATTTCTTGGATCATTTTTGTAGGAATGCTCAGGTATTGAGAGAATTGCAACCAACAGATACGAAATTATTCTGAGAAAATTTTCGTTAGGTGTGTAGCGTAAAAAAAAGTAACACCTTTAGATTTTTGGCGGTCAGCTAAAGATTACGAAGCAATGCTCTAGCCTCAAAATATCATTTCAAATTTTTGAATTTCTCATGGATTTTATCCTACTTCTATAAACTTTCCGGCTTTTATATAACTGTGATCTTGCAAGGACACTCATAGCAGCAACGGAGAAAGGGATCTATTGAACTGCTGTTGGATGAAAATGAGAGCATCGGATCAAGGCCATCCAGTTTGCTAACGTGGAAAGATACTTCATTGTCACGCCTTGTTGTTGTGTGTGGGGGGGGGAAATCCTACAGGCCCTGTTCCTTCTTCAAGGGGACCATTCATTCAAATCGCACAACAAATAATACGAAGACTATCTCAATAGGTTTTGTAGATTGTAATCTCAACACAGGCGTAATAGGAATTAGAATATGGGAACATATGGTTCTGAGTCTAGCGAGTACTGAGGAGACCTTGGCCCAATTGGATAGCTGAGATGCGGCGGGGGGCGGGAGGGGGGTTGCAGTAAGAAAATGTAACACTTGCTGATGTTTATTTCAGTTCAAGTTTCAAAAATGAAAGTTTCAATGCTATTATTCTTCTCTCCCTTTTACCATTGAAATGCATTTTTTTTAAATTTTAACTTACTATTTTATGCATCCATTTTTAAAGGGCATTTCTTTGTTTCAAGAAATAGGTGTAAAATGTTGCCTCTAATAGGAGTCATTGAAATGAATGGGGCTCCTAGTGTAGTGATCCATTTCTTGCAATTTATCCTTCGTCGCATGAGATCACTTACTCTTGAGAAAAGCAGAATCCTCCATTTCTCTTTTCTTTTCCTCGTGAAAGAGATCAGATTCCGGCCATACCTTCCAGAAGCTCTTCAGATTCCGGCTTCCTTTTCTCTTTAGCTGCCGACGGGACAAAAGCTTCATCAGCAAACAGAGCCATTAGGAACGCTGCCAGGTGCTTAGAGGACTAGTCGGAAGCTTAAACCTATCTCTGACGTCACTAGTGTCGTCATTCGAGGTACCAACTTGAATCTACCGGCTATTCCACTCGTACAAGTATTTAGTCCCCCCCGCCCTCCTTCGTAAGTAGCCGAGAGAAATTATGGAAGCCCTCGGATCGATCAACCGGTCGACCGGAAGTTGCTGTGACTGGATGAACCGGTTTAGACCCTAATCTTGGCCACCTCATGCTAATGTTCCTGCATTTGAAAGTTGCTCGATATTTAAATAAAAAATAAATACCCGCTCAAGCAGCTGCTTGCCACAGAGGTCTGACAGGAGCCTGTCAGTTTATATGCCATAGTAGAAGGTCTGAGAGGATGGCAGAATGGGCATTATAATACTCTTCTCTCCATCGTAGTCACATTTACGATGTTTTCATGTGAATTCAGAGAATTTGGAAAATCTATTGCAGCAGTGTAGTGGATGTTTCAATAAAGGCCCTTGAGGTTCTCTGCTGATTGCCCATTAATTTGGCGTAAAAGAAAGGTTAAATAATGAAAATTAATGGGACCCAACACCTTTGCTAATAAACACTATAATTTTGGCTTCATGAACTCCTACTCTGACCTTTTGATGTGAACCAGTTTTCTTACCAATTCAGCTATAAACTTTACGAAGGTGATCTTCCTTGAGATTGGGAATTTACGATCGGGCTTTGAAAATCGTATTGAATGGAATCGTTCGATCATCATTGAATGGAAGCCTCGTGAATATTGACGAACTCAGGAGAGGGGAGGGGGGGGGAGGGAAGGAAGGATTTAACATTCGATACCAGCAGATCTAAGGGGAGAAAGGGTGGGAAGGCATCGAAATCAAAGGGGGTGGACCGCTGCTTTAAAGGGCACATTTATCAAGACATACTGCTGGCTGTTCGTTTCTGCCTTTTGTAATTAAAAGTTAATATTGAGGCATAATAGTATGCAAAAAAGTAGAGATAGGTTGTTTTATTCTTGAAACGTACTCTAGGCACGGGGAACATCGCTCCCCCCCCTTTTTTTGTACAAAATATTGAATGACTTTCACGAAGATGAAAGGAAGAAGACTTGTTAGGAGACTGACTGAATGAGACCACTGAGCATTTAAGACAGTCTTAACTTAAAGTCATTATTCTTGAATAGGAACATCGATCAGTTTCATTTTTAGACCTGTTTATCAGTATTTGAATATTTTTGAGATCAGTTTCATTTTGAGACCCCCCCTCCCCTTCATCTACTTGAAGCAGAGGCTGAAACCATTTTGAGAAAAGAGCATCACAAGGCATCTAATGATGGTCTTGTCGAGAATTAAATATTTTCGGCGATTTTTTTCGGCGATTTTTTTCCCATCCAAATAAGGTAGTAAATTAAAAAACATTAGAATTTTTTTGGTTTTACTATTTATTCCAGTAAATATCAACTAGGATATCGCAATAATTTACTTTTAAAAGTTATTTAAATATTTTTAACCATCGGTTTAGAAATTTGAAACGTAAATTAGGGTTTAAAAATAAGGTATGTTGTTTTTGTTCCGATTGTAAGAAATTCTTTCGAGTTTTTACCGCCAAATACAAGCAGACGTAATTATGCGTTATACTTTGTCGCTAGCAGATATAAAAAACAGATCAACGAGAACCATGGCATTAGCAAACGATAGTTGCGTATGCCTGATTTAAAACAACTGTAATGGGTCAAAAGGTTTTGCATTGATAACAATAACATCAAGAATAAAATCGGTTTTATTTACAATAACTCTTTGAAGAGTCCCTTAATTGATAATACCATTTCAAATGGTTCTCTTTCCGAACCCATCCTCTTCGAGACCTGTGAGTTTCGTAGCAATCAAACCACAACGATTTTTCAGCCGAAATAATTGCGGGCAAGCATTTCTGATAGGATCTGCCCTGGTGGTCTCAGGGATAACTTCATCACCATCTGTACAATCGAGAATAGTCTCAACCTTCATCGTCATCACTCTCTGTCTGCTTACCCAGAATCCACAGATCCGTTCCAGGTGTGAGGCAGGACACTAGAGATCGACTTCGTCCTCTCTAAACAGTGACGTGCAACAACCTGGCCCAGATTCCGTCAGAGGACGCTGTCGCTTCTCATACCTCATCTCTACGGCAGTGAAAGGCGGAAGTTTGCCTCCCTTCCTCTCCCATCCCCACGTCCTCTCTTCCAACCCCCACCCCCCACGCATCTTTACACGAATCTTCAGACGTGTTGCTATGTTTACTTCTTGAATAAGCTCGTGCTTTCTAGATGCCTAGAGTCGTTATCCAAATGTTGTTTTTTGAACGAGCTGTGCTCTTTCCTCTTCGGAGCTTTTTTCGCCCTCTTCGGCGACTACCGAAAGAATAAAAACATAAACAAACAAGAGCGGTGTTTTGAAAAGCAGCAGCATATGTAACGGCGCTCCAGTTTCCCTCTTCAAAAATGTTTCCTTTTTAGCTATTTCTCCATCACTGTAACCTCTTTGATAATTGCATCATCCCAGTAAATGAGAATTGCATAGTTCCGATTTGCAATCTCCTTGATCTAGGTGGAGCCAAGTGGGCCATGAATCCCCCCACCCACCCACCCTACCCCGATATGCAAAATAAACTTGCGAATATTAAAAATAAACTTGAGAATATTAAAAACTGGAGGGGCGGTGGTGGTGGCTCAGTCGGTAGCGCGCCAGGCTCGTAATCTGTAGTTCCCAGGTTCGAGTCCCAGCTGGGTCAGCGTTGAGATTTATCTCCGCAAAATTCCCCGCCCTGCCCACGGTCAGTAGGGGACACCGATGGGCTTGGAAAGACCGCCGTCCGTCGGATGGGACGTTAAGCCGTGGCCCCGTGTGCGGGAGAGAGCCATACCCTGTGCACGTTAAAGAACACGCTGGATGGCCTTGACGGGAGGCTACCATCTGTCTCCCAACAGCTGTTCTAGTGGGTCCCCTCCCTCAACCTTCTCTGAGCCTTCGGGGTCCATGTGACCTGGCCATTTAGCATATGGTGTGCAAAAAAGTGCTGCTTAGAGGTAAAACAACCCAACGTTAAAGAACACACTTGATGGCCTTGACGGGAGGCTACCATCTGTCTCCCAACAGCTGTTCCAGTGGGTCCCCTCCCCCAACCTTCTCTGAGCCTTTGGTGACCTGGCCATTTAGCCCATGGTGTGCAAAAAAGTGCCGCTCAGAGGTAAAACAATCCAAATTAAAAACTGGAATTGAATTTAAAAAATGCCCAACATCTATGAGAGAAATTTCCTACAGCGGAGGAGAGAAAATCCATGCCGAAACGATGTTTCCTTCCATTTTTAAACCAGTCATTTACTTTCTTTCTCCCATTAACTAATATTTTCTATATATGGGTCTGCCTAACCATTATAATTTACCGAGGAAAACAGTTTTCCGGGCTCAACAAAGAAAAATGTTACCAAACAAATAATGAGCAAATAAAGGGTGGATGCCATTACGGCTGATCGCTTGCTCCTTCTGCTCTTCAAAGAGTTGGGCACATTTCGTTTGATGTGCACGTTAAAGAACACGCTGGATGGCTTTGACGGGAGGATACCATCAATCTCGAAACAGCTGTTGTAATAGGGGGGTCCCCCAGGTCCCCTATTAATAAAACGTCTAATTGCTTCACGAAATTGAATTTTCATGCATCCATTGCAACGCAAGGAAGAGCTGCTTTCATCTGACGCGTCTGATTACATATTTAAAAAAAAAAACCTCAAAAACAAAGAATCTCGTGCATAAATTAGAATTTGCCTGCATCAACTCTTTTCTCTTGCCTACTTTATAAGTAAGGTCAGAACTTTTCGATTTTCCCCAATACAAAAAAAAAAACTTTATGCTGCTGTTTTCCTATTTAGATTTCTGACCTTAATTTCGTCTTCTTTAAATCTTCCTCTGCCGTATTCATTTGATTGGTCTAGCAATGTTTGCATCATGAAGCTTTGGACCCGAATAAACATCTTTTGCGAATGGAAATATCGAAAATGAACAAAAGTAACATACAAAATAAAACGAAAAGTAAAAATTTATTTAATTAATTTTAAATATGTTACGAGTTCTCATATATGAAACAATATTCAAAAATATATTTTAATACTTTTATAATGATTAAAAATAGTTTTTAAATTAATGTTCCCAAAAGGGGTTGGGGACTGAAAGGGATAATCTGATAGCATAAACAACACCCCCTCAAGCAGCTGCTTGCCACAGAGGTCTGACAGGAGCCTGTCAGTTTATATGCCATAATAGAAGATCTGTGAGGATGGCAGGACCTCAGCAGAAAAACGACACACATCCATGCCTTACCCGGGGCTCGAACCCGGTCCCTTAGATCAATAACCAAGCGTGCTAACCACTCGGCCACGGGACGGCTCTGATAGCATTATTAGAGGTCAAATTATGCAGACGTGACAGGTCAAAAGTTTACGAAACTTAACCAATACCGTGTACTTTTGACTCGAATGAATTCCAGCTCCAAATGATCTGTTTTCGCAGCCATTGAAGAATATTTATTGCTCTTTTTATTATCCAGTAAGCGCCATTGGCTCTTATGAGAAATTAAAAATAAACAAGAAGATAATTCGATTGCATGTACTTATTTATAGCTCTGGGATGAGCCACTACTACTACGTTAATTGAGTATGCAATTGCATCACATTTCGTCTACGTAATTCGTAGTAACTAGTATGAACTAGCTGGTTGCGTTGCCTCGCTATCTGCGAAACCCGTCGCTTTAGTTCATCCGACTGCTGAGTGCGATCGATGGTTCAGAGGTCGAAGTCGATTGACCCTTTGCTCTCTCCGCATCAGTTGCAGATTGACAATCAGCTGCAGGAAACTGAAATAATAGATGACCTCAGTTCAGTGCATTGCAATATTTGTGGATATCGGAGAATATTTCCGTTTCTATGATTTATGCAAAGAATCGCTCGAGGAAATTCCACAGATGCTTCGATGACGCTTTTCGGTCGGCTCTTCTGCTTGCATCGATACTAAAAGCTGCTAAATCGTAATCTTTTTTGGAAGGGGGAACTTTTTTGAAAGCTAATAAAACTGATTGTTGGGGGGGGGGGCGAATCCACAAAGTAAGACTGTTTTGCTTGCAAAAAAAAATGTTCTCACCAGATCCAGCTAGAAAATTATTTACTATTTCCAGTTGTTTTTTGAATGATTGGTACATTGCGGGCCCGGATATAGAAACAAACAATGATTGAGCCGGAACCGAGTTCCGGTATAAAAATTTTCCCTCGGTTTTAGTGAGTTGGGTTGTTTTACCTCTGAGCGACATTTTTTTGCACACCATGGGCTAAATGGCCAGGTCACATGGACCCCGAAGGCTCAGAGAAGGTTGGCGGGGGGGGGGGGGAGACCCACAGGAACAGCTGTTGGGAGACAGATGGTAGCCTCCCATCAAGGCCATCCAGCGTGTTCTTTAACGTACACGCGGAGCCACGGCTTAACGTCCCATCCGACGGACGGCGACCTTTCCAAGTCCACCGGTGTCCCCTACTGACCGTGGGGAAGGGCGGGGAGTTTTGCGGAGATAAATCTCAACGCTGACCCAGCTGGGACTCGAAACTGAGAACTACAGATTACGAGCCTGGCGCGCTACCAACTGAGCCACTCCTTCCCCCGTTTTAGCGGTCGTTAAAGAAACTTTTTAAAATTACCTTTAACGTTTATAGGTTTAGTATTGTTTTCGTAGCCGTTCGAATTACAAAGCCAATTCGAAATTACTCATAACAAAAAACAAAACTTAAAACTTGTGTCGTCATCAAGAGAAACAATTGCACCGCATATTCAGATCATTAACAGTTAATGCCAAAGGTAATTATTTCACATTAATTGTTAGTGATCTGCATCTATTCATATTTTTCATTAGCATTTGTTAGACTATTATCCCATTCCGGAGATAAATAAACGAAATGTTTCTGCACAATAGTTTGACGAACAAACACATCAACTAAATTAAAACTTCTACTGAATCTAGTATTTTGAAACTACTTTGAGACTTAATAGAAGGACACTCTTCGGGCTAGATGAACGCATTGCACTGTTTCGGAAAGAAAAAAAGTTTATATTGTAGGAAAGGTACACAGATGTTCGATATGGGTACCGTGAATCATCTTGTAAAGATTCGCTTTAAGATCCAGTACATCCCAAATTCTGCATTTTCTGTCTCATCAATCAACAGACACAATTGCGCAGCATATTCAGACCATTAACAGTTATGATAGGTGAGTATGCCACATTAATAACAGTCGTTAATGGTAAAGGTGAGTTGGGTTGTTTTACCTCTGAGCGGCACTTTTTTGCACACCATGGGCTAAATGGCCAGGTCACATGGACCCCGAAGGCTCAGAGAAGGTTGGGGCAGGGGACCCACTGGAACGGCTGTTGGGAGACATATGATAGCCTCCCGTCAAGGCCATCCAGCGTGTTCTTTAATGTGCACAGGGTATGTCTCTCCCACACATGGGGCCACGGCTTAACGTCCCATCCGACGGACGGCGGCCTTTCCAAGCCCATCGGTGTCCCTACTGACCGTGGGCAGGGCGGGGAATTTTGCGGAGATAAATCTCAACGCTAACCCAGCTGGGACTCGAACCTGGGAACTACAGATTACGAGCCTGGCGCGCTACCGACTGAGCTACCCCCGCCCCAATGGTAAAGGTGAGTATGCCACATTAATAACAGTCGTTAATGGTAAAGGTGAGTACGCCACATTAATAACAGTCGTTAATGGTAAAGGTGAGTATGCCACATTAATAACAGTCGTTAATGGTAAAGGTGAGTACGCCACATTAATAACAGTCGTTAATGGTAAAGGTGAGTATGCCACATTAATAGCAGTCGTTAATGGTAAAGGTGAGTATGCCACATTAACCGTTATTAATAGTCTGAAGGAATGCATATGCTGTGCAATTGTGTCTGTTAATAATGACACAATGTGCAGAATATGAGATGAACTGTATTTTAAGGAGAATCTTTATAAAGTAACTAATTTTTACTCATAGTGATCATCTGTACACTTTCTTACGCAGTAAAAAATGTGTTTTTTTTTTAGAACTAGTATAATGTGTGGATCTGCTATGTGCAGTTTTCTTGCACTAAATTTTCCAAGTAGTTGGTCCTTCAGCTGGAAGCATTAATGCTGGAGGAGGCATGCTCCAAACTAGGGTAAACCGGAAGACTACTGAACACATTTGGCCTGAAAAAAAAATTATGATCTGCGTGCGAAAGTATAAAAAATATCAAAAAATTCGATTATGTTCACTTCTGGCCTGCGAAAAGCTCCCAAAAATGAAGAAGAGCATTACTACTTGAAAAGTCAATTCATAGCTTTGTTCTAAAGTAATGGGCTCACCACTTTGAATGGCTGATACAGTTAATTCGTCTTTCTACCGCGAATATGGGGATGGGTTTTGCTCAGTCGTTAGCGAATCACGCTCGCAATCTGCAGTTCCCAGTTTCGAATCCCACCTGTGTCTCAGCGTTGAAATTTATCTACCTCAGCAGCCTCAGGGAGATGGAGGTCACCCACTGCTGGTGTCCGCTGACAAGTGACCCTGGACCCGGGGGTCAGCGACCTTGCCACATGGCCGAAGCGGAGAAGGTAGAAGAGTGTTGGCAATGACGAAGGAGTCTGTTAACCACCTGTCATCGGTGAGTAGTGAGCACCGACGGGCTTGGAAAGGCCGCCGTCCTTCAGGGGGGACGGGAAGACGTGTTCCGTGTGCAGGAAAACCATACCCTGCAGGTACTAAAGAACACGCTGGATATGGCTTTGACGGGAGGCTACCATCTGTGTATCCTAACAGCTGTCCACTAGATACCTTTTCCCCAATCTTCTCTCAGCCTTTGGGGGGGGGGGGTCCTTGTGACCTGGCCATTTATTCCAATTTCAAAGGAGAAATAACCCACCCCCAAACCACCTTTACGTCTACAAAATCAGTGAGAAACTCCTAAAATAGAACATCGCTGTCTGTCTTACTCAGAAGGAGGGGGGGGGGGGTTGTTTTACCTCTGCGCGGCACTTTTTTGCACACCATGGGCTAAATGGCCAGGTCACATGGACCCCGCAGGATCAGAGAATGTTGGGGGAGGGGACTCACTGGAACAGCTGTTGGGAGACAGGTGGTAGCCTCCCGTCAAGGCCATCCAGCGTGTTCTTTAACGTGCACAAGGTATGGCTCTCCCGCACTCGGGCCCACGGCTTAACGTCCCATCCAACGGACGGCGGCCTTTCCAAGCCCATCGGTGTCCCCTACTGACCGTGGGCGGGGAATTTTGCGGAGATAAATCTCAACGCTGACCCAGTTGGGACTCGAACCTGGGAACTACAGATTACGAGCCTGGCGCGCTACCGACTGAGCCACCCCCGCCCCGGGTGGCTCAGTCAGTAGCAAGAGAGCGCAGGTTAGGAATCCGATTTCCATTAAAGGAGAGCGGACTGATCCCCCCCCCCCCCTCGGCAAAGGAGAATCTCTTCGTGACCAATACAATCAAATCATAAAATGCAGACGTACACTTTTCGATACTTGCAGACGGCGCCGAAAGGAGTCGGCTGCTCAGGAATGTCGATTCGATTTTTCTCTCTCAGCCGATTGATTGGTTGCGAAGGGTCTGCTGCCAAATGCCTTTCTCATCGGTTATTCGGAGCTCTGTCTTTTTTTTCCCACGTTAAAAGGAAAACATCTCGGTGCACATTAAAAAGCTAAGAATGGAAATTGAAACGACAAATTAAATTTTAAAGAAATTATGACCTACTTGAAAATGCAAGCGACGTGGAAGAATGCTTTATTTGCAAACGATCGCTTGCTGGAGATGATTTGACCAGGGATTTTTTGGGCTCAGGTACAGTCGCTCAAAAAAGTATCCGAACACTATGGTTGATTGAAGAATTCAGAAAAATATCTGGCAACGATTTTTTTAGAAATTAGTGATCTGATAACTTCGTGTCACGTGATTACAGAATTCAGGAAAAATCTCTGGAGCGTGTACAGCAACTGTACAATTAAATTTTAAAGAAATTATGACCTACTTGAAAATGCAAGCGACGTGGAAGAATGCTTTATTTGCAAACGATCGCTTGCTGGAGATGATTTGACCAGGGATTTTTTGGGCTCAGGTACAGTCGCTCAAAAAAGTATCCGAACACTATGGTTGATTGAAGAATTCAGAAAAATATCTGGCAACGATTTTTTTAGAAATTAGTGATCTGATAACTTCGTGTCACGTGATTACAGAATTCAGGAAAAATCTCTGGAGCGTGTACAGCAACTGTACAATTAAATTTTAAAGAAATTATGACCTACTTGAAAATGCAAGCGACGTGGAAGAATGCTTTATTTGCAAACGATCGCTTGCTGGAGATGATTTGACCAGGGATTTTTTGGGCTCAGGTACAGTCGCTCAAAAAAGTATCCGAACACTATGGTTGATTGAAGAATTCAGAAAAATATCTGGCAACGATTTTTTTAGAAATTAGTGATCTGATAACTTCGTGTCACGTGATTACAGAATTCAGGAAAAATCTCTGGAGCGTGTACAGCAACTGTACAATTAAATTTTAAAGAAATTATGACCTACTTGAAAATGCAAGCGACGTGGAAGAATGCTTTATTTGCAAACGATCGCTTGCTGGAGATGATTTGACCAGGGATTTTTTGGGCTCAGGTACAGTCGCTCAAAAAAGTATCCGAACACTATGGTTGATTGAAGAATTCAGAAAAATATCTGGCAACGATTTTTTTAGAAATTAGTGATCTGATAACTTCATGTCACGTGATTACAGAATTCAGGAAAAATCTCTGGAGCGTGTACAGCAACTGTACAATTAAATTTTAAAGAAATTATGACCTACTTGAAAATGCAAGCGACGTGGAAGAATGCTTTATTTGCAAACGATCGCTTGCTGGAGATGATTTGACCAGGGATTTATTGGGCTCAGGTACAGTCGCTCAAAAAAGTATCCGAACACTATGGTTGATTGAAGAATTCAGAAAAATATCTGGCAACGATTTTTTTAGAAATTAGTGATCTGATAACTTCGTGTCACGTGATTACAGAATTCAGGAAAAATCTCTGGAGCGTATACAGCAACTGTACAATTAAATTTTAAAGAAATTATGACCTACTTGAAAATGCAAGCGACGTGGAAGAATGCTTTATTTGCAAACGATCGCTTGCTGGAGATGATTTGACCAGGGATTTTTTGGGCTCAGGTACAGGTACTCAAAAAAGTATCCGAACACTATGGTTGATTGAAGAATTCAGAAAAATATCTGGCAACGATTTTTTTAGAAATTAGTGATCTGATAACTTCGTGTCACGTGATTACAGAATTCAGGAAAAATCTCTGGAGCGTGTACAGCAACTGTACAATTAAATTTTAAAGAAATTATGACCTACTTGAAAATGCAAAGCAACGTGGAAGAATGCTTTATTTGCAAACGATCGCTTGCTGGAGATGATTTGACCAGGGATTTTTTGGGCTCAGGTACAGTCGCTCAAAAAAGTATCCGAACACTATGGTTGATTGAAGAATTCAGAAAAATATCTGGCAACGATTTTTTTAGAAATTAGTGATCTGATAACTTCGTGTCACGTGATTACAGAATTCAGGAAAAATCTCTGGAGCGTGTACAGCAACTGTACAATTACATTTTAAAGAAATTATGACCTACTTGAAAATGCAAGCGACGTGGAAGAATGCTTTATTTGCAAACGATCGCTTGCTGGAGATGATTTGACCAGGGATTTTTTGGGCTCAGGTACTCAAAAAAGTATCCGAACACTATGGTTGATTGAAGAATTCAGAAAAATATCTGGCAACGATTTTTTTAGAAATTAGTGATCTGATAACTTCGTGTCACGTGATTACAGAATTCAGGAAAAATCTCTGGAGCGTGTACAGCAACTGTACAATTAAATTTTAAAGAAATTATGACCTACTTGAAAATGCAAAGCAACGTGGAAGAATGCTTTATTTGCAAACGATCGCTTGCTGGAGATGATTTGACCAGGGATTTTTTGGGCTCAGGTACAGTCGCTCAAAAAAGTATCCGAACACTATGGTTGATTGAAGAATTCAGAAAAATATCTGGCAACGATTTTTTTAGAAATTAGTGATCTGATAACTTCGTGTCACGTTACAGAATTCAGGAAAAATCTCTGGAGCGTGTACAGCAACTGTACAATTAAATTTTAAAGAAATTATGACCTACTTGAAAATGCAAGCGACGTGGAAGAATGCTTTATTTGCAAACGATCGCTTGCTGGAGATGATTTGACCAGGGATTTTTTGGGCTCAGGTACAGTCGCTCAAAAAAGTATCCGAACACTATGGTTGATTGAAGAATTCAGAAAAATATCTGGCAACGATTTTTTTAGAAATTAGTGATCTGATAACTTCGTGTCACGTGATTACAGAATTCAGGAAAAATCTCTGGAGCGTGTACAGCAACTGTACAATTAAATTTTAAAGAAATTATGACCTACTTGAAAATGCAAAGCAACGTGGAAGAATGCTTTATTTGCAAACGATCGCTTGCTGGAGATGATTTGACCAGGGATTTTTTGGGCTCAGGTACAGTCGCTCAAAAAAGTATCCGAACACTATGGTTGATTGAAGAATTCAGAAAAATATCTGGCAACGATTTTTTTAGAAATTAGTGATCTGATAACTTCGTGTCACGTGATTACAGAATTCAGGAAAAATCTCTGGAGCGTGTACAGCAACTGTACAATTAAATTTTAAAGAAATTATGACCTACTTGAAAATGCAAGCGACGTGGAAGAATGCTTTATTTGCAAACGATCGCTTGCTGGAGATGATTTGCGAATCACGTGTGAATCACGTTTGCGAATCACGTGTACGTTTGCGAATCACGTGTACAGCAACTGTACACGCTCCAGTTACCGTTCACAGCAAACTGGAGCGTGTGCAGTTACTGCACACGCTCCAGTTTGCTGTGATTCGCTCAATATTCCGTGAGTGAGCCCACACGATCTAGTATCAAAATAATATGACCACCTACAGTCGCTCAAAAAAGTATCCGAACACTATGGTTGATCACAGAATTCAGAAAAAAATATCTGGCAACGATTTTTTTAGAAATTAGTGATCTGGCAACCTTCACGTGACAGCGAAGGTTGCCAGATAAATGAATTCTGTAATCAACCATAGTGTTCGAATATTTTTTGAGCGACTGTAGAATTTAGGTTTTAATTTTTCTCGTAAATGTGAAAAATAATTTAGCAAAACAATTTCTTTTGGTTGTGACCTCAAGAAAGTTTTTCTTTTATTCAGTTTTCATTAATTGAAATCGAGAACCATTCCGTCTTTTATTATTTATTTTAGGTATTCTCTCTTTTTTATCTCGTTCTGAAAAAATGTTTTCATTTTATCATCTGTCTGTCCGCCTTGTAAACATATAACTATTTTTTCCTCTTGCAGCAATGTATTTATCTATAAATTTGAACTTTTGATGGTGGAATGAGATCATATAACTTTTGCCTTGACAACAATAAGTACACCCGGTGGGGGTGGAAATGAAACTTTTCTAAGAGATGTTTAATGTTTGGTTTTCAAGATTTAATTTTTAAAATGCAATTTCGTGTAATCGGTAATGTTAGCATAAATTAAATAATGTTAGCAATTGTTTCATTCCATCGAACTTCATATTATTCACGTTTTTTTTAACATAAATTTTGCAGCGCTTTACGTAATTGCTTAATTTAAGATTTCTTTAATTGCCGAAATTTCTTACAAGGAATGTGAGGAAGCAAAAGGTACATGTTAAAATGTTCCTATTCAGTTTCGTTCCGCCCTCCAAATATTATATTATATTTCGAGCCCCACTCAATATCAAGTTCAATTTCTTTATTCTCCTTTGATGTTCGTTTTTAGCCCCCCAAATATCAAATGCCATTTCTGACCCCCCCCCCTCCTCCCCTCCAAATAAATACGAATCGGTATTCCTCTGTGCTCATATATGTCTATAATGGAATAAAGTTATTATTAAAATATTTGCAGTCAGGTTATTTGTTACGTTTGTGTTTTTTCATTATTGTGATGACTTCATCGATACTTTTCAAAACTTATAATACTTATTTTTCCGAAGAATGAAAAACTTTTAAACTTCTGAATTTCTTTAAAATTATTCGTTAGATGAAGAATACCACCCACGATGAGAATCAAATCGCTTCCAACTCCTTAGCAATCGTAATCTCGATAACATCTGTGTCTGTACTTACACAAGTATTGAGATTACAGCATTGTTCAAGAAATTAGCCGCGTGTGTTTCGAGAGCAGAGAGTCACGTGCTTGGCATTCTTTCAGTTTCTGGTTCAACGGTGGCAGCCCCTTCATCCGTCCCTCGAGATCGGCAGGGATCGCAGAGTGGGAGGCTGCGTGCCACTTTGGAGGAGAGCCATTTCTTAACTTTTTACGCGTTTCCGTGTCCTCCCGTATTTTAGGGCCATCTCGTCCGAGCCAGCTGCTGCCATCTCCTTCCTCCGATAAACTCCCCGCGGCTGCTTTGTCGCCGGCTATTTCAGTCCGATCTGCTCTTCGTTGACGTCACTCAGGCCCCTCCAGCTCTCGCGCGCGACAAACAACAGGCCTTCGCTCTGCTCCAAAGAGAAGCCCTTTCTCGCGCGCTGCAAGGAATCAAAAAGGCTCGCACGTGCCAGAACTAAAATATCACTCCGCCCCTTCTCTGCGTCCGAAGCCAACGAACAGAAATATCCTTCCGCCTACTGTCGTGGCTCAGACTAGATCGTCTGTTGATTTTTATGAGTTTTCTGGCAGATGGTTAAAGTCTGGGGGTGCTAAGAATAAGAGTTGCCCGACTGATGATGATTGGCTGGGGAAAAGAACCTGGATGGGGGTCGTCCCGAAAATGTCACCGAATGTCACTTTCGAAATGTCGTCCGTACATTAAAAATCCGACCCGTAAGCTTGCTCTGATTTCGGAAGAGAAAATATTGGGGAGACAAAATTCATCTGGTTTCTGGAGAAAAGCGAAGTTAAAATAACTTAGTGACAGAGGAATTCGGAGAAAAAGTTGTTTGTTTCGAACTAGCTAATTTATACCTGAAAGCTAATTCTAGCTGCTTGTGAAAGGACGCCTAGGCTATGAAAAAATAAATCAAAAAGGAACACGTGAACAAATTAGAGAGATCGTCTTCGTTATTGGTCCGACATCCTTTGCTAGAAAAGCAATAAAGAACACGTGAACTTTGAAAATGAAAACAAGCGAAAAAGAATTCTCATTTAATCGTGGATACATGGTTTGCAAATTTTACATTAATACAAAACAAGGGCCAACAAAAAGAGCTGTGTAAATAAATATCGCTCATTTCTATACAGGGGGCGGACTGGCGTTTTTTGCTGTTGTTATTAAGGAACACCGCTACAGCAGAGGAGCCCGGCTACGATAAAAAAAACAACTCAATTTGGATTTTTTTGCAAGATTTCAATACTTATTCTGTTGGCTTGGATTGTTTTACCTCTGAGAGGCACTTTTTTGCACACCAAGGATGTCAGGCATTTTTTTGTTTGTGTTTTGTACGTAATTTTGGATTTCACCAAAAAGGCATATGCTACGTGGGAGGCCCTCCGTCCCAGCAACTGGAATGTTAATCGAGGTAGCAGCCTCAGGGGGATGGAGGTCACCCACTGCTGGTGTCCGCTGACAAGTGATCCTGGACCCGGGGGTCAGCGACCTTGCCACATGGCCGAAGCGGAGAAGGGAGAAGAGTGTTGGCAATGACGAAGGAGAGAGCCAGTCGAAGGAGGAACGCGTGAAGACGTAAAATTGTAAAGCTGGTAAATGCCGACTGGGACTAACGGCACTCATCATCATCATCATCATCATCCTCAAGCAGCCATGGGCTACGGAGGTCCAACCAGACCGTGCAATTTAGTTCTCGAAGCAAGTTTATCCTGAGCTACATCTACTGCATCTGGCCACTGCACACCAATTCTAACAAGGTCCTGTTTGACATTGTCTGCCCACCGCATCCTAGGTCTCCCCCTCATTCTGGAGGCCTTTAGGCACACTGTTCATAACCTTATTCGCCAATCTATAATTATTCATACGGGCAACATGGCCAAACCAACGGAGTCTCTCTCTGCACAATATGCTGCTTAAAGGAGGTTGCAGACTCCTTTGCCTAACCTCATCATTAGTTACAAAGTTGAACCACCTAATGCCCAAGATACTGCGTAACCATCTAGAATCAAAAGCATCTAGTTTCCTGTTATCTTGTTTACAAAGAGTCCAAGTTTCACTACCACAACTAACCCTAGAAAGAACCAAACTATTATACAGTCTAATTTTAGTCTTTAGGTGTATACGCCTATTTCTCCACACTCTCCATAGATTCTTAAAAGTCCCGGCAGCAATCCCTATTCGTCTGTTAATCTCATGCCGCACATCACCAATATCTGTTACATAGCTCCCAAGATAATTAAACTGTGACACCTGCTCAAGACTGCAACCATTCAGATTAACTGAATCACAGCCTGCCTGACCAATTTTCATCACTTTAGTTTTCTCTCTGTTTATAACCAAACCTACTCTACTACCAGTCTCATCAACAGCTCGAATGAAAGAGTTAATCTCATCGACATCATTTGCCAAAAGGGCTAAATCATCAGCATAATCTAATTCAGGAATTTTCATATCTCCAGCCCATTTAAGGCCAAAATCTTTCCCTTGAAGTGAATTTCGCATAACATAATCAATAACCAAGCTAAAGAGAAAAGGAGACAAAATGCACCCTTGTCGAACACCAGAAGTAATGCTAAACCGATTGCAACAAGCCTTACCAACTCTCACACACGACTCAGTGTTATTAAAGAGAGTTTTCATTATGTTAATTAACTTGTCTGGTATACCATATGATCTCACAATCAACCACAAATTATGACGATCAACAGAGTCAAAAGTCTTTTTGAAATCTACAAAGCTAGCAACCAAAGGTTTCTGAAACTCTAAACATTTCTCAAGAATCTGCCTAAGTGAAAATATCTGATCCACACATCCCCTACCACTTCTGAATCCACATTGCTCATCACGCAATTGACTGTCAACCAGATTCTTAATTCTATTAAGAACAATCATGGAAAGAACTTTACCTGGAACAGAGAGTATACTGATACCCCTATAGTTATCACAAGAACTGCGATCACCTTTTTTGAAAATAGGGATAACAAAAGCTCTGGTAAAATCCTTAGGAATCATGCCTTTATCATAAAAGATATTCAGAATTTTAGTCATCCAAGTGGTAACCGAAACATTCCCAGCTCTAAGCATTTCCGTAGTAATTTCATCTACCCCTGGGGATTTATGTAGTTTAAGCTTAGAAACAGCCAAAATAACTTCAGATTGTGTTATAATGCCAATATTAAAGCCATCAATGCATCTATCATTGCAAACAATGGGAATAGAACTAACCACATTGTTTAGAATATGACTGAAATGCTCAGCAAACCTAGCCATGACAGAATCCTCCCCTTCTATAACCTTCCCTTGTTTATCCTTCAATTCTTGTATGCCTGTCCGTTTTCTACCACACAAAACGTTAACTATCTGCTACAGCTCTCTGCTGTTGTGCTGTCTAACTGCTTCCTCGGCTTTGTCAGCCAAACCATCAAGCCAAAGATTCTTATCAGCAGCTAACTGATCTTTTACACGTTTATTAGGTTCTCTGTAATGCTTTCTATTAGGACTAGTAGGGTATTGATTAAGGACATTCCTGCAGTTCTTTCTTTCTGAAATAAGCTCAAGTGCCTTATCACTCAGATAATTCTGTCTCTTCTGCTCCTTTTTTCCTAAAAGAGTACTGTTAGTGTCCAAAAAAACCTGTTTAAAATGATCCCATTCTTCCTCAACTTCAGTAGTAAGCATACCATGACTGTCATAATGACTAAGTAACCTATCATGGTAAGCTTTGGCTATAACTGGGTCTTTCAGAGCTTCAGTATTAAAAGTAAATTTTTTATCCCTTGCACAACATTTTTTAAGTTTAAGTTGCAAGATACTTTTAACAAGGTAATGGTCAGATTCAATTTCAGCTCCCCTATATGACCTGGTATTCCTAACAGAACTAACCCATTTGCTGTTAATTAATATATAATCAATCATATTCTTATACAGCCCATTGGGTGAAACCCATGTGTACTTATGTATGTCGCGGTGTTTGTAATAAATGTTAGTTATTCTGAATCCATTGAGTTTACTTAACTGTAGGAGACGTTACCCATTGCCATTGCAGCTACCAATACCAAAAGGGCCTATCACTCCTCCCAAAAGGTCAGAGTCGGTACCAACCTTGGCATTGAAATCACCAAGAACAAGGGTAATATCTCCTTTCTTGACAGAATTCAAAATATCCTGAAGTTGTCCGTAAAACCTATCCTTCTCATCCTCATCGGCATCCTCAGTGGGAGCATAACAGCAGATAACATTCAAGTCTTTAATGCTTGTCTGAAATTTTGCTGTAAGAAATCTTTCATTAATGTACTCATATCCTAGAAGAGCATCACTAGCGTGTCTGCTGAGAAGCAGACCCACGCCTTGGTGATGCTTATTGTCGTCCCTCCCTGAAAAGAGAAATTTAAGATTATTTTTAAGAATCTGACCTTTATCTGTCCATCTGGTCTCTTGCAAGCCAAGAATATCTAAATTATAATGGTGGAATTCTTGTGTGAGGACATCAAGAAAAAAAGCTCTGTGCAGAGTCCTCACATTCCAACTACCTATGAAGAGAAAATGGTTAGTGGGATGTTTAAAGAAACTAAGTTTATTGAGAGAGGGAATGCCGACAATATCAAACAGCCCCCTAATCGCAGACATGGGGCAAAGACCAGTTCCCCCACCACTAAAGGCTGAAGCCATCTACACTGGAAGACTTCCTCCAATGTAGAATTTGGCGATGCCAATAGAAGCAAAGAGTTCAGGTGCCTGCGATGACCTCTGCTCAGGATTATCCACCAGCTGATAAACATATCCTGTGAATCTATTCACTTGGGGTTGTCAACCCACAAACAAAGAGAAAACACAGCGGAAGATTTTCCCTCCACAGAAACCCACCAGTGCAGCAAATTCAGGATCCATAATCAAGCTCAGAGCCATATATCTGTCCAGTCCAGTGGGTTTATATGGTCAGCACCAGCACCGTGTGTGGTTGACCACTCCTCAGCAGGGTAGAAAAAAAAGAAAAGTAGCCATAGTTGTCCAGATCAGTAGGCCACACTAATCTGGCAACCCTCCCCTTCCGTTCATTTCCACAAGAGAGTATCTCTTTTAAAAGGTACTAACGGTCTGGACCACGAGAAGGCGGGGTCGGACATTAGGTGCTAGGCCTGGGCGTGAAAACAGCTGAACAGGCATAGTAAGCTGGTGATGTAATGTTAGGTAACTGAGCATATGTCCTTGTCTATCAAGCATGTTTGGAAGGTTCGATAAATAATTGTTGTATTTAAGGAAAGACTGGAGTGGAACCATTTTATTGGGGAGGAGCCTCAGTATTGAGTCCCTGCAATTGCGATAAAATCTTTGATTTTATCTGAAAGACCCTTTCACCCGTCGCGTATTGCGATCGATCCGAAGTGATCCCAAAAGACAGACAACCGAAGAAATAACATCACAAAGGGCTAAATGGCCAAGTCACAAAGATCCCAAAGGCCCAGAGAAGGTTTGTGAGGAAGACGACCCACTGGACAATTGTTAAGAGACAGATGGTAATCTCTCGTCATGGCCATCTAGCGTGTTCCTTAACGTGCTGGATTAACGTGGGCCTTAATGGTCTTTAATGGGTTAACGGTTTTCTTTTCACACAGAGCCACGGTTTAATGTTCCACCTGACTGACGATGGCCTTTCCTAGTTCCTGGCTCGTAATCTGCAGTTCTCGGGTTCGACCCCCGCCTGGGCTTATTTGCTAACGTTGAGATTTATCTCCGCTAAACCTCCACGCTGTCTTAGTTCGGAAAAGGGAGATCGATGGACTTGAAAAGGACCTCGTCTATCGGATGGATCATCGAGCCGTGCCTCCGTGCACAGGAGAGACGTTAACCTCGTTAAAGAACTTTAAAGAACGTTAATCTAGGACGTTAAAGAACACGCTAGGTGGCCTTGACGGGAGACTGCCATCTGTCTCCTAACAGCTGTCCAGTGAGTCCTCTTCCTCCCAACCTTCTCTGAGCCTTTGGGATCTTTGTGACTTGGCTATTTAGCCCTTGGTATGCAAAAAAGTGCTTCTCAGAGATAAAACAATCTAGCCTGGATCGCTACCCATAAAGCTAACTTCTGGTCCGTTTGTTGGTAGCTAGTACCTAATATTTAAAATAGTTTCTTCCCGAATTCTATGGACCTTGTATAAAATAAGAATAGTTCTTATTAAAAAGATATCTTGTTCCTATGAGATGTGGAGGTCCTGGATAATGCAGCTCCTAATGCCTCTTGTGTGTTCGCCGCGCCCTCTTCTAGCGATCACAGATGGATTTAGTATTCAATACAGTACGAAAATACCATTGTGCCTTGTGAACAGGTACATTATCATCAAAGTGAGGATAAACTGTAGCCATGAAGGGATGAAGTTGGTCAGCAACGATGTTCAAATACGCCGTGGCATTCAGATGTCCGTCGATGGGTATCGAGGAACCTAAAGTGTGACTGAAACACATTCCCTACACCATCACACCGGCCTGTACTGTTGACGCCAGACGAGATGCAAAGAGAACCTTGATTCGTCCGACCGACCAGGCTACCTTTGTCCAGTCCTCAACGGTCCAGTGTCGATGCTCTTGCACCCACTGGAGACATGCTTTCGTGTTCTTCGCTGACAACATCGGCGCTCGACATGGTTGGCGGTGGTTGGAGCCTATATTAATTCAACTTTAACTGAAGCTAGAACAGCTGGTCTGCCTGATTTATAATGCACACTGCGGTCACCTGACTTATTACGTGTTGGAATGAACCATTTATGTGACGAGGGTGTAACTGGCATCTCAGTGTAGATTATCATATTAGTTTTTCATTGAATGGCAACTTGATTGCACCGCCACTACAAACAGTTTGCAAATTAAGTTTTAATGTTTCTAATCCAGTAAAGTGCTTTAAATATTTATATCCCACAAAGACAAGCTTTAAGAGTTATAGTTACCCCAATGTATTTATCTAATAAATCCACCAGGATATGGATATAAGAGTTACAGTTATCCCAATGTATTTATGATTATTATGCAAACGACACAGCAATCTTGTACTGTTGGCTGGCTGCAAAAGCAGATTGGCCCGTGCTTACATCATCCATAAATACAAATTTTGATATGGCTTTGTTGGTGAGTAACTTCTGTGGAAGGAACAGACAAAGCGATCCGAAAATGAGGTTCCTGGCGGGGGGGGGGGGGGGGGGGGGGGGGAAGAACCTCCTAGTTAAGAAATAAAGGGTTCGACTTTCTTATTTATTTAAAATGTTTATTTATCTATTTCAGAAGATTAAATGCACTTAGAAGCCAGTTTATTAAGTGCACCACCCCTCGTCCATTAAATGGTTCATTCCAACATGAAATTTTGTCACGTGACGGCGGTGTGCAGTATAAATGAGACAGACGAGCTCTTCCAGCATCAGTTGAAATCGGATTAAGGTGAGAATGGTCAAAGTGAGCGACCTGAGTGACTCTGAAGGTGGCATGATAGTTGGTGGCAGGCGTGCCAGTTGGTGGTAGGCGTGCCAGTTCTAGCATCTCCCAAATGTCCATCCTCCTGGGCTTTAAATGCACAACAGTTTCAAGGGTTTACCAAGAGTGATGTAAAAGCAAAAAACTACCAGTGATCGGCGATCCTGTGGACGAAAACAAACTTGTGGATCAGAGGGATCAAAGGAGACAGGCGAAAATTGTACACGGGAACAGCAGAATTAAACATTGGTATGGATGTGATTTCCTCCAAAGCATCACTAACTAGATCTTGTTACGAATAGGCTACAGCAGCCACTGTCTATATCGAGTGCCGATGCTGTCAGCGAAGAACACGAAAGGGTGTCCTCAGCGGGTGCAGGAGCATCGACATTGGACCGTTGAGGACTGAACAAAGGTAGACTGGTCGGACGAATCAAAGTTCCTTTTGAAACATGCTGATGGATCAGAATTTGGCCCAAGCAACATGAGGCCATGGGGACATCTTGTCTGGTGTCAACAATACAGGCTGGTGGTGGCGGTGTGGGGAATGTTTTTCTGGCATATATTAGGCCCCCTGATACTCACCTGAAAGAGATCTGAATGCAAGAGTGTATTTGAACATCGTTTCTGACCAGTTCATCCTTTGATATCCATGGATACAGTTCGGATCCTCATTCGGATGGACATGTTCAGCATGATAATGCAGCTGCTAACAAGGCACGTATCATCACCGAATGATTCCAGGAAGACGACGACGAGTTTTTCTTGCTTCATTGACCTGTACATTTCCCAGATCTAAATCCTATGGAGCATCTTTGGGATGAGGTGATAAGGGCTGTTCGCAGCGAGACGGTGCCGCCATCCAATTTGCAGCAATTGCGCGACACAATTATTTCCGCATGGTGCAACATTCTTGCACAATATCTTGTAAGTTCCATGTCCAAACGAATTCGGGCTGTTCTGAAGGCGAAAGGACGTGCAACACGCTGCTAGGTGGTGAATAATAAACTGGCGTCTCATTGCAGATTTATAATTAGAATCAATCGGTAATATCGTAAATATACAGATTACCTTTTGACATATAGTTCAAGAAATACATTTGTGGAAAAAATGAATTTTGCCGATGAGTGGGATTCGAACCCACGTCTCCCAGTGGTATGACCGATGCTCTAACCACTGAGCTCTCACCAGCTTAATGGTTAAATTATGAAGCTGGTGACGTGATACTATCGACACAGAGTTGAGATTTATCATCATTAACCCCCACCCTGTTCTCAGTGATAAAGGGGACACAGATGGGCTTCGAAAGGCCGCCATTCACTGGATGAGACATAAAGCCGTGGTCCCGTATGCAGGAGAGCCATATCCTGTGGAAGTTAAAGTACATGCTGGTAGTGCCATGACAGGAGTCTACCATCTGTCTCCTAACAGCTGTCCAATGGGTCCCCTTTCACAACCTTCTCTGAAGCCTCGTTGTTCTTGTGGCCTCGGCAATTAGTCCAATATATGCAAAAAGTTAGATATTTGGACCTCACACGCCACTAGTTTTATGACACCGTTTTAAACATTCATCGCATTTGAATCGCATGTCCAGCTTTTATCACCAAACTGCCTTCCTATTTTAACTTTCATCCTTTAGCGTCCGAACCTCCCTTACACTCGGACATCTTTTATCCAATCCCTCCTTTTCACTTACTTTTGACTTTTTACGCTGTGCTGGATATTCTAATAGGACTTGATTTTACATGAATTTGTTTTTGTTTTTTTCATTGACGGCTCCTTTACACGATTGCCTTGCACCACAAAACCTCGAACATCCAATTCACCCATTGCTCATTTCGTCTTACCTTCTTCGTGTTTTGATGATTTATCTATCATTTGCCTTTCGTTTTTATATTTGGTTTGCGGATGCTTCACTCTTAACACGTTTGTCGCATTTTAATCGTAGATGCTGATGCGCCATAAAAACCCAACCAACAAACCATTAAATTTCCTCTGCAGAAAATGCGCCAGAGACCTTATGACCACCTCCAGGTGCCACTACCGGGTTAAAGCAAACGACTTTTCGTTGCAAACGACGTCACGATTGTTCAAAAAGATAAAGAGTTAAATTTTAGAGGATATTCACTTCGACTGTCATTTAATTCATCAAGTTCGTTTCAAAATCTTAGTATGTGCGCAATTATCATCCAACTCTACCCTTAAAAAAAATTACCCCTTAAACAGCTGCATATCACAGAGGACGGAGAGGAGACTTTCGATATCAAATATGCCGTAGAGAAGATCTGTGAGGAAGGCGAGAGACCTCAGCAGGTGGACAACACAAGGAACAGCCATGCCTTATCTGGGTTACCAAGGAGATGTTAACCTTTCGGCCACCAGGACGGTAATCCAAGTCTCACCTGGCATGAACCTTTTGTTAGTAATTGACTACAGATTTCTCTGTCGATGAAAAACAGAATTCCTCTAACACGTGAGGGAAACTTTCTGCTGCACGTGTGAGACAAAGCAAAACAAAAGCGCATTGTCATTCATAATGGCATCAGTTAAAAAAGATAATGGCACCAGAATTCTATTTATATTTCTTCATGCTATTTTATTCAATAGAAGGTGTGGTCAGCCTTCTTGGAGTTGGCAGCAGATCATTTATGATCGCCTCGTTCATAGATGATGGAATTAGAGAAGAGATTTCGTTTTCCTTTCCCGTGCCTGCCATTTGCCATCTTAAAGAGTTCCTCTTCCAGAAACATCTCAGGTGGCCAACAGCCTCGTTCTTTCTCCTTCTGGTGACCGCTGTCATTGCATCTCGAGGCATAACTGCGTTTATTTATAGCACCTTTCTTGTCGATAATCTCCGATGCTCCCGGAGCCAGATGGAAGCAGAGTGTGGAGTCTAAATTTAGCTTGCAAAGATGGAAGATGCACATCCTCGGAAGAGTCAGATGTCAAAGGGCAGAGGTTAAGGTCAGTATACAGAGCAAAGGCTTCGGATTTTCTGTATACTTTAGTTGCAAAGAAGCCCGTCGGTTGTTTGCTGGTGGTGGCGTCGCTCAACAGCGTAAATTCCCGGTGTAGCAAAGCCAGCTGCCACTAGCGACACCCTTCAAAAGTTTTATAGCAGTGATTTAGAAAAATTGAAGGGATCCGCAACACGTTATTGCAGGAACCTGGGAGAAAACAGATGAATTTGGAGCTGTTTAACTACTTCCATCAACAAATGATCTGCTCTGCTTCAGTATCCCATTGGCCAAAGGAAACTGCAAATATTCTTGTTTCTGAACAGAATTGAGACAGCGTGGAATGCATTGCAGGTAGCGATGACACTCTCTACATCAGTTTCTGGCTTCTCCAGAAGATTGAACAAATTTAAGAAGACATCTTAGATGCTATAACTTAATTACCTCAGTTGGTGATCAGCCAAGTTGCCTGCTAGCTTCTCTGACTTTTTCCATCATTTCATTAGTCCTCCTTGGAATGAAGTAAAAGGGGATGCCATCAGTAAAATAGTAAACATTTCTGTACGATGTGCCATCAGTAAAATAGTAAACATTTCTGTACGATGTGCCATCAGTAAAATAGTAAACATTTCTGTACGATGTGCGGAGTCTACGTCCTGTTCAAGTTTACATCATGGCACCCCATCAATTATACCATAATTTGTTTCTCATTTTTTTTTGTTCTTTAGAAACGATGCATTCGACTGATTACTAATGCTCCTGGAAAGCAATCGTCACCTCCCTCTTTAGGCAAGCCAATATATTACTTTTAAAACATGCTAATTTGTTTTCATATTTTCATATATTTATTTTACCATAAAAAAGTGTCGAAACTCCTTTAACTCATTATGACCTATGATATGATAATAAAATATAACGTATGTAATCCATCAATAGCATAAAGAAAAATTTAAACATTATTACTTCTATTTAGATCCGAAAATCCTAACTTTATCTCGAACAACATCAAAACTGCAACAAATCATTATATATTTATTAAAAAACTAAAAAGTTAAATTTTGGGAATTGATGATGTTGAATTCAGTAGAAAAGTATCACAGGAAAATGTCATGTAAACAAAAAACACTTGAAATAATTAGCTGGGGAAAAAAAGTTATTGCCTTGAGTGAGATTCGAACCCACGTCTTCTAAAAGCATGCCCTAATCGCTAGACCACCAGAGGCTAATCGTTTTCTTCAGCAACTTGACACATAAGCATTCCCCACATATACATGTGTCGCATGGTTGAAGCAATCGGTTAGTCTCTGGTGGTTTAGCGGTTATGACGCCTGGGTGACGTGGGTTCGAATCCCACTCAGGGCAACCAATTTGTTTCGGATGATGTTGAAGTCTTGAATTTCAGTGAAGTATTACAAAATTAATCCGTTCTGTATTTTTTTGTGTAACTAATTGCATGTTTCAGTTCATGCTCTTGAAATTTAATTGGTAGAGAAAAGCACACGCACAAGAATTCTCTTGTGCATTGTAATCCACTCTGCATTGTAAAATATGTACTCTGAAAATAAAATTACTACTACTACTACTTCAATTGGGAATTCTGCCAACACCTCCTATGACAAAAGGCCATTGTACCAAATTTTTGACGTCACTTAATAATCCTACTACATAGATAATTCTTACATTTTTAATTCTAATATTTTTACTGGTGGCCTCTTGTTATAATCTTTATCCTAATGTTTATCTATATATATTTTTTTATTTAGAAAGAAAATTATTCGTATTTATTGTCAAATATAAAATGATAATTAATACAAATAAATTTTCTCCTAAATAAAATATTTTTATAGACAAACATTAGTATAAAGATTAAAAAAGAATCTACCAGTAATAATATTAGAATCAAAAACATAAGGAGTGTCTATAAGGTATGACTACTTAAGCTTACGTCATAAATTTGGTCCTCTGGCTTTCTGTTATAGGAGATGTTGATTCTTCCCCCACAGAGCAAGAAGCTCTAACTTCCCCATCTGAATCCCTGATGCCATGTTCCGTTCCTATTCCATGTACACGTACACCATTACTTACGCATATCAGTATATGGATTAGATATGGGTTGGGTTGTTTTACCTCTGAGCGGCACTTTTTTGCACACCATGGGCTAAATGGCCAGGTCACATGGACCCCGAAGGCTCAGAGAAGGTTGGGGGAGGGGACCCACTGGAACAGCTGTTAGGATACAGATGGTAGCCTCCCGTCAAGACCATCCAGCGTGTTCTTTAACGTGCACAGGGTGTGTCTCTCCCGCACACGGAGCCACGGCTTAACGTCCCATCCGATGGACGGCGGCCTTTCCAAGCCCATCGGTGTCCCCTACTGACCGTGGGCAAGGCGGGGAATTTTGCGGAGAGAAATCTCAACGCTGACCGAGCTGGGACTCGAACCTGGGAACTACAGATTACGAGCCTGGCGCGCTACCGACTGAGCCACCCCCGCCCCAGGATTAGATATGAGTTCGAACTCAATTTTCGAGCCCGAACCCAATTTGGGAAAAACTTTCTCTCGCGCATCGTAACCCATTATACAGGAATGCATGTCGTTAATCATTTATTTTATTCTGATAAGAAAAATAAAATCTACAGGCTCCTGTCAGATCTCTGTGGCAAACAGTTGCTTGAGGGAATATTTATTAATTATAACCATTTTTCGACGAAAATGAAAACTTTATTATGACCAAAATTAAAACAATAGCATTAACTATTTGGAACGAAAAATATTAGAAATACCTATCGAAACTGAAAGTTCGTTGGTAACATCAATTATAAGCATAAAGAGTCGTTCATGTATTAAAGACAGAGAATGCGTAAAAAGAATCAAAAGCTGCATGGAGCTTATTTTAATTACTGAAAACTGATTAAAATGTTGAAATTATAATAAATTTTTTATATTTTTACTAATTTATTTCAAAATAACAAAAAATATTAGGAATTTTAATTATTCTGATCCCTATAAAATGCTTGAATTTTCACTTAAAAGGAGGAAGTGGAGCACGTTTCTTTGGAGAGTAGTTACCGTATTTAACGTGTATAAGGAACCCTAGTGTATAAGGAAGGATTTTTCATCAAAGATATTTTTATTTTAAGATATAAAAAAAAAGAAATTATTTATTCATCATAGAAACCATAAAATTCCTCATCACTCTCATCTGATACATCACAATCAGCTACATCAACTAGTTCAATATCATATAGATTATATTTATATCAAATATTATTATTTATCAAATTATATTATTATCAAATAGAAAATATATATATATATATATATACTATAATACTATCGATGTATAAGAACCCCCCCTTTTTTGGGACCCAATTTTTGGCAAAAAGGGGTTCCTTATACATGTTAAAATTCGGTAAATGTCTTCCAAAATATGAAATTGTTTAGAATTTTTATTTAAAATGAGAAGAAATGTAAATGTTTAAATTATTCATGGAAAGATTTCGTGATTAAATCCTACTTACCTGGGTTCGAGCCCCGGGTAAGGCATGGATGTGTGTGTGGATTTCTGCTGAGGTCCTGCCATCCTCTCAGACCTTCTACTATGGCATATAAACTGACAGGCTCCTGTCAGACCTCTGTGGCAAGCAGCTGCTTGAGGGGGTATTTATTGTTTATTTATTTTTTACTGGAATAAACAATTTCCACACAATACCGTGATGCATTTTTTTGGGTAAAAAAAACAACATGTCATTTGAGTTGCAAACTTCTAAATCTAAAAATCAAATTTATTAATTTTTTTTGCCAAAACAGTTGTTCCAGCCTATCTTCCGAACGCAAAGAACAAACTTCATATGCGATTCAATGAGATCTCCCTTTGAAGGGAATATGAATTCGCATATTGACTAATTGCACCATCAATATGCTTTAGTTACATTTTCGACTTTTTAGGTATTTAAAAAAAAATTATTTATTTATATCTTGTGTACACACGCATAATAACTAGGTCTTAGCATTCGCAGAGTTCGCAAAATCAGCTAGTGTGCCAGGAATTTTCTTAACGAGATGAGTATAGGACTATGAGTATAGGATTCTTAACGAGACGAGTATAGGAAAACCTCCACTAGCAACACATTTCCGATGTTAATTCGTGCTTTATCGACCGATGATGTGTCCGCAAAATCCGTGTCCACATAAAACAGATACACCAATACGTGCGTACCATTTTGAAAATGGCAGGATGTGACGATACTCCATTCTGATTGGCGCGGTGGTTTGCCGTTGTTGCATGATTTATAACGTCCTTTGTCTCCAGGATTTCCTCCGCACTTTCTGCTGACAGCTGCTGCTTAATGTATGTGCTCCATAAATCTGGCATTTGACATCAAGGAAGAATATCCTTTTATCTGCAGTATCCTTAAAACATCTACTTCCGACAACATCCTCAAACAGGACACTATTTTAGCCATCTCTCTCCGTTTCTTCTCTCGAGGCGAAAATTATCTGCCAGGTGAACCTAAAAGTTCTTTTGAACATTTTGATACCTGAATTCAGAGAGCACATCCCGAGCAACGATAATCTTTACATGTATACTGACTGCTCTAGTAAAAGACATTAAGGAAAATAGACATACCATGATTTACTATCCTAATTTTAGAATGATTCTGAAGCAGAGGTGGAGCTATCTATATATGTACAATGACTAACTAAAATTTGTTATTATTAGATATATCTTCTCAGTTTGTAGGTGATCGCGAAAAGAACTGAAGGTGTGGAGAAACGCTCGAGTCATTTAAAAATTGATTTTAAAGCGCATTTTTATATGCAGCGTATTTGAATAAGGGTGAAACTCTTTCGAGTTCAGAACACTAGAAATGTAACATAAACTGTCTGAATTAACCCTTTTGTAGACAAGCACGGATGAAAGCAATCATTCTGATTTTTAACTCTTGTAATCACTGTCGGATCTGCTTGTCATTAAAGAATTTCCGTTTCCCCTGCTTGAGATTTGTAATGATGTTCACTAAATTTAATCCTGATTAAGTTTTAAACAGTTTCCTTATAATGAAAAAAGCGGAATATATCAAAACACTGTTTCAAACTGTGGCCTATATTAAACATACTTGGACTATGAAGGAATGAAAAATATTGACTTGTGGCAATAAAACAGCAATAAAATTCCTTTTTTAATAAAATCTCCTCAGATAATCTGAAATTCGAGGAATCAAGTTTACATTTTTAATTACAGTTTTTAAAATTTTCGAATATGGGTTTATTTTAAAATTGTTCGAAATAACTGTAAGAGCTTCAATTTTATGAATTTCAATGAGCTTCTCATATGCACATATTTTAAAAGTCTTTAAGCAAACATTGGAGAAAAACAAACACACACTTATATCGCGAAATATTTATTCTTTTCTCAAAACTGAAATAACGCAAATTTTACAATGTCAACTTAGTCGACAGCTATGTTTAGGATACATATTTCGAAATAACAGTGTTGAGAAAAACTGCTCCCTACACAAGCTTCCTAGGTAATTTTAATCGTCTATATTTCCAATACTTTGATGAAGGGGCGTATTCTACTTTATAACCCACATTTGAAAAATTATTTCTTAATCGCTGAAATTCAGAGACTCAAGTGTATCAAACTTTTCCCCCATTAGAATTTTTCCGCTTTTATGTGCCATCATCTGGTCGGCTGTAACAGGTGCTTCCATCTCGTGATTACTGTGTTGTAGACTGTAAGAAGGTCGTAGCTCTGAGGGAATACCTGCCTCCCCACAAAGGGAATAAGATTTGTCGAAATCTAGGTGAGTTGGCAAAATTCGAAGTGACTTGATAAAATCCAGGAGAGTTTGTGAAAACTGTATTTTTTTGTAAAATTGAGGCAAGTTTGGAAAATCGAGGCAACTTAACAAAATCTTGGTGAGTTGGCAAAATTTCTCCCTTTATTAATTAACCCTTTATTAATATTATAAATAATATTAATTATAATATTATTCATCTTTAATATTTAATAAAGGGGGGAGTTGGCCCTTTGTTCTGCGACCACTGAGAGCTACAGACGTGCGTTTTCGAGCTCCCGACCACCTCAGAGTACTTTTTTCGCTGACTCTTTGGTTCAGTATTGTTCAGCATAGTCTGTAGTGGTCTTTAGTCGACTCACTACTTTCTTTACTGACTCTCTGCTTGAGTCTTCACCTGTCTGTTGCTGCTTCCTGTTACTGTTCAAGGGTTTCTCCAGCTGCCTTTCGTAAGTGATTTTTCTATTCTACTGTAGTTTTTTAATTTTTTTCGTGCTCTTGCTTAGACTCTGGATATGATTCGTACACCCCCAGGATATAAGCGTAAGAAAGGAGGGTCTGTCAGCTCGCCTGACTCTGTGCCCTCAGACCCTCCTGCTAAGCATACTGTCCCTAGAGTGTCGTGGTCCACTGCGGCAAAGACTTCCTGTGCTTTGCCTCAGAGGGCCCTGCAGACTTACTCCAGGGAGAGGAGAACCTCTGTCAGTTCTCCTGACAAGGTGTCTTGTCCCTCACGCTCTCTCTCAGTGCCCAGGGGTAAGACTCTCTTGCGGTCTCCCTGTGCTCCTGCTGCTGGCCCCTCAGGCGTTTCTTCTGAAGGGCTTGGCCTCTCCACTTCTGCTTCCGTCAGTGGAGAAACCTATTCCTCCACCTGCCCTTCCCCGGCTACTTCTTCTCCCGTCTACACGGTGTCCACAGCCTCAGTTTTGTCTCATGGGACCCCCACGGTTGGTGCTGTTATTGCACTGTCAACTGATAATGACAGTGTTATAGCTGCCCCTTCCTCGGCCAGCCCTCCTTCAGGCCCCTCAAGTGTTTCTTCTGAAGGGCCGGGCCTCTCCTCTACTGTGAGTGGAGAGACCTCTTCCACCAGTGGCTGTGCCCCAGCTACCTCTTCTTCTGTCACCTCGGCGTCCTCGGCCTCGGTTTTGTCTGTTGGGGCCCATTTCCGCTGGTGCTGCTATTGTACTGTCAAGTGTAAATGATAGCGTTTTTGCAGTCCCTTACTCTGCCAGCCCTCTCCTGAGGTTGAACAGCTGCTCATCGACATTTCCAATTTGATGGATGTCGATCAGAAGCTGCCTGAGGACTATGATGACGGCTTTGTCGTGGTCAACCGTAAGAGGAAGAGCACCAAGCTTTATTCCTCTTATCGTGACCTCGGCCTCCTCTCATCTCATGAGCTCCTACAACCCGAACCCCATCTCCACAGAGATTGTGAAGATCCTCGGGGCATGGATTGTGGACGTTTTTTACTTGGAGACGGGAAGCCTTCTTGTCAAGGTCAGCTCTCCTGACCTTGCCGAGAAGCTTCTGTGCACCACTTCCATTCTGGGTATCCCCGTAACTGTGGATTACCCAGTCTCTTACTGCCTGCCACATGGCCTCATAGAAGGTATTGACACCTCCCTTACTGATGAGGCAATACTTGATGCCCTCTCGGATCAGAGAGTAACAGCGGTCCGTCGTATGTACTGCTATCTTCCCTCGGATTCTGGGGTCAACAAAATTCCCCTTAGGAAGGTAGTCCTTACCTTCAATGTATTTCCCTTACCTGGGAACATTGTCCTGAGCTTCCACTGGATCCCGGTGAAGCCTCACACCAAGGCCCCACCTCAGTGTCTGAAGTGCCAACGCTTCAGGCACATTGCAAAAAATTGCAGAGGTACGGTGCTGTGTAAGCGCTGCAGTGGGCCTCACTCCCACAAGCAATGCAAGCACACTGGGCCTCCTATCTGTGCTAACTGTGGTGGATCTCATGCCGCCACCTTCTCTGGGTGCTGCGCCAGGAAGCTTGCCTCTGAGACGATGAGGGAAGCCTTGGTCCTGTGCACACTTCGCACAGAACCAAGGTGGGAAGGTCCCTCTCTCAAGCTCCGTGGTGACATCCCCGCCACCCCCACCACCTAAGAAGTCTGCGTGCAGCAGGCATCTCTTTGACGTCTCAGTGAGCTTTGCCACTGCCACGAGGGGTCAAATGACTCCTGCTGCTGCCACGAAGGTAGTGTCAGCAGAGATGCCGGTGCTTGAAGCACAGGCACCTTCTGCTCCTGCTGCTTCCCTGGCCCCTGTCGTTACCCTTCCTGTGGTGATGCCCTCTGTCCCTGAGGTCCCTTGTGTTGCAGGTACAGTCGCTCAAAAAAATATCCGAACGCTATGGTTGATTACAGAATTCAGAAAAAATATCTGGCAACGAATTTTTTTATAAATTAGTGATATGATTGGAGAAGCCCTCCTCTTCCTTGACACATCAGGATTTCAGGAAGGACCACAGGGACACGGTTCTTCTGCCCACCATTCTCTCTCTACTTGTGGATGTCATCTACGCCGTAACTTCCGCACTACCTGAGGAGTCTTGACCTCGAACTTTGACGATCCTCAATCAGTTGGCCTCCCTCATTTCGCACTTTGTGGACTGCTAGACACACTGTGCTGACTAGGTTTTTCTGCAAGGTTCGTTGTTACCACCCGACAATGGGCACGGCCAACGGAGCGACTAACATCTCTTCCATCCTTCAGTGGAACTGCAGAGGCTTCAGGAGCAAGGCTGCTGACGTCTGGAACTACATCAGCATCATTCCACTTCCCATCCTTGCTCTCTGTGAGGCCAACCTCCCTGATCACTATGTCTTCAATCCCTATATTGTGCACACCAGCAAGAGTCATCCGCTCTCCCGCAATGCGGCGATTCTTGTGCACAAGAACGTCATGCATCATGCTATTGATCTCACTTTCAGTGATGCGAACAGTGATTTCGTAGCATGCCGCATCCGGCTGAACAGCCATGATATCCCCCTGATATCCTGTTATCCTGTTACATCCGGCCTTGCACTGCCTTTCCTGTATCCACCTTACAGGATATTCTTTTGCATTGACTTCAGCCCTGGATTCTCTGTGGGGACCTTAATGCCCACAGCCCTTCCTGGGGTGGAGACAACAGTGATCAGCACGGGGTGGATATCGAGAATGTCATATTGCAGCACAATCTCTTTATCGCCAACGATGGCTCGTCCACATTCTATAGACCTCCGTGTACCTACAGCTCCAGTGACCTGACCTTCTGTTCTTCCAACATTGGTCAAAGCCTCAGCTGGTCAGTTGACCATGACACCTGGGGCAGTGACCACTTCCCGCTGCACATCTCCTTGCTTTCCAAGGGACGTGCAGCCCCTAGAAGAACATCGAAGCTTACCAACTGGCAGCTCTTTCAGCAGATCTCGTCTGAAGGACTCGCTGCCATCGAAGCTACAGATCTCAGTGCAGTGTCAGAGGCCCTCACTGCTGCCTCTGAAGCCTGCACTGTTTCGATCTCGACGCCTGGGCATCTTCCCCCTCTGGATATCCACTATAAGCGTCTTCACACCATTCGCCACCTAGCCGAAAGGCGCACCTACCACTCTGGTATATTTCCTGACATTCTTCATGCTCGAAGGCTACATGCTGCGATCAGAAGGTACCTTAACTGGAGTGAAAGGTTCAGGTGGAAATCCTTCTGCTCCAACATTAATGTCTTCACCCCTTCTGGGAAGGTCTGGAAGTTCATCAGGAACCTGACGGGGAAGCCACAGCCTGCCCTCCCCTTCCATAACCTTGCCCTGGCCCATGGAGAGGACTTAGCAGCCACCGCTAATGCCTTTTTGCAGCACCTCACCTCTTCCCTTCCTGCTCCACCGGCGTATGTTCACGATACGGCTCAGCAGCCCTGTTATAATGATCCTTTCACCTTGCAGGAACTCACCTCTGCTATTGCGGCTTCGAAGCGCTCGTTGGACCCAGACCCTGATGGCGTCAGCTATACTCAGTTAGCTAACCTGTCACTTGAGGCTCTGCTTGTGCTTCTCAAAGCTGTCAATCACTCCTGGACCACCTGCACAGTACCTGAGTCATGGAAGGCAACACACATCGTGCCTATCTTGAAGCAGGGGAAACCTGCCACAGAGCTGTCCTCTTACAGGCCCATTGTTCTATCATCTTGCCTCTGCAAGATCGTAGAGAGACTGGTCCTTGGACGCCTGGAATGGTACCTAGAGTCCAATGGCCTCCTCCCTGACAGCCTCTTGGGTTTCCACAAAGGGAGATGCACGTCGGACAATCTCATCGACTTCATCTCTGCTGCTGATCAGGCGCGGTCCGTGGGAGAGACTATTGTTGCTGTCTTCTTCGACATCCAGAAGGCATTCGATTCCCTGTCCCACTCGGATATTCTCTGCAGCTCCATGGTCTCAGCCTTAGAGGCAATATCAATCAGTGGATCGCAGCTTACTTCTCCAACAGGACTGTTCGCATGAAGCTGGGCAACACGCTCAGCATCTCCCACACCATCAATCATGGAGTACCTCAAAGGGGTGTCCTCAGCCCGATGTTACAGAACATCTCTGCTGTCAGGCCTACCCTCTCAACTCGAGGATAGAGTAGGTATTTCCATTTACGCAGACGATATCTGCATCTGGTTCCCTAGCCAGGATCCCTACCATGCTCAGCTCGTGATGAAACGAGCTGTAGACATGGTCGTCAAGTTCTTCAACAACCTTAGCCTCACTCTTTCCACTGATAAGACTGTGGCCATGGTCTTCACGAGGAGACACCTTCCACCCACCTTCCCTGACCTTTTGCTTGGGCCAGATCACATCAAGGCCGTCCATCAGCATAAGTTCCTTGGTGTGGTCCTGGACAACAGGCTGACCTGGGGGGCTCACATCCAGCATCTTAAGACAGCTGTCACTGCGCAGAGAAATATACTGTCTTTTCTTGCTGGTACCCACTGGGGAAGTTCCTGCAAGACCCTCCTGGTCTTGTACTGGCACTTGATCCTCTCCCGCATCAACTACAGTGGTCACCTTCTGTGCAATGCCTCTGATACACTGCTCAGCAAGTTCGCAACTGTCCACACTATATCTCTGCGCCTCTGCCTCGGACTCTCATTGCAGAGGCTGACGACATGCCTTTCCACCTGCACTGGAAGAGAGATATACTGTGTCATCTCTCGAGGCTCCATTCTCTGCACTCTAACCATGAGTTTCTCAGGAACTTGCATGACAGGCCTCACTCTGCCATCGCCCTGTCCACCAAGGACTTCTACGACCGAGTCCTTCCTGCCAGCTCCAGATGCACGAGCTGGCAAGGACAGATGCTGGATGCTGGCAGTACTCTCTTCCCCGACCTTCCACCCTGGAGGAACAGTGATCTAATGATCAATGTCACTATCCCTTCTCTTGGTCGGAAGAGTGACTCTGATCCATTGGCCATCAGACTTCTCTCCACCTCCTATGTCACTGCACGATATGAGAGATGTACTGAGGTCTACACTGATGGATCTTTGGACCGGGAGAGGCAATGTGCTGCCTCTGCCATTGTCATCCCCAATACTTGCATTGCCAGAGGTTTCCGTCTCCCGCATCTTTACCTCCTCCACCTGTGCAGAGCTTCTTGCTATTCTTGAGGCTGTACTTTTCATCCTCAGCCTCGAGAGTGGCAACATTGTCATCCTCTGTGACAGCAAGTCAGCCTTGGAAGCTCTCCAGAAGGGAGACAGCAAGAGCTGCAACCCCTTCCTCATCCAGAAGATCATGGAGACTTGCTCGAACGTCACTTCTGCTGGAATCATGGTCCATTTCCAGTGGATCCCTTCCCACATAGGGATACCTGGAAATGAGCTTGCTGATCACACTGCGAAGGAGACACTGGAGAATCAGAGGTGTGTAATTAATTACCCTCTCTCTCTCAGCGACTGCAAGAGTTCTGTCTCACAACTGGTGAGCCAGTTCTGTCTTGCTCAGTGGCAGGACAGCAGGTGTTCCTCATTCAGGTACCTGGTTGAACCTTCTCTCACTGCTCTTAACCTCGGTAATCTCCTCAGATCTGAGGAGACACTCCTTCATCTCCGAGTTGGTGTCATCTACAGCAACTCTATGCTGCACACTCTTGGCAGAGTTTACAGTCCAGACTGTGCCACTTGTGGCACACCTGAGACTGTATCCCACGTTCTGCTCAACTGCTCCCGCTAAAATGATGAAAGAGATGCTTTGTTCCGGGAGTTTAATGCTATAGGAACCACTGACTACTCCATTACCTCCCTTCTTGGCAACAACCACAGTGTGAAGCTGCAATGTGCACGCTTCCGTATTGTCACTAACTTCTTTCAGAACATTGGCCTCCTCTGCAAGGTGTAATGTTCAGTACTTTTACATTATCCTGAAAAGGGCCTTTTTTTCCCGAGAGATAGCTGAGAGGCAAATTCTTCTGCATCCACTATCTCACTATTCCGTTGTGACTGGTGTAAGGGATCCCCTTCTCTGGAGGCTAATTTCACCATATTTACAACACCTTGAATCTTGGGGGAGGAATTTTTATAAAGGGGCATTTTTTAATGAAGGGGGTCAACCAGGGGTCTTTATGAATTATTAATTAATTAATTAATTATGAATAGTAATAAGATGCGTGGTTGGTTACGTCATAGGGGCGTGGCCGGTGAAGTCATAGGGGGTAAAGCACGGGGGTGAAAGTTTCCATGTTGACACGTTACTACTGACGATTTATCTTTTGTCCGAGGTTTCACAATTATAAATTAGTTTTTATGAATAATTGACCAGTCTGGAAAACCAAATATCCACGGAAATGGCCAAGACTCACGTCAACGGTCCTACAGCCAAGTCAAAATACCCGTATGCCATCCATGAAATTCTTGTTTAATAATATAATGATATGCTTAGTCAACTTTAAGGTATAAAAGTATGTATAGAGTTTGGTGGTTTAATGGTGCATTGGCAACTCAGGCTATAATGCACCAAACAAAAGATAAAATAAACTTTAAAAAACAGGAAAACCCACGACCTAAATTTAAAATAACAAAAAGACAAATACACGAAGAAAGATGTAAAACAACAAAGAACAAATCTATATATTATCAATACAATATAGAATCTACCAAGGCGTAAACAACCAAGGTTATATATAAAGAAAAACAACAACATAAAAGTCTATTAAAATATCCAGTATAATTGAAATACAGGGGTAAAACTGCAACTGACGGATAAAAAGACGTCCAAGTGTAAGGGACTCGGACTTAAAATCATGGAAGTAAAAATAGAAAAATCTTTTCAGCTTAAAACAAGGACAATCAACTAATATATGTTTAACCGTTAAAATGGTGTCACAAACACTCATTTAGGTTCATAACCACCCTTAGAAGAAAAAGACGAGTAATAAACGAATGACCTAAGCAAAGCTGAGCAAGTATAGCTTCCTCCTTGCGATTCCTGCGAAAACATGATTGCCATGGTTTGATAATAGGCTTAATCCCAAAGAGTTTACCAATTTGTTCCAACCAAGATCTCTGTGCCCGGATCTAGATAGTGAAACACTGTCTGAAGTCCATATATAGAACTGACAGCGGAGAGCCAAACAGGGCTGTGGCTGACTTGACAGCAGCATCTGCTAAGTCATTGCCATTGATAACCAGGCACACAAAAGAAAATGTTTGAGGTGGCTGCCAGATCTTGGATAGAACAGGGTGAGGCCTAGGCCACACCAAGATCAAAGCTTGTAACGAGCTAAGCAAGTCAGTGTAAAGCAGACACCAACAATGATGATTGCCAGTTATGTGGTTCAAAGTAAGGATGATAGCATGCAATTCTGAAGTAAAGATTGAACACTGCTGGGGGATCTGGTCTGCAATGATAATACCACAGGAGACCACTGATGTGTCGGACTTCGAGCCATCTGTGAAGACGTCTACCCACACGTCTTCACAGATGGCTCGAAACGTGCCATCTGTGACCAGGGTACTCAGCACCGTGGCTAGCAAGAGTTTCAGGTACACATAGTCGGGTGTAAAGGCCTTCTCCATCCTGCAATAGGAAAAATAACAGGAAGAGGTAACAGTGAGCAACGGTGGAAGTGACTCGGCTGTCAACTGTGCAGTGCTATTGAGACTGATGTTGATTTCTCTGAGGTAGCCTCGGACCCGCAAACCAAAAGGGCGAATGGCAGTCTGGCGATTAGTGTAAAGCATCTTCCACTTGGAACTGAAAACGCAATCCCAAGTGGGATGGCTCGGCAGGAATCGCAATTTAGATGCATATTGTAGGAATAACTGCTGACGGTGAAGATATAAAGATGGTTCGTCAGTCTTAACATAGACTCTGGACAGGTGAAGTGTAGAAGGCCCCCATACAAACACGGAGGCCCAGATGGTGGAGATGGTCCAGCACCGTCACCACCGAATCTTGGGCAGAATCGTACACCTGGGATCTATATTCCAGTTTCAACCTGACAAGTCCATGTTACAGGCAGAGCAAAGAACATTGGTTTGCTCCCCAACAGAGAGAGGACCTTGTTGATGTTCAATGCTTTTGTGCACTTGGACCTGAGATGACATACGTGTGGTAAGTCAATTTCTGGTTGAAGATGAGATTGAAATACTTGGTCTCTACCACAACTAGAATGATGTTACTTCCAAACAGGAGCTCGGGTACAGATGAAGATTACGTTTGCAGCAAAAGTGTATTCAGGAAGTCTTCTGGGGGGAGAAAAGAAAGCTTTGGTCGTCGCTTAAACTGACTGTTCAGGGCAATTTGCAGTTGTAGTTCAATGATCCTCATGCTGGAAGAAGAGCAAAATATTCAAAAATCATCAACAGAGGAGGCATTGCCTACATCTGAAAAAGCTGTCTAGTAAGAGAATTAATAATTGACAGCAAAAAGCGTAACACTCAGTACACATCCTTGTGGAACTTTGGGGCTAAGGCAACGACAGAGTGTTGCGAGACCTACACAAAAATAACGTAACGATAAAAAGTTGGAGATGAAGATCGACATGTGATCGCTCAAGACAAAGACATGGAGGTCACGAAGAGTGTCAAATCTCCAAGCCGCATCGTATGTTTTTTCGATGTCGAATTGACATCATGTGCTCTCGTTTTAAAAATGAATATCTGATAGCCGATTCGAGGTGCATTAGATGGTCAAGAGTTGACCGTTGCCTGCAAAAGCCATACTGGGTGTTGGCTTTTCCATATTTTTCCATCACCTTGCACACACAGCTCGTCAATGCTATTGAACGATAATTGGAAGGAATCGTGGGATCTTTTCCTGGCTTTGGGTAGGCCAAGATGATAACCTCTCGTCAGGAGTCCGGAAACTGCTCTTCGAGAAAATACGGTTGAAAAGTCGAGGAAGCAGCAGATCCTTACTTGATGGTGAGATATGTTGGAGCATGATGTAATTGACAGTGTCTGTCCATACAACAAAAGCATGAGAAAAGGGCGAAGCTCCTCTGCTGTGAATAGCTTATTGTAAGGCTCCGTGCCATTCGAGTGGAAATACAGCAGAGTCATTTGCCTTGCTCTTCTCGGCCAGAAACTCGGGGGAATAAGAAGACTATGAATAAATGGAGGAAAATGATTCCCTCAGAATGTCAGCAATTGCCTGTCCATTGTGTTCCAGGATCGATAATGAGTAGGACCCACCCATCTTTTGGACTTTATCCAACACGACTTAGAATTGGTCATGCAGGTGATAGAAGACGAATATTTGATTCAAGATTCCTTCTGGCGCCGAACAAAAAAGGCTTTCAATGCTTCAAAGGTCGAGATGTTGGATATCTCCGACCCCCTCCCCCAAGCCTTACGAGGTTAGTATAATCTGGATCCCACCATGGTTTTAGAAAACCAGGAAACCTGTCGAAGTTTGAGGAATGATCGAGGCAGCTGGATGGATGATACAGTCCGTCATCTCCGACACTGTTACATTGATTGGCTCCTGGCTGACAGTAGTAGTGAAACTCAGAGAAATTCGAACCCACTTCAGTCAGCCGGATCATGCTCCACCGTGATACGCATGAGGGGTCACAAGGTACCCACGGGAGATGGTACATACCATAGGGACGTCATCACTTCCGTAAGGGTTGTCCTGGACCTCTCATGTAGAGTGGAAGAATGGATGAAAAGGTGGCGAGGTCAATGGTAGTGAATGTGCAGGTTGTCGAGTGAAAGTATGTACTGACACTGGTGTTCAACAGGGAGAGCAAAAGATGTAGGAGCCACTGCTCCAGGACCCCACCTCTCCCTTTGTGTCAGTCCTACCCCAAAGAGGATGGTGTCAGTTGAAGTCCTTTATGATGATTTGGTTTACCTCTGAGCGGCATTTTTTTGCACACAATGGGCTAAATGGCCAGGTCACAAGGACCCAGAAGGCTCAGAGAAGGTTGGGGGAGGGGGACCCACTGAACAGCTGTTAGGAGACAGATGATAGCCTCCCACCAAGGCCATCCAGTGTGTTCTTTAACGTGCACAGGGTATGGCTCTCCCACACACGGGTCATGGCTTAACGTCCCATCCGAAGGATGGCGGCCTTTCCAAACCCATCAGTGTCCCCTACTGACTGTGGTCAGGACAGTGAATTTTGTGGAGATAAATCTCAATGCTGACTCAGCTGGGACTCGAACCTGAGAACTACAGATTCCGAGCCTGGCGCGCTATGGACTGAGCAACCCCCGCCCCTCTACGATGAGGAAGAGGGATGGAAGACGAGATCAACGTCTTCCTGGCGAGACGAGATCAATGTCTTCCTGGAAGATAATTCTTCCGAATGGTAGATATACAGAGCAGTCAGTGATAACCCCACAAAGCACGATAGCTACCACCTATGGTGCCACAAGGATGGTACCACAAGGTACCATCCTTGTGGCACCATAGGTGACAGTGATAACCCCACAAAGCACGATAGCTACCACCTATGGTACCACAAGGATCGCAACATCCCCGCGAGCTGGACTATCTTCATCCTGGCGAATGAGCGACAAGTGCCGGATCCTGGGATCTGTGACTGCTGCAAGTATGTCTCCTGCAGGCGCAAACAGATGGGTTGGCCTGCCTGAAGGAGGGCTTTTATGTCATCAAGAATCTTCTGGAATCCACAATTTCAATGTACACTCCTCAAAGTGGAAATCGAAACTCCAAGGAATGGAAGCAGAGATATGTAAATCTCAGGAGGCAATCAACCATCGGATATATGCAAATGATCAAAGTTATGCAGCGAATGGACAGATGACACCCTGTGGATATGATGACTATGTGGATAAATACTGTGCATCCACAAGCTCCTTGAGCAGTGTAGGAGTGTGGCCATCTCGGGTCTTAGAAGAGTGGGCACACGACAAATTCAATTGCAGCAGTGGGTGGTTTTATGAGTAGGGGGCGGTCTGTATCAATGTCCTCGGAATCATCTGTGACTGCCTTTTTTTTTCTTGGCCCTAGTATGGGCCCCTTTGGCTTGGTACGTCTGGCTGTCTGAGGTCGGGAAGGCCTTCCAGAGGTGGAAGTGGATGACTGAATGGAAACTGGGATTAATATCAACACCAACCTCGGTTTCGCCTACGTGGAGGTATTTCGCTGCAGGTGAGATTCAATAGATGGTACACTATGTCTGCGCCGCCAACCAAGTCATTGGAACGATGGGCTTTCCAATGACTGCAATGTAATAGGAAACCTTGCTAGGTGGTGTGGGTAGTGCAAGGAGCTTTCTCGCCTCAGGATAAGAAATATTGTTGATGGTTTTAAGGTGTTGTACCTCCTTCCACTTGGTGCAGCTGCGGGGAATATGCTGGATGGTCACCACTACAATTCACACACTTACCGTACTGCATTGTTAGCTAGCAGGTTCAGCCCACCAACTAACCATCCCGTTTACCTGAAGCAGAGGCCAAAACAGTGCGTCGCAGCGGCCCCTGAAAACGCTGCCATCCCATGACGAACGGGTTCCCCAATGGAAAGACAGGCCGAAGGGGACTCAGCTAATCATGAGCTGGGGGTGAGGGGATGAGGACCCCGGAACAACTGCCAGGATGCTTTTAGGTACGCAGGTAACTGGGTTACCCAATTTACCTAGAACTTAACAAAATGAAGCATTTCCATGTTATCTCAATGGGAATCTAACTTAGCTCTATAACTTCTTAAATATGCATTTAATTGGAAAATATAACTGAAGATAAATTAAAGATGATAATCAAATCTACATAAATCTCGATTTCCAATAATATTCGTTAAGTGTTTAAAGAGTTACGAAAGCTTAAATATTCACCAATAAATTATCTTTCATAAAAATCATTCATAATTGCTTAATATTTAAATAATCATTACACAAACATTTAAAATGCATATTTTATTAAATAGCAAGAATTGTTTCAACCATTCAAGTTTTAATTTTTGAAAAAATTCTTATGAAGCATGTTTTACTTGTCGAAGTCGAAATTAAATAATTCATTTGAGCATAGATGTAGAAAGTGAAAAGCCTATCTCTATCACTGTGATGAACTCGTGCTGCGATAGACGTCGCAATGAATTGACATAGAATCCTTTTTATTGTAACCAATGCGGCAATAAAGGTTTACCGTTGACTGCACTAAAAAGGTTCACGTCGTGTAACAGAAGAGGTTTGGTTGTTTTACTGCTGAGCGACTTTTTTGCACATAATGACCAGGTCACAAGGACCCCGAGGGTTCAAGGAAAGTTGGGGGAAGGAGACAGATGATAGCCTCCCATCAAGGCCATCCAGCATGTCGTGTAACGTGCACAGGGTATGGCTATCACGCACACGGGCCACGGCTTTACATCCCATCCGACTGACGGTGGCCTTTCCAAGCCCATCGATGTCCCCCAACAGATCGAGGAAGAGCGGGAGAACTAGGCCTCGACATATTTTGAAAACAGTGTAAAAATCTATTTGTTTGATAAACACTTCTGTGAGCTAGTCTCAAAAGTGCACTTGTCTTGAACCTACTCTTTATGTCACCTTTTTGTGTTTAATTCCTTTATTTTTCCTTCTCTCCAATCTCCATTATCATCATCATCAAGCACTTCTTTCGAGAAAGTTAGGTCAAGGGTTGAAGAAATATTTCCTTTTATCGCACTAAACCTTCGGATCACGTCGATTTTTTCAACATGAATTCAGTACACAGTTGCGATTCTTTTATTATTCTTTATTACTAGATTTGCACATTCCAAAATATACAGAGCACAAAAAGCTTCAAGAAGATAATCATTGAAATCGTTACAATGCTTTTTGAGTTTTGAATACACACATTTCGTTTCTTCTAAACTAGTGAAATGAAAACATTAAGTGGAATATTGAAACATCTGCTATATAATACTTAGAACGAATTAGAAACGCATAAAAATACCACTTTGATTTGTACAATCTATAATGCATTATCAGATTATATACTGCTCACAAAAATTAGGGGATATTTCAAAATGAATATGAAGCGATTAAATATCCCCTAATTTTTGTGAGTAGTATATACATTTTGTCACTTCCTTTTTATACAGAGCGAATCAAAAGTCGCAAGAGGATTTTTTTTTCTTTTTAATGCACTCGAATTATAGGATATCGTTCTACTTTTTGTTCCCGAGTGTGGGGCATTGATCCACAAATGGCACTAGCGAGCAGAAATTCAATCCTGGTGAACGGATGCTTGCTGTCATTGCGGCATCTTGACGTCTGTAGGAGACAAAGTAGGATTGGATTTCCATATCCACGACCAAAGCAAAACGCGATTTTTTCTTTTAAACCATGAATAAATGAACAAATTCTGCGATGCTCCGAAACTGCATCTGTTTTCAAACATTGCTACTCCCAAGAGCTTAACTTACAAAACATAACTAAAATGTTGATTGATTCTTTTCGTCACCACAAGATGTCTGGATTCTATGAGCACGAGTTGGTTGCAGCTGCATACGCCCTATAGGACTGTGAGAAGAACATCGATTCAGAATTATTTGTGTCAAAGTTCTTTAATCCGAATTGTTTCCGCTTAAGAATTCGTCTACAGCAGATGTATTGATCTGCTAATGAGGATGCCTACAGCTGAAGCACATATTAATATAAAGGGAGAACGTATTATGTTAAAACATAAGATGACGAGTTAGAATTTCTCATGCAATAAATCCGGTCCTTACGGATGAAGTCACTTGTTGAGTTTCTTCAAGAAAACAAGTTCATCTCCAAAAGCTGACGAGTGCTGGTTGGTTGGTCGTTTTGGGTTTAATGGCGCATTAGCAACTCAGGCTATAATGCGCCAAACGAATGTCTAAATAAAAGCTAAAAGTCATAACACCCACAACCAAATTTAAAAATTTACTAAACATACAGAGAAAAAATGTAAAACAATAAAAAACATAGTTAACAATGACGAGTGCTGAAGCTCACTCTAATCTTAATGGTTACGTCAATAAATAAAACATTTAAGCAGCAAAAATCCTAAAAAACTTCATATACACTTTTGCATGCAGAACGAGCTACTGTTTTGTAGGGTGCAAGTGAACAGATAATCGAATTTTACCCATTTCCGACCGATGATCAAAGTGTTATAATTGTGAGCAGAGGCGGATTTATGGTCCACAGCCTTTATCGGGGCCCTATTCGTTCACCTAATATGACTAAGCTAAAAAAAAACAGGAATTTGGGTGCCGTATTTCTGCAATATCTATAAATAAGCCTCTTACTGCGAGTTGTTTTACCTCTAAGCACTTTTGTGCATGCAATTTGCTAAATAATGAGGTCACATAAGGACTTAAGAGTTAGGTGGGGGTGGAGATCAACTAGACAGCTGTTAGGAGACAGATGGTGGCTTCCCTTCAAGCATATTTTAACATACATAAGGTATGTACTACTACTAGATGAAAGGGTTGGGTTGTTTTACCTCTGAGCGGCACTTTTTTGCACACCATGGGCTAAATGGCCAGGTGACATGGACCCCGAAGGCTCAGAGAAGGTTGGGGGAGGGGACCCACTGGAACAGCTGTTGGGAGACAGATGATAGCCTCCCGTCAAGGCCATCCAGTGTGTTCTTTAACGTGCACAGGGTATGGCTCTCCCGCACACGGGACCACGGCTTAACGTCCCATCCGACGGACGGCGGCCTTTCCAAGCCCATCGGCGTCCCCTACTGACCGTGGGCAGGGCGGGGAATTTTTGCGGAGATAAATCTCAATGCTGACCCAGCTGGGACTCGAACCTGGGAACTATAGATTACGAGCCTGGCGCGCTACCGACTGAGCCACCCCCGCCCCTCTAGATGAAAGGAACCCAAAGAATATGCGGCTCCACTAAAATGGTGATCCCAATATTTGTAATGCCGATTAGATTATTTGCAGTCAAATCTCTCATGACAACAAACTGGTCTGCGATAGCCTCTGCAACAGATTTTGTCACAGGAATTTTTAACGCAATGACCAGTGAAAATTGAGGATCTACCTATCTTGGATTAACTAAGTCAAACGAACATTTTAGCAGCTAAAATTCAGCCAAAGCATACAACATATATTCATTTCGGAACCAATGAAAGCATACGACTCTTCACAGAACCTCATACTTCAGAACGGTTCGGAATATTTGGAAATACCCATTTCAAAAAGGTCGAAATAGGACCCACACTAATAGGCTAATGCATTGGGGGCTTCGTGTTTACTAGGTGATCTCTGTTCAATCTACAACCCCGTGAGCAAACCAAATTTATTTGGAGAGCATATAAATTTACCTATTTAGACAAGATGAAGGGAACTCTTCAGGTGAGTGTTATCGGGAATGCAATGAGGGCAGTTACATTTTACTAGTATTGATATTTTTAAGTTCTATTAACCACGAGATATTTGAATAGTTACTCGTGACCCTGAGATGTTTTGACCGGTTAATGTGCCGACCACTGTGATGACAGTCATTATTGTATTATTCCATTCCAACAGTCACCCCTTCATATATTTTTTTTAGTTACCAGCCTTCTATTCTAATTAGATTTCTTCTATCAATAAACGCATCAACCTTTATTATAAAAATGTTTTCAACATATGATTTGCTTGTAGAAATCGAGTGAAGTTTAAATTGTTCAAATACTAGATAAAATCTTGATCACTTAGGACTCTTCAAAATCAAAATTAGTGAAAAAGTTCAACTTTCAAACCGGGGCAGACTTCATTACACCAGAAGTAGCAAACCGACTCAGAGCCCCTTGGTGGTAAGCATGCGATTAACTTTCAAAAGTAAATAAAGAAAACTTCTTTATTCGACTGCATATCCTCATTTTAAGTCGGCAAACAAGGGTTGTTTGGGTTATTTTACCTCTGAGCGGCACTTTTTTTGCACACCATGGGCTAAATGGCCAGGTCACATGGACCCCGAAGGCTCAGAGAAGGTTGGGGGAGGTGATCCACTGGAACAGCTGTTGTGAGACAGATGGTAGCCTCCCGTCAAGGCCATCCAGCGTGTTCTTTAACGTGCACAGGGTATGGCTCTCCCGCACACAGGGCCACGACTTAACGTCCCATCCGACGGACGGCGGCCTTTCCAAGCCCATCGGTGTCCCCTACTGACCGTGGGCAAGGCAGGGAATTTTGCGGAGATAAATCTCAACGCTGACCCAGCTGGGACTCGAAACTGGGAACTACAGATTACGAGCCTGGCACGCTACCGACTGAGCCACCCCCGCCCCGGGCAAACCAAAAAAAATATTGATACTATTTAGGTACCCCTTAAGCGTTTAGATATTGCTGAAATTGACAAAAATTTAAAAACGCTGAAATCCAGGTAGTACAGGGCTCCACGGATTTCAGAACTGCTGTCTCATATGATTAAAAAAAATATTTGGACTGTTCGCAAAATATTCCTGGAAGGATGCGAAAAACGCTAGTTACACCACCACTGGCTTACGTTGGCGTTAAACGCGACAATGAACTATAAGTTTAAACTACCAGATTAGTTTCTATATTTAAATTTTACAAATAGGTGAAGAAAAAGATTTCTTCAGATGGCTACCGATAGCGCTTTTATATCGCTATCTGCTCTTTACGATCACTTCTTAGAAAGGACTGAAAGTTGTCATGAGAATTACATTGCAATAAGCAGACAAAGGCGATACACACACAGGAAAAGATTTCTGTGTGTGTATCGCCTATTTGGACTGTTCGCAAAATATTCCTGGAAGGAAGGATGCGAAAAACGCTAGTTACACCACCACTGGCTTACGTTGGCGTTAAACGCGACAATGAACTATAAGTTTAAACTACCAGATTAGTTTCTATATTTAAATTTTACAAATAGGTGAAGAAAAAGATTTCTTCAGATGGCTACCGATAGCGCTTTTATATCGCTATCTGCTCTTTACGATCACTTCTTAGAAAGGACTGAAAGTTGTCATGAGAATTACATTGCAATAAGCAGACAAAGGCGATACACACACAGGAACATTCGAAAACTGAAGAGGCAGACTTACATTAACTTACCGGTTGTAACTGTTCTTGCCTAATCGGTCCACATATACGTAATTACAACATGCCTCAGGTAACATCTACAACATTTACCTCAACTGATTTTACCATCAACATTCTTCTAGATTGCTGATAATATAGTACATTAAGCGAGTAGTATAAGTCAGCGAGGCAGTACTAGGCACTTTTAAATACTACCAAGAGGCAAAGAATGTAGAGGGAGAAGTTAAGCTTCCATAGAGATTATTGTAAAATCGAGTATCGTGCATTTGGCGTAGAGGTGAAACGAACATTACAGGGGACGAACGCTTTTGTAATTACATGTTACTGTCAACTTCCATTCTCTTCGCTTTTCCAATGTAATAATTTCCCATTGATATCCTTGCAGAGTATATTAATATCAATTCTGTTTCCTGTTTGTATGCAACCAAGAAAGCTTCTAATTGTAATAATTTATTCTATAAATTAACTTCAGGCTAATTTCAAATCTCCTCTATCCATTCAATTTATAATTGTTGGTTCAACGAAAAATAATTCCAATGGAGAAAATAAACCTTTATTAAAATCATATTTTTTTTCAAATACAAGTGCAATTACTTTTTTATCTTTTTTAAAATATAAATTTTTGATGCATAATTCCTTTGCCCCTTATTGTTTGTTTCCCAGCTTAAACAAATGCACGATACGAATCGAAACACCACTTGAGGTCGCCACTTACGCTTTGTCAAAGTTGAACTTCTTTTCCTTATACGTTCTTTGCAAGAGGACAGATTATGTCAAGCAACTATTGCGATTCTTCTTCAGTTCGATATATCAACAATCGTAATCAATAACAATCTTTTTAACATACAAATACATCGACTAAGAAGATTATCGTAACAAAGGATATTATTAATCGATATTTACATGTTAAGTTCAGCAATAGTAGTGAAAATGAAATATTGTCAAAATAACACATGTGCGTACTGATGAAAACTAGAGATCGGCTCAAAATTCTGAGCCCGATTAGGGGGAAAATGTTATAGAGAAATGCATGCCAATAAACAATTATTTTAATTCATCATAATAAATTATCAGACTTCAAGATGATTTGTTAAAAACAAAAACACATTGTGGTGGTTCATTGATGAGAGAATATCTGAAAAAATAATCAAAAGCCGAATAGTGCTTATTAATTTTAATTACTAAACACTGATTTAAATAACTCGTTAAAAATTATTTTACTGTTATTTACTTATCCTTTTTCACAATTATAGCAATAATAAACTGTAAATTTAAATTATGAACTGTGCCCTGCACCCGTGTGATGTATTTCAAAATCCAAACTAATGTCGAAAGATAACCACGTGGAAAAAGACAAATCCTTTTAAGCTAGTGCTTCACACATTTATAATTAATAAAATACTGCAAATTACAAAACAAACGTGTCAGTATCTTACGATAACAGCGAGTTCGTTTTTATCACGGTTAAGTACTTTACACTGTTCTCATTTTTGACACTAACTCATTTCTAACACTAAGGTGATTAGATCACGCTCCTGGAAAATTAGAGTTTTTTTTTTCTGTTCCTAAAAAAATAAGTTTAAATCAAAGCTTTACATTTAAATAAGAAATCTTGTCTGATGACAATGGGATCTATTAGCCCATGGATAGCGAACCTTTTCGAGCTCGAGTACCAAAATTACAGGAGAAGCATTTTCTAGTTCGCATGTCAACGTTACGAAAATACTTTGTCACACAATATAAAATATTAAGGATTTAAATATGAGGATACAAGATGCTAAGTTTTAGATTCCATCATTATACAAGGAAAAATTAGAAAAAAAATTTATTTACCATACCCAAAATCAAACGCAAAAACTTCCATGCAACCTTCCACTTCTTAAGCTCAGCGCATCACCGACGAAACGCCGCTGTGAATATCATTATGATGCAGTATATTTTGCAAATGTGTAATCAGTTATTTGACGAGATCTTTGTTACGTATGGGCGCATAAGTACTAATTATAACTCAGTCTCCTTCTCGAAACCAATGATTCGTCTATAAATATGCATTGAATTGCAGCGCTATTGTTTCCAAGTCCCTACACTAGCCATTGACAGGTATTTCTTTCCACCTCCCAATGGAGTGCAAAAAAAAAATCTTCTCGCCTGCCATTGGTTCGTCATCTCTGTATTAGCCTTTATGTTCTACAAAAGTGAGTATGGGAACCATATTTAAAAGATATCCTTTCACTTTTGCATTTTTGTTCACTGTGCCACTTAATCCACTGTTCCGCAAACGGTGTGCTGCGGCAGTAACTAGGGTGTGCCGCGAAAATGTCTAAAATGTCTTCTATATACAATTTATTTATTACACAAAATTATTTATTAACTTGTCTCTCTAACGTCATAGCTCGTCTGTTCTGCAAAGCAGGCTCGTGTATCGCACTAATGTTTGCTTTCACCTACTCGTACAATAATGTCAATGTATTTTTATTCAGTGCTTTTTCTCCGAAAATAAGATTTCGGAACGCATACATCAGCAAGCAAAAATGCGCCGGTAATAAATATTTTTGATTTTAAAACAACTTCCCGGAGGCGTTCGTGCAGGAAATAAATCGTATTTTTATAGATTTTATTTTTGTGATGTGTAGCAAAGTTGTTCAGATTATTTCACTGTACATGAACGAAAAACATTTGCCGAACATTGATTTAAGGCGATGAATGAAATATTCTGTTTAAGGTGGTTATAAACACTAAAGCAGGGATGTGCAACGTACAAGAGAAGCAGTTTTGCCCTGCCCGTCCACTGAATGTAAATCTATTTTTTACGTGCTGAAAACTACCATTCAATTTAAAAGTCTGTATATTTTTAAAGACAAATTAGGTAATATTTTGACTTCAATAAGCACTCTACAGATACACAAGAGGAAAACGAAGTTGACGTCTTATTTCAAATTTATTTCTACCATTTAATAACAAAAATTAATTAGCCCTCAACAGCTGCTTGCCAGAGGTTTACAGAAGCATAGGTTGGGTTGTTTTACCTTTGAGCGGCACTTTTTTGCACACTATTGGCTAAAAGGCTAAGTCACAAGGACCCCGAAGGCTCAGAGAAGGTTGGAGGAGAGGGCCCACTGGAACGGCTGTTAGGAGACAGATGGTAGTCTTCTGTCAAGGCCATCCAGCATGTTCTTTAACGTGCACAGGTATGGCTCTCCTGCACATGGGGCTATAGATTAACGTCTTATCCCAAAAAATTACATGTACAATTATGAAATGACCTTTGGTTAAGAATCATTAGATCGATTTCATCAAAATTCATCACGTCTATTCAATAATATAAAAGTGATTAATTATATGGAAAAATGGGAAAGAGATATTGTGGAACTATGATTTTCTAAAATTCTCTTTTTTCTTAAAGTATTTATTGCTAGACCATGGAACTTGGGTGTGGGGGGGATTACCCAATAAATCTACCCCCCCCCCTCAGGTATGCTGTTGCATACTATTTTAGAAAAAAAAAGAAAATATCACCTTTCTGGGTGAATATTAATGGTTCATTTCCCTTACACACAGTCAAGTCTGATTGAAGCATGTAAATTTCTGATACAGCTAACATTATCAGATTCAACAACAAACTCATTGCTTATAACTAACAGAAAAATAAATCTTTCAAATATTAATACTACTTAATAATCTGAACACCAAAAATATATCACTAAAAACAAAACAAATTGTATTTTTAACAATGTTCACCAGATCAAATATTCTTTTTAAGGAAATAGACATTATCAAGAGTTATCAGTTTAACAACCTAATTTAATTATGATGGTTAATATTCTGTAAAATCAAGAATGAATTACAGAAACAAAATTTACTTTCTGTATTACTTTATGAACTTAATGGCATAAATGTTTTTTAAACCTAAATATTAAAAAAAATTTGCCAATTCATCATATATGGTATAGATGATGCACCTACATACCAGTAATCACATGACAATGTTGGTGATGAATCATCGAGATTTGAAGATTCAGAAGACTGAAAAGTTTTTTAAAATTACTAATACTGTAGTAATTCAGATTTCTACCCGTAGAAAATTGACATCTTATTATAAATACTACATCTTAAAAGATCATTCTTTTAAAATTATTCAACTCAATGTAAGACTAATTTTATGTAAATCAGTAATAGCATATTAAGTGCAGAGAAATGTTAATAAAGGGCTACTTTTAATTTTATTGTATAAACAATATCATAAATACTTTTGTTTCCATTAGCATATGTTAAAAATGTTAACTATTATTTTATATGCAATTATTCAAATTTATTATTTTAATAACACATTCTCTTTGAGCTCTATGAATACAAAATGGGAGGCTTGATGCTTTTGATTCCAAGTGCTTGCAATGTATTCTGGGTATTAGGTGGTTTGATTTTGCTAATAATCGCAGTTTGAGAAAGGGGTTAACAATCACTCTTGGAATTATCCTTTATATGGAGAGATTGACTATGTTGCTTGTTGGGTTGTTTTACCTCTCAGCAGTACTTTTTTGCATACAATGGGCTAAAATGGTCAAGTCACAGAAAAGTGGGAGGAGGGGACCCACTGGACAGCTGTTAGGAGACAGATAATATAGGGTCCCATCAAGGTCATCCAATATGCGTTCTTTAATGTACACAGGGTATGGTTCTCCCGCACAGGGCCATAGCTTTATGTCCCATCCGATGGATGGTCGCCTTTCTAAGCCCATCAGTGTCTTCTACTGACTGAGGGCAGGGAGTGAGAGAGATTGTGGAAATAAATCTCAATGCTGGCCCATGTGGGACTTAAACCTGGCAACTGCAGATTACAAGCCTGGCATGCTAGCAACTGAGCCACCCCCACCCCTCTCTGTTGCTTGTATGAAGGACAACACACTATCAAAAAGAATTATGAATCGAATTCTTAAAGGTTACTGAGAAATCAATTAGGCTGTTAATCAACCTTATTGAAATTGGCTTTCAATAGACTGTGGTAACTAATTTAATGAAAATGCTCTTAAACACCAAAGTCAAAGAGGAAAAATTGTCTTAAGCCAGGTGGGATATGAACCCATGATAACATGTCAAGTACTCTGACAACTGAGCTACTGGCAGCCAATCAATATTTCCTTTATTAATAATATGAACTTTCCACAATCAAGACACATTAAAACATGTGTCACAAGAAGGTAAGGACTTCTGCTTTGAAACAGCATCATGAAGATAGATGGTTGTACTAGTAATCACAAAAACCTGATGTTGAATCAATTGAAATTTGATGAAAGCACTTGGGTTTATATCTCACCCAGCTCAAGACAACTTTTTCCTCTAACACTGGTTTTTATGTTCAAGAGCACTTTCATCATATTTCAATTAAATCAACTTTGGATATTGTGATTTAATGGTAGCTGTTGCCCATTGTATATGTGTTTGGAGAACAAAACTACAATCTAGTTGAGTTTCCACTACCTTGAGGATTTCATAAGGTCATACACATTTTGTTACCATTAACATATGTTAAAAATGCAAACTATGACTATAAATATAATTAATTTATTAGTTAAATAATATTCTCTGAGCTCTCTGAAAACAAGATGGTAGAGGTAGCCTAATGTTTGTCATTGCAATTGTCTCTTTTTGTCTTACTAAGAAGTAGGCAGTTAAATATACATTTTCATAAAATACATAAGACTGATAATACTGGCATTTGTATTAGTTGCAAGGTTTAAGGAATAAGTAACTTCAATCTAGTATTTTGATTATCAATATCTTTAAGGAGCCTAACAAAGTGGTGTACATTACTTCAGGGAATTTTACACCTCATTAATGCATCAGATATTACATATTCTTCAGTACAATACTGTTTCCATAAATTAAGAAAAATCCCTATGTTAAGTCAATGGGAAGCTAATCTCAAAGCTCTATAACTTCTAAAATAAGATTTTTTGTTTTGAAAAACGTGATTGCAGATAAAGACCTCAATCAAATAAATTTATATCTCGATTTTCAACAATATTCATTTGATATTTAACGAGCTATGGAAGTTTAAATATTTAGTAAATGGTAGCTATTGCCCATTGTATATTGTGTTTGGAGAACAAAACTACAATCTAGACAACAATGCTAGCCACAAAAATTGACTTCAGAAGTTAATTAAAACTTTGCAATAAGTATTGTACCAAAGTGTTTAGGTTTGAACTTGGGACCAAGTGGCCCACAAAAATACTGACACCTTAGATTACTGAGCTACATAAAATACATGACTAAAATAAGTTTGCATTTTAGAACTTTGTGTAAAGAATTCTTTCACTATTCCTCAGTTTTGTATAAGTTTCTTAAGACTGGCATTGCTTTTGTTAAATATTCAAACTTCCATAACTCATTAAATACTGAACAAATGTATTTGATTGTTGAAAATTGAGATATTGAATTATTTAATTGAGATCTTTATCTGCAATCACATTTTCAAAAAAAACCCAACATTTTAGAAGTTATAGAGCTTTGACATTAGCTTCCCATTGACTTAACATAGGGATTTCCTTTAATTTATGGAAACCAGTGTAGTTTAACTTAAAATGGGAATTTGGGACAAAAATGTAGTTAACGTAGCACAATAATTTGAATTTTTAAATGAAAATTCCCTGAAAATTATTTTTTAATAAGTTTTATATTATGAAAAAAAAAAATATTTGTAAGACTGTTTTAGCAATGCACAATAAAAAAAGTTTTTTTTTTTATTTTAACAAAAATATTGTTAACACAAATACTTTCTGTAACAAAATTAATATTGCATTCTTGAAATACTTACATTGTGCAAAAATCTGTTTATTATTTTCACTACAATTAGTTATATAAATTTATATTAAAAATATTCATTATTTATTACAAGTAATCCCCATTTAATGCAGATTTGCTATAATGCAGTTTCTTTTCCCTTTTCTTAGTAAATGTCTTTAATAAAAAATATTATAATCATGTACATAAATATGTGTGAATATTTGGTTATCGGTCTACCCAGCTGTTGTAACATCAGTAGAGTGATAATTTCTCATGTCATACGAATCTGTTGGCCACATAAAAAAAAGCCATCAAAAAGTATAAAGTCACAGAAGAAATGAATCAGTCATGTGGAAGTCTACGCTAAAGATTTCTCATTCCATGCGATTCCATTGGTGAATATTTTTCCTTAAAGTGAAAACAAATGGGCTAATTAATTGCTTATGTTATCAGCAACCCTAGTTACTATGGCATTTAAATTTTCTAGGACAGAAGAGAATAAAAATTTGTTACAAGCATGAAGCTCCAAGAAAAACATACTTTTGTGGATTTTTTAAATAAAAACTGGATATTTATTATTTTTCTTAAAATAAAACATCTAATAAAATACAAAGAAAATTAATATAGAAAATATCAATAACATATGCAAAAAAAGAGCAAATTAAAATAACCCCATTAAACACAGATTCGTTTAGCACAGTTTCCTGTGGAACTCATCTCCAGCATTAAACTATGGTTTCCTGAATATTTAACATTGTAATAACAAGAACTACCCAACACTAACCTGCATTAAAGTAGATACATATTTTGGAACCAAAGATAAAAACAGTAATAAAAATTAAAAATTAAAGTAAGTAACACAATATTGGAAGCTTAAGGATAACAGTAGTACCATGAGACAGAAGTTCAGAATGGTAATGTTATATTGTGCAAATTGATTTAATGCAGTGTATAATTTCAAATTTCTAACATTTCTCACAAAATTCAGTGTCTTTCTACATAAAATAAAGCATTAAATATTTTTTGCTCATCAATAACTTTTAAAAGCAAAAATTATCATATAGTTATGGTTTGAAATTGATTCAATAATAAAACAAGCAATTTTTTCTCAAAATAATTTTTCTTTTTCAGTAATCAACAGTTGAAAATTTCATTTTAAATTACGTGAATTTAATGTTAATTAATGCAATGTCTAACTGCATTTCTATTTACTATTAAAATTAGGCACAGTTTTATTCATAATAATTTTATATTTATTAGTTGCAATTAATTTCATATCTTGTTATCAATTATTTATTAATTTATGAATAGAAATCAATTGTTTCAACCATTAATAACAATTAACAAACCATAAATTAATAGAAAATCTCAGCTGTTTTGCCACAAGTGAATACGAATCCAATGGATTACTAATAATGTATTGACACAAAAATTATTATCATTGAACCTGCCATAAGACCATAAAGCTTGGGAAAAGGACAGTACAAAGCTGAATTACATCTTTCAACATGAATATAAGAAATGATTTAAAAAACTTAAGTTGAATATTGGGCTATGCAAGTGTGCATCCTGAAAATTGATAACTTCTTCTCTCAAGCCTAAAAAGTAAAGAAAACATTCAAATATTAATTTCTCATATACAGAAAAATTGGTAAAAGAAATTTTTTTAATTTATTGTTTTTACACTTTTATTTAGCTCATAAAAATTATTTCCTGTTCTACACACATTTCTTTTCAAACTAAGCTTTCTCCCAATAACTATAAAATGAACATAAAACTGTAACATAACTTTGTTAAATAAGTGATATAATAAATTTCACTTATAGCACTCATTACAATGTTAAATGTATTACATTCTCACTGCTATTAAAAGCACTAAGACAGGAAGGAAAATATATAATTGCTATACATATATCCTCTTAACATTTTTATTATAACCTTATCCCAGAATTAAAAATGAAGTTATGCAAATGCTAATGCATCTCAACAATTTATTGATGGTAGAAGGTGGATACAAGCAAATATTTATTTGAATGAGAATATTGTTTGTATATTATGTACAATTAATACACATTTATATAATATATAATATTAATCCACATTTTTACAACACAGAATTAAGGCAGAAAATTAAAGTAACACAATAACGGAAGCTTAAGGATAACAGTAAAACTATAACCTTTCAGTGTTAGATTAAAAATAAAATAGTGGTAGAACAAGTCTCAAATTATAAGTTTTTTTAAATAAATCTCTAAGTAATTTTTGTGGAAAAAATAAGTTTGTAAAAATATCGCAGGATTTGAACCCTAATCTCTCCAGATTCAAGCAAGAGTGTTCTAATCTCTAAACTAGAATTTGCTTGTCATCCTTCCACTAATGATGTGACCTATGTGTCATCCTGCACATCACTAATGGTGCCATCTATGATTGGGTGTGGCAACTTCATTTTTCAATGCTGCTCTGAATAAGATGTAAGGAAGTCACTTCAAGCTCAAGGCATTATTAATGAAATAATCAATAGTAAATAGAGTTTACTGTTGACACAGAAGTCAATAAATCAATAATATGTAAACTCTGTGCATTTACTACTGATTAAAATCTCAAATCTTGCAGAATTATGCATAAAATAAAATTTGTTCTTTTTTAAACCTAACTGTATTAAAATTGAAAAGAAATAGATGATTAGATCTACAATGATCTGCCATAAGAGCATAAAGCAGAAACAGTATTTTTCAAAGGTATGTATGATTTATGTCCTTTTTGCTGCCTGATCAGTACCGGATTAATTTACAGTCCACTTAGACAATGGTTTCGAGTTCCAGGCATACAAGAACCGGCAGGCAGCTCAAGTAGGAAAAATTTTGTGATTTTGTAGAAGATAAGGGGCCCAAAATAATGCTCAGGCCTAGGACCATGCTGCATCTTAATCCAGTGCTGTGCACAAGGAAGCAATTATTGCAAGTCCTGGAGATCGGTAGAAGTGGAATGGGATAGGCTAAAGGCCTTGCTGCCCAAAGCCTTTAAAAGATTTTTTGTAAACATTCTTAAAAATGAGAATAAATTTTATTGAGTGTATGAATAAAATATATCAAAGTAGCTATTTTTGACCTATGTCCTTATGGCCAGGCATTATAGATATGTGATCACTTATTTAATAACATTCACTGGCACTCTGATAATTTTTTGTTACATTCTGGAGTATCTATACATCAACATAAACAACCCTCCAATAGGGGACCACCTTGACATGGTAGTGGTGGGGGGGGGGGGGACTGAATGGTGCCTCTGTGAAGTAGGGTCACGGCTCGTTGGTTTGTGGTTTGCACGAGATCTTGTAACCTCTGGTGGAGGGGCATGTTGAGGGTCTGCAGATCGGTTTGGGTGGGCCGATCTAGTGGGCTTATTGACTTGTCCCCTGAGAAGCTCTGGGTTGCAGCCCCAGTGGAGGGTCTGCAGACTGGCCTTAGCTAACCCGGTCCAGTGGGCTCATTGGCACAGCCTCCTTGAAATTGTGGGTTGGAAGACTGCGGCTGGGGGCCTTCGTCCTGTGGAACTATGGAGAGGACGAAGTTGAAGGCTCATGGCTGGGAGTGGGATCCCTGGTCGATGGGCTTATCGATGGAAAAACTGGACTAAGAGTCTCCACCCCGGGAGCCGAGTCAACTTGGTTCTATATACCATTTTTGTGGCTAAGCGGGGAACAGATTAAATTTAGGTTTTGACCAATGGATGAACCTCCCTTCTATAGGATTGTTCACATAGGTAGCCATGGATGAGCTGTGTCCTTGTGGCATTGTCTTGCCCCGGCATAGGTAGTGGTGTTCATGGCATTCTCCCTATAGATGTAGTGCAGCCTTATTTTGCGGAGCATCTGGGACTTGCCTTTATATAATATAATTAACATAAACAAAAAGAGAGAATATACTACATTTGTATACAGTAGCCCTTTACACTACTACTTATACCACAGAGACCAACCTTGGCATATCTTTTTTTTGCTCTTCCAAAGTCAATTCACCCTGGGTGGTTTCTGGATACATTCCTGGGTGACATATAAAGCATTTCCAATATGTGGCTGGTTGTTTGAGTTTTTATGATGCAAGGGTAACTCAGGCCATATAATATGTGACAGACAGTAGGAAAAGGTTGCCCACTCCTAGCCAATATATTCAGTGGTCATTGAATAATGACCTCCCAGTCTAAAAGAATGACCTGTGCAGACAGAATAAAAGCTGGATAATGATAACAGTGGAAGTATTAAGTTCACTGCAAAATTTCAGAGACAACAGAATTAAAAAATTATATAAATAATGAAGCACTAGAAGAATAACATAAAACCTCTGATGAATATCGGGTATTCGTTTTCAGGGAGAATTTTATTTTTCCCATTTAACAATTTCTAATAGTGGTTAGCATACCTGGGTAGTAACAGCAAGACATGGCTTCGAATCCTTCTCATGGCAAAACCAAGTAACCATCCCATGGCCGAGTGGTTAGCCTGCTTGGCTACTGATCAAAGGGACCTGGGTTCGAGCCTAGGGTAATGCATGAATGAGGTCTCATCATCCTCACACACTTTCTACTATGGTGTATCAAACTGGCAAGCTCTTTGTAACGCTCCAAACAAATGCAAAATACTTGAAGTTTTATGCTCCGGATAGCTTAGACGGGTGCCAGGCAATAATTAACAAATTGCCAAAAGTAGAATAAGTTGATAATAAGTTGATTTAGGGTTCAAATACCAGCGAGCGTTTATGAGTAAGAATCAAAATGATTGTCAAGTAATATTAAATATAAAAAAAAAATCCTTAATTCGCATTGCTCAAGAGAAAAAACTGTACAGACTCAAAAGGTTTATAACAAAACAGATTTATTTCCAAAATAATTCAACTCACCAAGACATCAATGAAGAAAACATAACTCCAACTCCTGTGCTACACGCACTGTGCTTGGTGCTACGCACCTTGTGCTCGTGCACTCCCTTGTGCTTAGCTTAGTGCTTATGCTACTGCTTAAGTGACTCGTAGGTCACCGGTTTTTTTGACATGAGGCCGGCGCATGCCGGAAAAGACATTAACATACTATGACGAACGACGCAAAAGCTATGACGCAAGAGGGGGCGTGTCCTTGGCACGCGCTTTAACGGTAGTCGGAAGATCGGAGTTGCGGCGCATGCGCAACTCCTAGAAACTTGGAAACGAGTGCTGCAATGCCAAAAAGGAAATAAAAATCCCCAAAATGATAAATATAACGTAAATTAAACAAAACTGGCTAATGTAAAGCAAAAGTGAACGATGGGGCATCACATCTTATCGACCTATGTGGCAAGCAGCTGCTTGAGGGGATATTTATTATTTTACATTTAACAATACAAATTCAAACTAATGGATGATTGGGAAAATGCAATTAGTAATATCTTATTAGTACCTATAAAATATAAAAAGAGTTTTTCTTAAAAGAAAAAGTTGTATCCTTCCAGGGAGTAAGAGGGGAAAATCATCACTGTCAATGTAATTAAACCTGTTGACCATGATACTCTACCACTAAATTTCAGTTTTCTAGATTATAGATAGTTTTCAATATTTGTTTAAAGTTCAGGAATTTTGAATATTTTAAACCATTAGAGAGCGTTATTAAAGGTATTGGGAGAGTGGGAAAATGTAAATAATAATATTTCATCAATATCTACAAAAAATCAAAAGAATTTTTATCTCCAAAAGCAAAAAAGGTTGATAGACAGATGACAAAGTGCAAACATTAGGTTGGTTTTTCATCATCATCATCATCATCCTCAAGCAGCCCTGGGCTATGGAGGTCCAACCAGACCGTGCAATTTAGTTCTCCAAGCAAGTCTGTGCTGAGCTACATCTACTGCATCTGGCCACTGCACACCAATTCTAACAAGGTCCTGTTTGACATTGTCTGCCCACCGCATCCTAGGTCTCCCCCTCTTTCTGAGGCCTTCAGGCACACTGTTCATAACCTTATTCGCCAATCTATAATATATATACGGGCAACATGGCCAAACCAACAGTCTCTCTCTCTGCACAATATGCTGCTTAAAGGAGGTTGCAAACTCCTTTACCTAACCTCCTCATTAGTTACAAAGTTGAACCACCTAATGCCCAAAATACTGCATAAGCATCTGGAATCAAAAGTATCTAGTTTCCTGTTATCTTGTTTAAAAAGTGTCCCAAGTTTCACTACCATACCTAACCCTAGAAAGAACCAAACTATTATACAGTCTAATTTTAGTCTTTAGGTGTATACGCCTATTTCTCCACTCTCTCCATAGATTCTTAGAAGTCCCAGCAGCAATCCCTATTTGTCTGTTAATCTCATACTGCACATCACCAGTATCTGTTACATAGCTCCCAAGATAATTAAACTGTGACACCTGCTCAAGACTGCAACCATTCAGATTAACTGAATCACAGCCTGCCTGACCAATTTTCATCACTTTAGTTTTCTCTCTGTTTATAACCAAACCTACTCTACTACCAGTCTCATCAACAGCTCGAATGAAAGAGTTCATCTCATCGACATCATTTGCCAAAAGGGCTAAATCATCAGCATAATCTAATTCAGGAATTTTCATATCTCCAGCCCATTTAAGGCCAAAATATTTCCCTTGAAGTGAATTTCACATAACATAATCAATAACCAAACTAAAGAGAAAAGGAGACAAAATGCACCCTTGTCGAACACCAGAAGTAATGCTAAACAAATTGCTACAAGCCTTACCAACTCTCACACACGACTCAGTGTTATTATAGAGAGCTTTCATTATGTTAACTAACTTGTCTGGTACACCATATGATTTCACAATCAACCACAAATTATGACGATCAACAGAGTCGAAAGCCTTTTTGAAATCAACAAAGCTAGCAACCAAAGGTTTCTGAAACTCTAAACATTTCTCAAGAATCTGCCTAAGTGAAAATATCTGATCCACACATCCCCTACCACTTCTAAATCCACATTGCTCATCATGCAATTGACTGTCAACCAGATTCTTAATTCTATTAAGCACAATCATGGAAAGAACTTTACCTGGAACAAAGAGTAGGCTAATACCCCTATAGTTATCACAAGAACTGCGATCACCTTTTTTGAAAATAGGGATAACAAAAGCTCTGGTAAAATCCTTAGGAACCATGACTTTTATCATAAAAGATATTCAAAATTTCAGTCATCCAAGTGGTAACAGAAACATACCCAGCTCTAAGCATTTCTGTAGTAATCTCAACTACCCCTGGGGTAGTATTAAGTTTAAGTTTAGAAACAGCTAAAATAACTTCAGATTGTGTTATAGGGCCAACATTAAAGCCACCAATGCATCTATCATCACTGCAAACAATGGGAGTAGAACTAACCACATTGTTTAGAACATCACTGAAATGCTCAGCCCATCTAGCTATGACAGAATCCTCACCTTTTATAACCTTACCTTGTTTATCCTTCAATCCCTGTATACCTGTTCGTTTTCTACCACACAAAACATTAACTATCTGGTACATCTCTCTGCTGTTGTGCTGTTTAACTGCTTCCTTGGCTTTGTCAGCCAAGCCATCAAACCAAAGATTCTTATCAGCAGCTAACTGATCCTTTACACGTTTATTAAGTTCTCTGTAATGCTTTCTATTAGGACTAGTAGGGTATTGATTAAGGATATTCCTGCAGTTCTTTCTTTCCGAAATAAACTCAAGTGCCTTATCACTCAGATAATTCTGCCTCCTCTGCTCCTTTTTTCCTAAAAGAGTACTGTTAGTTTCCAAAAAAGCCTGTTTAAAACAGCCCCATTCGTCCTCAACTTCAGTAGTAAGCATACCATGACTGTCATAATGACTAAGTAACCTATCATGGTAAGCTTTGGCGATAACTGGGTCTTTCAGAGCTTCAGTATTAAAAGTAAATTTTTTAACCCTAGCACAACACTTTTTAAGTTTAAGTTGCAAGACACTTTTAACAAGGTAATGATCAGATCAGATTTCAGCTCCCCTATATGACCTGGTATTCCTAACCGAACTAGCCCATTTGCTGTTAATTAATATATATATTCAATCATATTCTTATGCAGCCCATCAGGTGAAACCCATGTGTACTTATGTATGTCGCGGTGTTTGTAATAAGTGTTAGTTATTCTGAATTCAATGAGTTTACTTACCTGTAGGAGACATTGCCCATTGCAGCTACCAATACCAAAAGGGCCTATTACTCCTTCCCAAAGGTCAGAGTCAGTACCAACTTTGGCATTGAAGTCACCTAGAACAAGGGTAATATCTCCTTTCTTGATAGAATTCAAAATATCCTGAAGTTGTTCGTAAAACCTATCCTTCTCATCCTCATCAGCATAACAACAGATAACATTCAAGTCTTTAATGCTTGTCTGAAATTTTGCTGTAGGAAACCTTTCATTAATGCACTCATATCCTAGAAGAGCATCACTAGCGTGTCTACTGAGAAGCAGACCCACGCCTTGGTGATGCTTATTGTCATCCCTCCCTGAAAAGAGAAATTTAAGATTATTTTCAAGAATCTGACCTTTATCTGTCCATCTGGTCTCTTGCAAGCCGAGAATATCTAAATTATAACTGTGGAATTCTTGTGTGAGGACATCAAGAGAAAAAGCTCTGTGCAGAGTCCTCACATTCCAACTACCTATGGAGAGAAAATGGTTAGTGGGATGTTTAAAGAAACTATGTTTATTGAGAGAGGAAATGCCAACAGTATCAAACAGCCTCCTTATCGCAGACATGGGGCAAAGACCCGTTCCCCCACCACTAAAGGCTGAAGCCATCTACAATGGAAGACTTCCTCCAATGTAGAATTTGACGATGCCAACAGGAGCAAAGAGTTCAGGTGCGTGAAATGACTCAGGATTATCTACCAGCTGATAAACATATCCTGTGAATCTATTCACTTGGGGCTGTCAACCCACAAACAAACAGAAAACGCCGCGGAAGATTTTCCCTCCACAGAAGCCCACCAGTGCAGTAAATTCAGGATTCATAATCAAGATCAGAGCCATAATTCAGTCCAGTCCAGTCCAGTGGGTTTACATGGTCAGTACCAGGACCCTGTGTGGTTGACCACTCATCAGCAGGGTAGAAAAAAAAAAGAAAAGTAGCCACTAATGTCCAGATCAGTAGGCCACACTAATCTGGCAGCCCTCCCCTTCCGTTCACTTCCACAAGAGAATATCTCTTTTGAAAGGTACTAATGGTCTGCACCACGAGAAGGCGGGGTCGGACATTAGGTGCTAGGCCTAGCCGGTTCTATGCATCATCACAGGGGATTGTTGCATAGCTCTCCTTCCAGTGACTACCTAGCTACCATTTCATGTGTACCGTACAGACAATAAATACACCCTCACGCAGCTGCTTGCCAGGTGAAAATGTCATGGTTTGGGGAATGTTTTGTTGGGATGTATTGGGTCCTAAAAAAGGTGCAAAAACATGTGAAGGGTGTGGACTACTTGAAAGTTGTTGCAGACAAATACACCTTTCAGTGTTAATGTTGTTCCACAAAAGTGATTTTAAATGAGCTAAAAAGAATTGAAAAGATGCATGATTATTTTTGACAAGTATGTGGATGTCTTTATCCCTGAAACAGTCATTTCATTGGTTATTGCTCTACAGCAGTTGTTCTAAAGACACACAAGGGCTGGAACACTAAGGCAAAAATAACCAATAAGCAGAAGTGTGGTGGGAAACACAAAATGAATGTATGAGGTAAACGATGGATCCAATGCCTTTCACATGATAAAAGATGAGTATCAGCCAAGATATTCACCTGAAAATACAATGCTGGGCAATCATAACAGATTTCCAATACTACAATGCATCAATTTTTCATCATTTTGAATATTAGAGTAGTCATCCACAGTTGCATTCTCAAACTGCCTATAAATTAATTAAACTGCATATTATTAATTGTGAAGTAATAAAAATATTAACTTCACAACACTGAAAACTATTTGAATGGCACTTAAAGCACGAATTATGGATGAATGAAAAAGGTCTGCTAGTCCAATAAATCAGGTTTGCTTTGCACCATGACAATGGATTTCATGTGCACTGTACAGACAATAAATACCCCCTCAAGCAGCTGCTTGCCAGGTGAAAATGTCATGGTTTGGGGGATGTTTTGGGTCCTAAAAAAGATGCAACAACATGTGAAGGATGTGGACTACTTGAACGTTGTTGCAGATCAAATACACCTTTCAGTGTTAACGTTTTTCCACAAAAGTAATGGCAACTTTCAACAAGAAAATGGACATGTCAATGGCTTTGATTATACAGAAATAATTCAAAGGGTCATTTGAATATTCTCTAAACCATTTATCAGAACATTTTAATGATTTCTTCCTCTTCCCTTGGTCAACCAACTCCCCAGATCTCAAATCCAACAAGATTTGTGGGGTAGAAAATCTGATTGTCTAATACATCAGTAGTCACTGTTACTCAGAGTGCTTTACAGTCAACTTCTCCAGTGGTATAGCACTGTAGCAACTATGTCACATTGTGTTCAGGCAGTTAGTTGAGCCCAGATGACCATATTCAATGGCCACTGTAGGTATATAATGATTACGATATCTTTTTCTTTTGCATTAATTAACAGCTATTTGTGTCACAGAATTAACAATTAAGGTAAATATTCCTAAGATACATTTCTTTAGTCTGATCATAATACTCTATAAAACCAACTTCATTCAACAGATGCTCAAGTAAACTGTGGGATTTATGTTTTTTTAACCCTTTAAATACAAAGTTTTTATAAGGTTGCTACACTTACTGTGCCAGATTTGTTTAAAAAAAATTTGTTTGCTATACTGTGATTACTATATTACCATTCCATCACTGCTAGTACACAGGTCAGTTTTTTGCATGTAATATTTTGGTGTTATAGTATGGTATTTTTACATGAAAATATAATACTCATAACTGAAATGAAAAACTGCCAGATATTTATTTTAAAATAACTGCTTCTTTTTATAATAACTACTATGAAAGGTTTCAAATAATATAATAATCTGGTTCAAATGCAAATACACGATTGGTCATAGTGGATGAACAATATTTTCATCAAGGAAACATCACAGTGCACAACAAGAGATTTTCAGTTGCATTTGATCAGAAATAACATGGTTAAAGCTTTATGGTGCACCCCACTGCTCCTTCGAAACAGCCATTTTATTAACACTTTTCAACTAAAAACTTGAAATTGAAAAGGGCAGTGAAAAAAAGTATCACTGCCCTTTTAAAAAATAATGTATTTTTCTTTTATCATATTCTCAACTGACTGCAAATGCAATTTGCTATCATTTCTGGAGTGGTCTAGGGTTACTATCAGTTTTGAATTATTTTATTTTTAGAATTTAGTTCTTGTGATGTCCAAATATCTATTTTCTCATATATGTATTCCGCACATTTTAAAATGGCAGAAATATGAAAAAAAAAAAAAAAATCAATGTTAATGAAATATGCAGTTTTTAAAATCAGAGACATTATGAAAGCTTATTACCACTTTAATTTGAAAAATAAAAAATGAGCAGTATCTAGATTATTCTGCAGTACTAGTCCCAATGCGTGGTACCTTTGCTGGAGATGGACCAACAGATAGTGCATTCCCCAGAAGTCCATGTGCAGTGTTGAACAAATTAATGGGTGATTTTCCATCAGTAATCAGGGTGGATTGAATTCCAAGACCTTGCAAAAGTTTCACCTAGAAAATACAATTGTAGCAACCATCAAGTCACTGTATAATTATTGAATACATGTACTGCTAATAATATATAAGAACTAAATATATATGTAACTAAGTCTACGGTTTTTTAAGAATGCTCTACAAAAGTGTCAGATAACTGCCCACTTATTTTCATTAACAGTCTACATGAAATTTTTCTTTATTTACTTTACTTAATAATATATGTTAATAATACATTAAAAAATTTCCATATATTTAATATGGTTTTGTTTCTCAATTAAAATAACATAATTCAGACTTATTAACCCTGAGAGTACAATCCAAAAAATTGTTTCTTCAGCAAATTAACCCTGCTCACCTGCATCTCTGGTCCAGCAGTAGCTATAGCTTTTATTGTATCGGTACCTAAACACGTCACCATATTCTGGAATTTCTCAACTTCAATTTCAGCCATCTGTCTAGATTTTGTAATTTCAAGCTCATTTTGTTGTTTATTATATGATAACTCAGACTCTCTGGCTTTCTGCAAACGTTCCAATTCTGTATCCTGGAAAGAGCAGTAAGATACAAATTTTACTGGTATATGAAGTACATTTATTTCATTTTAGCTTGTTTGTATGTCATTATTGAATTACTGATATTAAGTTTTCATTACATAGCTTCTCCTTTCCAACCCTTTAAGACATTTATACAAGTTCTTAAATTTTTATTTCTTTCAGTTCCATTTCAAGTATAAAATTCTGCTGGAATAAACACACTAACAATAAAGTTAAGCAATATATTCAGAATGTTATTCAAAGTAGCTCTTCTTTCAATCTACATGACAAATTAATTGAAAGAATTACAATACAAAAAAATTTCCATATAGGTAAGATTCAAGCAAAAAAAATTCCATAGTTTTTAAGAAGAAATAAATTCTGTAAAACTGACACAGGAATAAAGTACTTTAAAGTGAAGCATATGAAATTCACAGTTTTTATCTCAACTATAAAGACAATATGTTGCTTTAGGAAATATGGAATTCATGTATTCAAAGGTAATAAAGTTCACCATGCTACAATTTTAGTCCCTCTGATAGTAGATATTCAAACCAATTAAAAAATGTAAATTGTAAAAAAAAAAAGGTACTCCCCTACACAAAGAATGGAAATAACTTTGAATCTCCATTGGGCTTGTCCTTGTTTCTCAGACAAACATATATACAGAGATATGCTTGCTGGTTTAGTAGTCAGGTACACTAACTATTCTCTTAAATGAAAAGTTTTGTTTTCTCACCCACCTAAGATTATGGAAGCAAATCACTGATGTCAATGTAAACTTCCCTGACCACCAAAATTTAAAATTGTGGCATAGATTGTTTACAATATTTCTTTTAAGTATTGCATTTTCCAACTTTAGAGCCTTGTATAATACAGGAATTTAAAACTAGTGGAAAATTTGGAAATGCTAATTGCATTTCATTAGTACCTATTTAACAAAAAAAAAAATGCATCTCTAAAAAATAAAACAAAAAAGTTGAGTATCTGCAAACAAAATGAAAACAAGAGGGCTTTTTTTAAAAAAAATGAGCTTAAAAAGAGGAGTTGTCCCAGTGGCAGAGTGAATAGTATGCTTAGTTACTGATCAAAGGGACTAGATTTGAGCCCTGGATAAGGCATGAATATTTGTGTTGTCTTTTTGTTAAGGTCTCTTTGCCTTCCTCACAGACCTTCTACTATGGAATATAAAGTGACAGGCTCCTGTCAGACCTTTGTGGCAAGCAGCTGCTTGAGGTTTTTTTAAAATGAGGTGAAAAATATTCACATGCAAATACTAACAATAATGCAAAAAACACTAAATTCTTAATACTTCATTAATAATACATTTCATTACATAATAAGAAACACATGGTACAAAGTTTTCACACAAGCAGCACATTTTACTCTGTGCTATGGGCTAAATGGTCACATCACAAGAAGTATAATCTTAAAAAGAATACTACTTGTCTGATTTTATAATTATTTTCAGCTAACAGTATTTTCTCACCATTAAGAAACTATTTGATTCAAGTACTTCAAACAGGAGAAGAGAATGTAGTGAAAGTAGAATAAGCAACGAGGATAGAGTGGGTAAGGAGAGAGAATATATGCTCTATAATCATACATGCATCATTAACAAAGTTAGAAATAATGCATGAATGAAACAATAACTTCTTAATCATAATTCTGTAATTAAAAAAACACAGGAAGGCAAACAAGAAGACAAGAGGATAGCAAAAAATGATTATGAATGACAGTGCATACTCAATGAGTTCAACAGCAAATGAATTTTTCATGCAGCAATAATAATAATTATCTAAATATATCAATTAAAGAGATGCTATACTTCATAAATTGTGCTGTTAACATTAAAATTCTCTGGAAATTTATTACTGGTTTGGTTGTTTGTTTGGGGTTTAATGGCGCATCGGCAACAAGGCCATAATGCGCCAAACAAAAGACAATATAAAAGATAAAAGACATAGAAACCCGCAACCAAAATTAAAAATATATTTTCAACATTATAAATGGGTAAAATAACAAAAAACAGGTGCATATAAACAGAGTAAAACAACTGTAGAAATACTATATAAAATAATCCCAGGTGTAAGAGACCTGGGGTAAATAATGCGATTAAAATATCCAGTATAAATAGTATATCAAATTCGATTAAAATATCCAGTAAATCGTAAAAATTGAAAGAGAGAGGTAAAAGTACAATAGTCGGATAAAAGATGTCCGAGTGTAAGGGGCTCGGACGTAAAATCATGAGAGTTAAAAAACATACGTCTTTCAAAGTTAAAACAACGACATTCAATTAAAATATGTTTGATCGTTAAAAAGGTGTCACAAAACTCACACTTGGGTTCGTCGTCCGCCCGTAAAAGGAAATTTATTACTGATGCATCTCAAAACACAAATGATGAAACTATAACTGAGAATTTAAAACTTGATGAATAAGTGCCTGAAACACATCTAACAGCATTTTATCATTCATTATCCAATGAAAAAAGGTATATTTCAGCTAAAATTAAGTTTATATATTGTTTTTAACCTTTGAGTATTATTTGTCTATTTTACAAGTGATATTCGGGTCACTTGTGTCATACACCATTTTTTCTTAGGTCCTTTTGAATGGATTTTTGCCAAGATGATGTGCCTATTATTTAAAATTAATATATGAAAAACTTAAAAATAAGGAAAAAGCAATGTATTTCCATGTGTCTTCATATGCACATGATAATCAATAGGTGTAACGAACCCAGGGCTCTGATAAAAAAAAAATGTTCTTTATTGTTCAAAAGTTGCAATTGCACTAAAATCTGTCATGAATCTCTCAAAATATTTCGAAACTCAGCTACTAATCAAATGAAGTTATGAGCATCTTGGAAAAGAATGTATTTACATTTTAAAATGCTCAATAGATAACATGAAGTTATTTCAATTATTTTCCAAGAAGGTCATTTTAATTGTGTTCTTAAAATGTTCTGGGTGTAGTAATACACCCAAGCAACTGTGGTCAGAGTCAACTGTGATGACTGTAAACGTTTGAGAGATTTGAATTTTATCACGAACATTTATGTTCCGAGACTCCCAGCCATAGCAAATGGTAACTGAAGTGATGGTCTAAAAGTTCAGAGCTAATGTCTTGCTCTGTTGAAATTACTTGTATTACCTAAGAGTGACAGACATTAAGACAGCTTTCTTTTTATTGGAGCATGAGTAATCTATGGCAGTGCTTCTCAAACTGGTCACCTTGCAAGCCAACAGTTGCTGCTTCACAGTGAGCTTCCAGAAATGCTATAGCCACACTTTTTATGTTCCAATACTCCAGATAATTCATGTCATGGGGAGTGAGGAAAGTATCAAGTGCATAGACATACATAGTTTCTTGAGCCAACACATGGTCAGACCAGGTGTATGAATGGCCAACAGATCTGAGCACCAGTTTCCTGCTGGTCTGCCACATGTAAGAATTGACTGGCAGACACATCAGACAGTTTGAGTAGTACTGATATAGGGATTCAATAAAGCCAGCTTAGGATTTAGAATATTTAATATTCTGATATGATATCAACTTTTTCAATGTCAACCATGTTGCATATGGGATCAGATGTGCTTGTGAAACCCACTGGCACATCTTTCTCACCAAGATAAAAGTGGAGAAAAGCTGAGAAAACACAGCTACAGAAATATGGTTGAGTCATAGTAGAACTAATATAATAGAAATATCATTTTACAAATTCTCAGGAAGCTGATGATTTAACCAAACCTTTCTAATTGGACCATGCTGAATTAAATCTATAATACCTATATATAATAATTTGCTATAGCAATATCCTCCAATAGTATATTTGCTATAGCAATTAATTATTTAATCCAGTTTACTCTTTTAAAAGAATATTGTGATAGTTTTTAGTACAACTATGGCATTTTCCCCCCCACTCACAGCTAATCTACTTTGGGCAGGTCAATGCAGGAATCTACTTACAGTTTCAACCTTTTGAGCATCAGCTTTAAATTTTGCTTGTTCAAGTGCAGCTTCACCCTCGATTCTCTGAGCTTCAGCTCGACTATATGCTTCTGCCTTAGCTTGACCACAACTCTCAACTGCCATGCTGCTTGCCTGTAATTCTAGCAGCTGTTTACGAGATCTTTCTGCTTCTACTTCATCTGATATACGCTGTCGCTCTAGTCGCCCCTTGGCTTCTTGTTCTCTTCTGTCAGCCTCATGTCTATAAACATTTAAATGTATTAACCAAATTATTCAGAGGTAAATCTGCACTTAAAGATAAATCAATATGAATGATACATTAAAAATATTACTGGTTTTTAATTGATTACTATATAGTATCATACATATAGAGTTTAAATATTTTGCTGCCAAATGTAAAACCATCCATATGTTTTTCATTTCTAACAGATATGACAGAGACAGTATTATGAACAATGTTTCATAAAATATGGACAGCAGGAACTGTGCACTTTCTTCACGTCTCTCCTATAACTGTGCAATTTTGTTACTGCTGTGACTGATGTCACAATACAAGCTAGTTTCAAGAGAGGTTAAAAAACAAATGTATGTTAAAAAACGTCTGGCAGAAAAAAAGTACTCTTCATAATATCTTTGGACAGATTTTAAGGACACTAAAATTGAAAGATTAGAGCTGTAAAACCAGCAAAAAAATTTTAATATTCTTTGATTACTAAAAACTAATAGATATATGGAAAGAACACAAACCATCAAGGGTCATTAACCCTTCCAGTGTCCAGCCTGAAAAACAGGTTTCCATCCAGAGGCCAAGCTATTTTCTCCCTATGCTCAGCCAAAAAAAAAAAATTTTAACTTCAGAACTTTTTGCCAAATAACTAATGAAAGGAATTATGGCATGTTGTATGCCAAATTAATCGGCATTTAATTCTGGATTTTCTGAAAAACTTTTTCTGAATTTCAAATTTTCTTTTCTGCCACTTTCAAAGCTCCCTAACATTAAAAATACACCTTTTACGCAAAAACTGTTATTGGCGATAAATTGTAGATGTCACTCAAATCTCTCTAAATATATTTCCTGCAATATTCGTTCAATATTTAAAGAATGAATGGATGCTGAAGCATCTATTTTCACAACTTTTGACACTTGTGAAAAAATGCTTCAATATATAAAACACAACTCTTATAACAATTTATTCACTAACATAAATTAAATATCTGAAGTTTCTATGACGATTTTTAAGATTTCATCAATTTGGAGGCAATGTGACAGTGTCATCTGCTATTAAATGATGCCGCTTCAATGACTCTTTAACTATTGATCTAAGATTGTGAAAATTGACACTGTCACATTTGCCTCTAAATTGATGAAATCTTAAAAATATCGTCATACAAACTTCAGATATTTAATTTATGTTAGCGAACAAATTGTTACAAGAGTTGCGTTTTATCTATTGAAGTATTTTTTCACAAGTGTCAAAAGTTGAAGAGAAATGCTTCAGCTTCCATTCATTCTTTAAATATTAAATGAATATTGCAGGAAATATATTTAGAAAGATTTGAGTGACATCTACAATTTATCACCAATAACAGTTTTTGCATAAAAGGTTTATTTTTAATGTTAGGAAGCTTTGAAAGTGGCTTTCCATTAACATAACATGGAAGTGTCTGGACACTTTTTTCAACATAGTGTATACCATGGTTTTCATGTAACCCCACACATGGTAATCTAGGTGGTTCAGATCTGATCTGCATGGCCAATTCTATATACTGTCATATCTAATCCACAGAGAACTGCTGATTCATATACTGCATGACATTCCTACCAACCTGTGGATGTGTGCCATCATGCTGGTAGTACATCTGAAGTCGTGTTTGTGGACAACTCTGTAAGTGGGCCGGCAGTTCATAATTGAAAATATTCAGCAAAAATGTTACCTGTCAGACATTACAGGAAGATTGTCACAAGCCCATAAATGGGAATTTCTAGTATCGTTTACTCCACTGTAAGTAAATGTGCATTGTCAGTGGGTTGGATTGTTTTACCTCTTAGAGGCACTTTTTTTGGCATACAATAGGCTAAATGGCCAGGTCACAAGGACCCGAAGGCTCTGAGAAGGTTGGGGAGGGGATCCACTGGAACAACTGTAGGGAGACAGATGGTAGTCTCTAGTCAAGGCCATCCAGTGTGTTCTTTAACATGTGCAGGATATGGCTCTCTTGCACATGGTGCCATGGTTAATGTCCCATCTGATTCCGGCAGCCTTTCCAAGCCCATCAGTGTCCCCTACTGACTGTGGAGCAGGGTGAGGTTTTTGCAGAGGTAAATCTCAACACTGATCCAACTGAGACTCAAACCTGGGAACTGCAGATTATGAGCCTGGCACACTACTGACTGAGCCATCCCCAACCTCAGGACCACAAGGACTCAGAGAAGGTTGGGGAAAGGGACTCACCAGATCGCTATTAAAATACAGATGGTAACCTCCCATCATATTCTTTAGCATGCACAGGGTATGGCTCTCCTGAACAAAGGGCAACACTTTAACATCCATCTGACAGAAAGCAGCCTTTCCAAACCCCCTAGTGTCCCCTTCTGGTCAAGGGCAGGGTGGGGGTCAGTGACAATAAATCTCAATGCTGGTCCAGTTGGGACTCAAACTGGGAAACTGCAGATTGGGACAACGCTCATCTTTTCACAGCAGGAACTAACTGCTCTGTTTGCCAGCATCTATGTCTGCATGCATGCTAGATTTAAAATATAGCTATGTAACTATTATGGATTAGACCCATGTTCACATGACATTTCTACCTTGGAATGGCCTCAGAATGAGCTCCTGGAGTACTGACCTTAAGTTATGGGACACCTGTAAATTTCTCATTTTTGTTAAATACTTTTTAACAAAATACATGAAAAAATGTTTAATGTGATGTATAACAAGACCTATTTCTTCATTAGTTATTTGAAAAAAAGTTCTAATTTTTTTTTTTTGGTTGAGAACAGTGCAAAATTTCTTGGGCCTATGGATTCACTCGTCTTTCAGGCTGGATACTGGATGAGTTTTCACAGAATGTTCATGAAGTTTTAATGACATGTATACAATGTCATAGATTCATTTTACCATACTTTGTAACATTTTCATTATACAGTAAGATATACATCAGTATATTTCCATTTTTCTGCAATTACTCCAGGAAACTAATCTTCAAAAACATCTTGCAACTTTCAAACAGAACCAATTGCATAAAACGTAAGTTTTAGGAATTTCACAATAGTTCTACAGTAATTTTGTTGGATGAAAATATCATTAGGCTTGTACAGGACTAGCACTTCTTTTTTTGCATTACCACTGGACCCCATAAAATAAGCAATCTTAATACAATGGTAGAAATAAGTTTTTCATTTTAGCAATTACTAACATAACTTAAAAAATTCATACATAGAGGCAAAATAATCAAATAATATGAACTAGGATCTTTAATTATTCAAGCATGCAAGAAAAAATCAAATAATATGTGTGGAAAAATCTGAAATGATTATTGATACCTTGCTGTTGCTTCTTGGCTTTGAGTGGTGATTTCAATTGCTAGCTGAACAGATTTTTGCAAAGAATCCCTTGTGCGTTGATCTACAGGCTCTACACTTTGTATATCAACACTGGTTATTACAAGATTGTTCTGTGGAAAAGTGAAAGTACTTCGTACTTTTTTATTATCATCTAATCCAAATACAGCTGAACGGATAATTCTTGCAGAATTCTATAATATATATTAAGAAGAATATATCATTTTAAGCTATAAATGCAAAATTAGACAATAATTCTTTCAAATTTTTCATTCATGAAAAATACAACTGGTTTCAAAATCTAAATCCTAGAAAGCATTTTCCACTTGGTAGTTTCCTAGATGAAAAAAAAAACACTCAAAACAAAACCTTAATAATAATAATACTCTAAAATGTTTTTGCCAAAAAATTTCTCATTAATTTCAAAATTAAAAATTCATCTGTTTTAATTAAATATATACTTCATTTTAATGATACAACTTTAAAATGAATCAAAATAAATTTTAATTAAAACCAACTATGAGTTACATGCAGCTTTCAAACTGCAATTTTTTTTCAATTGCAATTCATTTCAATGACAAATTCCAACCTACTTGCAAACCTCAGAAGGGTCACAAGATACTTGGAATGGGGTTGCAAAACTAATAGTCTTTATATTTGCTAGTTTTTTAGTGAAAAATTTTGGTGCAAATCATAGGTCCTACATTGCAGGAAAGTGGGCACATAATTTTATCTATGATTATAGGGAATAGCATTTATTACAATTATTGTGAGTGACCTCCCCCCCCCACCAAAAAAAAAAATCAAAATATTTTAGAACCCTCTACTCTAGATCATTTAAGTCCAAAATTGTCAAAGCTCTTACAGTGAATTCTGCATAACATAATCAATAACCAAACTAAAGAGAAAAAGAGACAAAATGCATCCTTGTTGAACTACAGTAGCAATACTAAACACCAATTACTACAAGCCTTACACCAGCTCTCACACGATTCAATGCTATTACAGAAAGTTTTCATTATACTAACTTGTCTGGTATGCCATACAATCACATGATGATCAATAGAGTCAAAAGCCTTTTTGAAATCTACAAAGCTAGTAACCACAGGGTTTTGAAATGAAACATTTCTCAAGAATCTGCCTAGGTGAAAAAATCTGATCTGTACATTTTTTAGCACTTCTGAATCCACACTACTCATCAAACAATTGTCTATCAACCAAATCTCATATTCTGTTAAGCATAATCATGCAAAAACTTTACCTGGAACAGCAAAAAGACTGATTGCCCAATAATTATCCCAAGAACTACAATCACCTATTAACAAAATAAGGATAATAATAGCTGTTGTTATTAAATTTAAAAGCTGGTTTTTTTAATTAAATTAATGTTTAGAAAAATTTATTTTTTTTTAAATTAATAGCCAACATTTATCATAAAAAATATTTAAAACTTGCTAGCCATGTGATAACAGAAACATTTCCAGCTAGCACTTTCATCTACCCTTGGGGAATTACCGTATATTTCCGCAGATAAGACGACCTTCAGATAAGACGAGGTATAAATTTTTGTCAAAGTTTTATAGTTTTAGCATATATCGGTCCTATAGCTGTCCTGTGGCCGAATGGTTAGCACGCTTGGCTACTGATCTAAGGGACCTGGGTTCGAGCCCCGGATTAGGCATGGATGTGTGTGTCGTTTTTCTGCCGAGGTCCTGCCATCCTCTCAGATCTCCTACTGTGGCATATAAACTGACAGGCTCCTGTCAGACCTCTGTGGCAAGCAGCTGCTTGAGGGGGTATTATTATTATTATTTATAAGACGACCCCAAACTATCAACGGCCTATGAATTTAGTTTAGATCGGCAATCATCATCTGGATAATAATACTGTATAGCGTATACGGAATTATGTCCTATTCGCAAACATTCGCACTGATTCGGGCATTCGGGTAATGACCTTGACTATTCATAAAAGCGTAGTATGGGCTATTCCATTTTGTGGACATACCCTACTCTGTACTAGTAAATAATTACAGTTTGTCCGTTTTTCCCTCAGTAGCTCAATTAACATAACTTTTAATACTTATTTTGTTTTAGTATTGTTTTACTATTACAATGTAATGTATTATCATATAGCGTATTTAAATAATATGATAGATTTTTCGAATAGTTGTAGTAATAATGGTTTCAATTTATATAAATTTCAATCTAATTTTTCTTGTATCTGTCCTATGACGACCCGGATTTTGGGGCCTTTTTTTATGATTCAACTATTGTCTTATCTGCGGAAATATATGGTATGTAGTTTAAGTTTAGAAATAGAGACAAAATCAGTAATGCATGTATCACCATTACAATGGGAATAGAACTAAACAAACTATTTAGAACATCACTGAAATGCTTACCTTATCCAGCCATGGACAGAATCTTTACCTTCAATAACCTTATGTTTATTCCTTGATCCTTGTGCAACTAAGTTTCTTTCCAAACAAAACATTAACTATCTGGCACATTTATGTGCTGTTATTCTGTCTAGCTGCTTCCTCTGCTTTGTCAGAAAAGCTATCAAGTCAAAAATTCTTATCTGCCTTCAACTGATCATTTACAGATTTATTAAGCTCTCTGAAATGCAGTCCATATTATCTTAAATGAGCTAAAAATGACAATATTTGTTCTGTATGAAAACAAGCATTCTGTATTTGTCAGAATCAACTGCCCTTTGTAGTTCAAAACTGAATCTAGATTTATTCAGTGTTCCCAGAAGATAAATATTCTCCACTAGGAATTTCAATTTAATAGTTTCTGTAATCAAGATGAAGTTTAACTCTCTGTTCCAGAAAATGTAGTAAAATGTATATTTAAATAAGCCATGTCCTGCAAAGTACTGTAGAATATAGTGACATATTTAATCATATAAATCAGACACTTTTGGAGAAAGGATTGTAGGTCTCAATACCAAATCATTATGTAATATCTGTGCACATATTGAAATATATCAACTACCAGAAGAACACCAAAAATAATGTGATTATTATTGTAATTCAAGCCTCTGAAACTGTGATCAATTTAATAGGACACTAATAGAGTGAAATCTCCCACCTCAGATGTATCTAGCATTAGCAAGAAGATTGCAAAAAAAAAAATCTTAATTGTTATATTCTAAAATGTAAAATTTATCTTGGGGTAAAAGAAAATGGAATTCAAATCTGGTACTGGAGAAAAAGTTGCATTTGAAGGGTATGAAAATTATGTGAAAATGGTACTATATACAAGAAATTTATTTTTGCCTTTACAAAACCAGTTTGAATCACATTCAATCAGCAAAACTCGTTTTTTCCACCAAATAATTCTTGAATTATATGTCAACAGGTAATCATCATCATCATCCTCAAGCAGCCATGGGCTATGGAGGTCCAACCAGACTGTGCAATTTAGTTCTCTAAGCAAGTCTGTCCTGAGCTACAACTGCTGCATCTGGCCACTGCACACCAATTCTAATAAGGTCCTGTTTGACATTGTCTACCCACCGCATCCTTGGTCTCCCCCTCTTTCTGAAGCTTTTAGGCACATTGTTCATAACCCTATTCGCCAATCTATAATTATATATACGGGCAACATGGCCAAACCAACGGAGTCTCTCTCTGCACAATATGCTGCTTAAAGGAGGTTGCAAACTCCTTTGCCTAACCTCATCATTAGTTACAAAGTTGAACCACCTAATGCCCAAGATACTGCGTAACCATCTGGAATCAAAAGCATCAAGTTTCCTGTTATCTTGTTTACGAAGTGTCCAAGTTTTACTACCATAACTAACCCTAGAAAGAACCAAACTATTATACAATCTAATTTTAGTCTTTAGGTGTATACACCTATTTCTCCACACTCTCCATAGATTCTTAAAAGTCCCGGCAGCAATCCCTATTCATCTGTTAATCTCATGTCACACATCACCAGTATCTGTTACATAGCTCACAAGATAATTAAACTGTGACACCTGTTCAAGATTACAACCATTCAGATTAACTGAAACACAGCCTGCCTGACCAATTTTCATCACTTTAGTTTTCTCTCTGTTAATAACCAAACCTACTCTACTACCAGTTTTATCAACAGCTCGAATGAAAGAGTTCATCTCATCAACATCATTTGCCGAAAGGGCTAAATCATCAGCATAATCTAAATCAGAAATTTTCGTATCTCCAGCCCATTTAAGGCCAAAATATTTCCCTCGAAGTAAATTTCGCATAAACATAATCAATAACCAAGTTAAAGAGAAAAGGAGACAAAAATGCACCCTTGTTGAACACCAGAAGCAATGCTAAACCAATTGCTACAAGACTTACGAACTCTCACACACGACTCAGTGTTATTATAGAGAGCTTTCATTATGTTAACTAACTTGTCTGGTATACCATATGATCTCATAATCAACCACAAATTATGACGATCACAAAGTCAAAATCCTTTTTGAAATCAACAAACCTAGCAACCAAAGGTTTCTGAAACTCTAAACATTTATCAAGAATCTGCCTAAGTGAAAATAACTGATCCCATATCTGATCCCTACCACTTCTGAATCCACATTGCTCATCACGCAATTGACTGTCAACCAGATTCTTAATTCTATTAAGCACAATCATGGAAAGAACTTTACCTGGAACAGAGAGTAGGCTGATAGCCCTATAGTTATCACAAGAACTGCGATCACCTTTTTTGAAAATAGGGATAACAATAGCTCTGGTAAAATCCTTAGGAACCATGCCTTTATCATAAAAGATATTCAGAATTTCAGTCATCCAAGTGGTAACCAAAACATTCCCAGCTCTAAGCATTTCTGTAGTAATTTCATCTACCCCTGGGGATTTATGAAGTTTAAGTTTAGAAACAGCCAAAATAACTTCAGATTGTGTTATAGAGCCAACATTAAAGCCACCAATGCATCTATCATCATTGCAAACAATGGGAATAGAACTAACCGCATTGTTTAGAACATCACTGAAATGCTCAGCCCACCTAGCCATGACAGAATCCTCCTCTTCTATAACCTTACCTTGTTCATCCTTCAATCCCTGTATACCTGTCCGTTTTCTACCACACAAAACATTAACTATCTGGTACAGCTCTCTGCTGTTGTACTGTCTAACTGCTTCCTCGGCTTTGTCAGCCAAACCATCAAGCCAAAGATTCTTATCAGCAGCTAACTGATCCTTTACACGTTTATTAAGCTCTCTGTAATGCTTTCTATTAGGACTAATAGGGTATTGATTAAGGACATTCCTGCAGTATGAAATAAGCTCAAGTGCCTTATCATTCAGATAATTCTGCCTCCTCTGTTCCTTTTTTCCTAAAAGAGTACTGTTAGTTTCCAAAAAAGCCTGTTTAAAATGGTCCCATTCTTCCTTAACTTCAGTAGTAAGCAAACCATGGCTGTCATAATGACTAAGTAACCTATCATGGTAAGCTTTGGCTATAACTGGGTCTTTCAGAGCTTCAGTATTAAAAGTAAATTTTTTAACCCTAGCACAACACTTTTTAAGTTTAAGTTGCAGGACACTTTTAACAAGATAATGGTCAGATCCAATTTCAGCTCCCCTATATGTCCTGATATTCCTAACAGAACTAGCCCATTTGCCGTTAATTAATATATGATCAATCATATTCTTATGCAGCCCATCAAGTGAAACCCATGTGTATTTATGTATGCTCCAGTGTTTGCAATAAGTGTTAGTTATTCTGAAACCATTGAGTTTACTTACCTGTAGAAGATGTTGCCCATTGCCATTGCAGCTACCAATACCAAAAGGGCATATTTACTCCTCCCCAAAGGTCTGAGTCAGTACCAACTTTGGCATTGAAGTCACCAAGAACAAAGGTAATATCTCCTTTCTTGACAGAATTCAAAATATCCTGAAGTTGTTCATAAAACCTATCCTTCTCATCCTCATCGGCATCCTCAGTGGGGGCATAACAGCAGATAACATTCAAGTCTTTAACGCTTGTCTGAAATTTTGCTGTAAGAAACCTTTCATTAATGCACTCATATCCTAGAAGAGCATCACTAGCGTGTCTGCTGAGAAGCAGACCCACACCTTGGTGATGCTTATTGTCGTCCCTCCCTGAAAACAGAAATTTAAGATTATTTTTAAGAATCTGACCTTTATCTGTCCATCTGGTCTCTTGCAAGCCGAGAATATCTAAATTACAATAGTGGAATTCTTGTGTGAGGACATCAAGAGAAAAAGCTCTGACTATGTTTATTGAGAGAGGGAATGCCGACAATATCAAACAGCCCCCTAATCGCAGACATGGGGCAAAGACCCGTTCCCCCACCACTAAAGGCTGAAGCCATCTACACTGGAAGACTTCCTCCAATGTAGAATTTGACGATGTTAATAGAAGCAAAGAGTTCAGGTGCCCGCGATGACCTCTGCTCAGGATTATCCACCAGCTGATAAACATATCCTGTGAATCTATTCACTTGGGGCTGTCAACCCACAAACAAAGAGAAAACACAGTGGAAGATTTTCCCTCCACAGAAGCCCACCAGTGCAGCAAAATCAGGATCCATAATCAAGCTCAGAGCCATATATCTGTCCAGTCCAGTGGGTTTACATGGTCAGTACCAGGACCCTGTGTGGTTGACCACTCCTTAGTAGGGTAGAAAAAAAAAAGTAGCCACAGATGTCCAGATCAGTAGGCCACTCTAATCTGGCAGCCCTCCCCTTCCGTTCACTTCCACAAGAGAGTATCTCTTCTGAAAGATACTAACAGTCTGCACCACGAGAAGGCGGGGTCAGACATTAGGTACTCGGCCTGGCCAGTTCTATGCATCATCACAGGGGATTGGTGCATAGCTCTCCTTCCAGTGACTACCTAGCTACCATTTAGGTAATCTGTGCATTTATAATTGAGTGTTGCATTAATAACTTGACTTCCTAATTTAACATCTATATATTAAGCAATATTTGATAAGTTATCTTTCCCAACCAAAGGTAATGCCATGAGCAATGAGGTCAGGAAGATTTAAAAGTCACTATTAATGGATAAATGGTGGAACTGGTGATAGTTCCTACAGCATGTCATGTAACTGGGAGGCATGAGTTTTAACACTCATCAGCAAAACTCATTTTTTCCACAAAATCATTTCTGCAATGAAAAATTCTTTTAGGAAAGCAAATAGTCATGCACTGTTTATGATGAAAGAAGACACTGAACAAGCAAATTTGAAAACTCAAAATTATTGAAACTGAAGAGAGGAGAATTAAGAAACTGCAACATAAAAAATGTTACTACTGTTGTCTGATGAGACACTCACAATGTTCTATTCCTCTCCATAAACTCGGATTTTTGAACTGATTGAGAAATGATTAACCTTGATAAAGAAAATAAAAATTTGTTGCCCCCAAACTGCCATCATTACATGAAAATTGTCATTAATATGAATATAGCCGATCAGAACAAGTAATTTACAGTGTTAACCTCCCATAAGAGATGCAGTGGAAATAAGCTCACCGGACAAAAAATTTAGTCACCCCTGGCTGAATGTCACCTAATAGTGCGTAATGCCTCTGTGCGACCGAAGAACAGCCAAAATCCTGTCTGGAATGGATGCCACCAATGTGCGGATGTAGTGCACATCAATATTCATCCACTCTTCCAGCAGCAAATGCCGCAATTCAGCCAGATTGATTGAAATGGCTGGGACGCAGTTTCACACGTTGCTCTAAATAGTCCCACAAATTTACTATGGGATTCAAATCTGGGGATTTGGTGGGCCTGTCAAGATGTTTGAAGGCTTCAGAATGCTCGTTGTGCCAATCCGACACACTTCAAGCCCTGTGCACATGACATTTGTCATCTTGGAACCAAAGAACCCATTTCCTCACACATGAAACACTCACAGAACATCACAGAGCCTCCTCCAGCTTGAACAGAACCTTGCACACAGTTTGCATGGAAGACTTCATGCGGCTTACAATGTACCCATTGCCTCGCATCATTTGAGTAGAAACAAAAACGTGACTCATCCTACTTCCAAGAGTCGACACGCCAGTCTTTGTGGTGCTATGCCCACTGTAGCCGTGCAGCCTTGTGCAGAGCTGTTAGCATGGGTCTCTTCCATGGTACTCTGCTTCAGATATCCATGGCATGCAGTTCCCTTTGGAGTGTTCATTCGGAAACAGCTTGTTGTAGGACTGCATTGACTGACTGGAACAATTCCTGCCTTGTTGCAAAGCAGTTTGCCCTAACAGTGCGTGACACACTGTGGTGGTCCCTATTGGTGAGCACACTTTCTGCAACAGTTCTGGTGACGATTAGCAGTGAACTGCAATGTATGCCACTGCTGGAAGATCCTTTGGACAGTACGTTTCGCAAAGGAAGCAAACTTCTTGTACACTGTGCCCTTGGCTCGGCCAAATACCTGCAAAGGCAGAAACTTCTTGTACAGTATGCCCTTTGGCTCGGCCAAATGCAATAACACCTTTTTACCACTCATTCACATCTTTGGCACAACCCATGTTTCACAGAGCAACTAACACAAATGGCACAACCACTTCTTGTTACTGTATGAATCCCGTAGCACGGCACAGCTATTTGTAGGATGCATTTATTACTAGTGCGCCCTGTGTTGCTGTTGAACAGATGTAACCTTCTTACAACAGGAGATGACTAATTTTTTTGTCCAGTGAACTTATATTTTCTCCTTCATTCTAAATATTTCACTCATGAACAATTTAATATGTCCTAGTCAACCAATCTAAGGATTACACATGGAAATAGGCAGCTGAAGTACAAAGCAACTCATTATTACTCATCATAGAAGTATGTGGGAACAGAGATGTTTACAGATAGTTTCATCAAAACTTCCCTGTTTGGAAAAAATAGCTGAGCAAGTAAAAATGTAAGTTGAATAACAAAAAGAGCACATAAATATAAACAATATGATATTCCATTGTACCATGCTGGTTGTTTTCTTATCATTAATGAAGCATTTACATGAAAAATTAAGGAACTTATAAAAATTGTAACTTCAAAATCTAAACTAGTAATTTGGGAAAAGGCATTGAATATTTCAGATCAATATCATTTACCATTGCAGAGATATTTTATATTTTCTATAACAATATTTTTCATGGAGGGGTGATTTAAATATTTAAAAGACTACAACAAGTGGTCTGTTAACAACACAGAAAATGGGGAAAAAGGTTAATGTGTGTGTGTGTGTAGTAAACAAAGAACATAGTGAAAAATATTTTCAAGGTTTTAAATGTTTCTAAAAAGAAGTACAAACCTTGTGAAAGTCATCAAAATTAACTCCAGCTACAGTTCCTCTAATTCGTGATGCAATTGCTTTGCATAAATCTCCAATAAAGTCAGGAACACTGAAGATTTTAGTTGCAATCTCAGGAGTTTTATTTCCAAGCTCAAAATGCCTAATTAAAAATTGTATTTTACAATATAAACTTTCACTATAAGTAATTTCTTGAGTATTTAGAAAACTATTTCTGTATCACTAAGTATTTTAACAAATATAAAGCATTCTTCAATTACAGGTTAGTGAAGACTAAGTAAAACTATGAATGAGACATATTTATTTGTAACTTATGCAAACAAGTTTTATTTTAATATCCAAATTTTCAATTGTAAGCAAATTCAAAATGAATTACTTCACTGAATAGAATTCAAAGCAATATTCAATAATTTCTTATGCTTTAAGTTATTTTTCAGAGCATATATACACTCAAAAATTTTTAGCAGTGAATGTACAAAAATAGTAATAAAAAATTGCCGACTCGCATGAAATGTAAACTTTTTTCGTAAAATTATTTATGATAAAAATTATAATATACTTACCAATTATAAGATATCTGCAGAGAGAGACGTGCATGGTCTGCAGTTTCTACAGTTATAATATCAGTGCAAAAATCTGGTCCAAGAAGAAGACACAAGGTACGAATTACATTTGGACGTTTTGGCTTATCGCCTGAAATACTGAGTTGAGTGAACTGTTCATCTGGCCCTAGCATAATAAGATCTGGACCAAATACTACCCTGGAAATATATTTGAAAGCACTCAATTATTTGCCTATTAATTTAAAAGTACTTGATTCATGTATTAATCTATAAAACACAAAAGAATACAATAATTTGGTGCCAATACTTGCTTAAACCTACTAATTTTATATTAGGTAGGCTGTTTGGAGTTTTATAGTGCATTAGGAACTGAGACTAATGTGCCAAAGAAACAATACATAAATGTTAAGTTGTTTATGGCAGTGGTTCTCAATGTGGACCATATGGCTCACCAGGGGGCTACATGGAAAAAGAGGAGCATTAGAGGGCCACCCAAATTTAACTGCCAGAATAAAATATTATGAACAAGATGTAAAAACACATTATTTTCACAACAAACTTATTTTATAACTTTTAACAAGGTTCCTTGGAACACTACATTTGTTTATTTTTTTTTAGTACATGTAACAATAAACAATGAAAAATTTGCAAGTTTGCGTCAGCCACAAGGATCTGTAAAAAAGCACCAATTATCAGAATATTTTTTGTCAGCAGATCATATGCTGGTACTCCACATTTTATGTCCTAACTAATATTCTTTGCTACTTAGGAATAAAGTATCAATTATTAAAATATATATGATATAAAATTTATATTATAAATAAACAGTGCAAATGGTAAAGTGCTTTTTTCCCAATTAATAGTGGATATAAGGGGATCCACAGAGGTAAATGAAACTCAGAATGGGGCCAAGAGCAAAAAAGTTGAGAAGCACTGGTTCATGTTAGAGTAGCATGTTTTTTGCAAAGCAATAAACTAAATGGACAGGTAAAAGGGAACTCAATGAGTCATTGTCATGCTCATGACAAATTTTATACTGAAATATATATTTGGTATTTTGGTTAAAAAAATATTCATTATATAGTAAAAAAAATACTAACAAATTCCCATGTGAGGGAGATGGTTTGCTATGTGCGCCTAATGTCTTATTAGCAATCATTCATCACAGTGATTATTCAGACACATATGAGAAACTATTTTCTAAATAAGAATTTTTCACATTTCCCTCCTGCCTGAATAAATATCACTTGTCATTTCAGGATATTTTTATTATTACTTTACATTCTTGTTTATTGAGAGGAATGTTGAGATTATAATTACCATAATACATAGATATAAAATGGACATCTTAAACTCATCTGGTTATTATAGCTACATTCTTCTATTGGTCTAAACAGCACATAGTATCAGAACATACAGATTACACTGACTATCCATATGCAAATAAATGATGTAAGAGTGGTTAGTTGGCGTGGCACCATGTGAGGCAGCAGCTTGCTAGAAATGACTGTCCATCTCATTCCGCTCATTTCTACCCAGAACAATCAACACAGATGTTATAATTTATTAGAAATGTATATATTATAATAAACAATGAAATAAGCTTGATGTATTCCATATCAACTAATAAATCAGCACTCTAGCGTTGATTTAAATTTTAGAGGAAAAATTGTCTTGAGCCGGGTGGGATACGAACCCACGACCTCCTAATAACATGTCAGGTGCTCTGGACCACTGAGCTACTGGCTGCGGATCAAGATCTCCTCTAATTAGCTTTATGAACATTCCTTTTATGTTTCATATAGGCACTGACATGTGTTATCAGGATATATGTTACGCGCATATGTTATCAGGAGGTCGTGGGTTCATATCCCACCCGGCTCAAGACAATTTTTCCTCTAAAATTTAAATTGACGCTAGAGTGCTGATTTATTAGTTGGTATATATTATATAGAAAAAAATTAGAGAAATTACCATATTTTGTCAATGTGAAGTTGATAAACTGACAAATGACAAGCAAAAGGATGATAGGTAATAAAACTACTTAAATGGGTTAAGATTATATAAATGCTATATGAGAACTGTATGCAGCCCAAAACATTTTACACTACTGAACCAGAAATTTAGTTATAATATTGATTAAAAAAGAAGCTCATATTTTACTATTTACCCCATCTTGCAGCCCCACCAAGTGGTCGCTAATAGTTTGGTCAGCTAGTTATGGGCTCATTTCGCAGGTTTTGTAAATAACGTTTAACTTGTTTAAAAAATTTTTAACTATTGTTTTTACTTTGTCCCCTGCCTGTATGTAGAGACAACTTTTCGCTGTTGTTTTTAGAGATAAACGAGAATTTTTTTAGTTATCTAGTTTATTTAGTTACTAATGAAGTCTCAGGATTTATATTTTCCCACTCTCCCAATCGTTTTAATTTCCACTGTTAAAGAGCCCTAAAGTTAGAAAATGCAAGATTTTAAACAAATATTGTAAATGATCTACCCATGCTAGAGATTTGAAATTTAGGTGGTACAATGTGATGGTAAAGAGGTATATTTATATTGGCAGCAATAATTTACCTTTTTAACTTCATGGGGATGGGGAAAATGCAATATTTTTGTTTCAGAGATATACAAATAAATATTTTTGGGGTTGAACAGATATTATATGTTATTCTGCAAGTTTTATTATTTCTTGATTCAAAACTCTTAAATGAGTCTGTTTTATGAAATAAATGAGAGACGATTTTACATTGTGACTAGATGGATAAATATGAAATTATTCCATTCAGACCTTGCTTTCTTCTCCTTGTAATCATAAACTTGCACTGCAGCATTATGAGGTACTCTAAAAGTTATAACTTTAGTTGAATCTACACTTGGAACAGCTGATGAACCACTAGATGCAGCAAGATTTCGCATTTTCCATGATCCTCGGTCAGCAAGGGGATCAAGGCCTTTATTAAGTAGTTCTTGTACTTGAGTAGGTAATTCTTTCTCCCATAATTCCTCATCTTGAGTTAACATGTATGTAGATCCACAAATGGATCTTACCTAAAGCAGAAGTAAAATCAAATTTCATTTAAGCAATTTCATCTACTGCATGCATTTCAATATTATTTTACAGAAAGTTACATTCTTGAATTTCTTTCTTTATTGGCATTTTATTTTGAAAGGTAGTTTTCAACTGCAACCAAAATTCCAAAACTCCCATCTTAAAAGGCAGTTGAAAATAAACCTTTAAGATGAAACAAATAAATAGCTATATACAATAATGAAATAAATGTGTTAAAATAAATAAGTTAACAAACACTTCAAAAACTAAAAAAACTTAAGTTTTTTTATATGCTTATTTTTTAAATCAATAACAAAATCATTTTGCAAAAACTCGACTATCAACTTGGGTTGTCTTGATTTCAACAAAAACAAAACCATTTAAAATTTTACAGAACATATAATCTCATTAATATTTAGGTGTAGCAAGAATTACTGTAATATAGGAGCTGCTAAAAAATGCCTTCTAGCTTTTGTTTTAAATTTTTTAAATCAAGATATCAAATGTACATATCACCAAAGTATGTTTAACTAGAAATATGTGAAAGGTATGACAATTTTATTGACTACCTCTCTAAATAAGCTAGTTTCTTTAAAAATTCTATTAATCATTTTCTTTTACAGGTGCCTAGAATGTGAGAATTCTGCATATGGATTATTCTCTTGATGTCCTCACACAGGAATTCCAGCATTACAGGCTAGACATTCTGGGTTTGCAGGGAACCAGATGGATAGGTAAAGGTTTGATACCTAAAAATAAATTTAAAATTCTCTTTTCAGGATGAGAGGATGAAATGTATCTTTAAGGTTTGGGCAAAGCCACCTTGATACACAAGGCCTGGCAGCCTTGAGTGAGAGGGAAGGGAAATTATGCATAAAAATATAAGCAATTCAATTTAATGAAAATTTAAGTAAAAGTTTTATTTTACAACCAGCTAAAATAATGTAATTTACAAATTTAAATTTTATTTAAAAATTCTCAAATATTTTAAAACTAAATATCAAATTTTTAAAAATAAATAACTACCAGTTGGATTTTTAGAAATAGATATATAATTCAAACTGGTATATATTTAAAAATTAGGTCTCTGTTTCTGCAGTGTCCAGGCCTGATGTATCAAGGTGGCCTTGGTTTGGATCGGCTTCTCAGCAGAAATGCCAGCATTGCTCTTCTAGGATATGATTGCATTAATGAACAATTTCTAGGATATGATTGCATTAATGAACAATTTTTAAATTTAAAACCAGGATTAAAGACAAGAATGTTATCTGTTGTTATGTTCCCACTAAGGACTCTCTGATGATAACAAGAAAATAGGTTTTATGGATAATTAAAATGTCTTTCAAGATATTTTGAATTCCATCAAGAGAAGAGAAATTCCTCTTGTGCTGTGCGACTTCAATGCCAAAGTTGATACTAACTCTAAATCTGACCTTTGGGAAGAAGTGATAGGTCCTTCAAGCATTGATAGTTGCAATAGTGTTGGGTTGTTTTACCCTGAGATGCATGTTTTTTTTTTTAACGCAATGGGCTATATGCCAAGTGCCAAGGGCCACAAAAGTCTCAGAGAATGTTAGGGGAGAGTGACCCACTGTATACCTGTTAATTAGGAGAGAGATGGCAGCCTACCATCAAGCGTATTCTTTAATGTGCACAGGCTATGGCTCTCCTGCATACAGGACAATGGCTTTATGTCCCTACATAAAGTCACTGTCTCATTTAACAGATGGTGGCCTTTCTCAGATCATTGTTGTCCCCTGTCTGACCAAGGACAGGGTGGAGATTTAAAATTAAAAAAAATACCCCTTTACGCAGCTGCTTGCCACTGAGGTCTGACAGGAGCCTGCCAGTTTAATATGCTGTAGTAGTAGATCTGTGAGGATGGTGGGACCTCAGCAGAAAAACAATACATCATCCATGCCTTACCCAGGGCTTGAACCCAGATCCCTTAGATCAGTTGCTAAGCGTGCTAACTACTCAACCACAAATATTTGCAAATAAATTTTCATCTTTTTTTTACTTTTTTTTTTACTATATCACTCTTTGATATAGTAAAAAAAAATTATTTGCAAATATTTTTTAATATATATTATATTTTTTGCAATATCTTCTAAGCGTGCTAACTACTCAACCACAAATATTTGCAAATAAATTTTCATCTTTTTTTTACTTTTTTTTTTACTATATCACTCTTTGATATAGTAAAAAAAAATTATTTGCAAATATTTGTGGCTGAGTGGTTAGCACGCTTGGCTACTGATCTAAGGGATCTGGGTTCAAGCCCCGGGTAAGGCATGGTGATGTATTGTTTTTCTGCTGCAGTCCCACCATCCTCACAGATCTACTACTACAGCATATTAAACTGGCAAGCTCCTGTCAGACCTCAGTGGCAAGCAGCTGCTTCAGGGGGTATTTTTTTTATTTTAAAGACTAAAATTAGACTGCATAATAGTTTGGTTCTTTCTAGGGTTAGTTATGGTAGTGAAACTTGGACACTTTGTAAACAAGATAACAGGAAACTAGATGCTTTTGATTCCAGATGCTTACGCAGTATCTTGGGAATTAGGTGGCTCAACTTTGTAACTAATGAGGTTAGGCAAAGGAGTTTGCAACCTCCTTTAAGCAGTATATTGTATAGAGACTCCGTTGGTTTGCCATGTTGCCCATATGAATAATTATAGATTGGCGAATATGGTTATGAACAGTGTGCCTAAAGGCCTCAGAAAGAAGGGGAGACCTAGGATGTGGTGGGCAGACAATGTCAAACAGGACCTTGTTAGAATTGGTGTGCAGTGGCCAGATGCAGTAGATGTAGCTCAGGATAGACTTGCTTGGAGAACTAAATTGCATGGTCTGGTTGGACCTCCGTAGTCCATGGCTGCTTGAGGATGATGATGATGATCACTCTTTGTCTTATTTAACAAAAATGATGTATATTTTTAATATTTTACTTTTATAAAATCAATTTTATAAAAATATTAAAAATTATAAATATATTTTTAATATTTTATTTTTATATAAAATCCAGAATTAAATATGCTGCTTAATTTGATATATATAACATGACCTATTTCATTAGCTATTTGGTAGAAAAGTTGTACACACCACTGATTTTAACTCTTGTTTGGCTGAGCACAGTGAAAAAATAGTTTGGTCTATGGTTTAATTCGTTTTCCAGGCTGGGCATCGTAAGGGTTAAATATAGTAAATGTCAATCTTTACTTAATTACTTACCTTCCCAGTCTTGACATTTCTTACATATATACCTTCATTCTCATCCAATGGGATGGCATATCTTTTAGTCACTACTTCAACTTCAGTAGGTGGAATGTATTCTGTAGGGCCCTTAATCATCCATCGGTCTCCTGGTTGGTGCTTAAAAGACTGAAAACAATCAGTAGAAATATGGTCAAATATTTTTAAAAATTTATTCCAAATTAAATATGCTTAAATTTTTCAAAGTTTAAAGCAAAAAAAAATTGCAAAACATTTTCAAGGGTTCCAAAGTTTTTCTTACTAGTTGCCTTCTGGGGGTGGCCACATGCTTATACTTTTTTAAAGTAGCAGCAATATTTTTGATACTAATGGAAACACTGATTACATATCTACTGAGCTATAGAATCTATTATTTTTCAGGCTTTAAAATCAACATTAATGAAATCTGGGTTGGGTTGTTTCACCTCTGAGCGGCACTTTTTTGCACACCATGGGCTAAATGGCCAGGTCACATGGACCCCGAAGGCTCAGAGAAGGTTGGGGGAGGGGACCCACTGGAACAGCTGTTGGGAGACAGATGGTAGCCTCCCGTCAAGGCCATCCAGCGTGTTCTTTAACGTGCACAGGGTATGGCTCTCCCGCACACGGGACCACGGCTTAACGTCCCATCCGACGGACGGCGGCCTTTCCAAGCCCATCGGTGTCCCCTACTGACCGTGGGCAGGGCGGGGAATTTTGCGGAGATAAATCTCAACGCTGACCCAGCTGGGACTCGAACCTGGGAACTACAGATTACGAGCCTGGCGAACTACCGACTGAGCCACCCCCGCCCCATTAATGAAATCATATGTAAAGTCATCGTATCGTATTGTAAAACATAACAGCTCAATGAGACGTCCGTTTCCGGCTTTCCCAATGCTCCAATCAAAAAACAGGAATATTTTTGAGATGTTTTGAAGAATGATGAAAGGTTTTGAAAGTAAATATTTGATTGTCGTTTTCTTTAGAAATTTATATTTTTTTCCATAATTCAGCTTCGTGTAGAAATTGTCCAACCAGAATAAAAACTTTTTTCCTTATATTTAAATTTGTATGATTTAGAATATTAAAAATGGTAAACTCGTTAATGCCAAGAAATTCTAATTCCTTAAAAAAAAAGTCTTGCGTGCCAAAGAATATTTTGGACAGTTTAAAATTATATTTTGGAATATTTTGGACAGTTTTATTATGTAGTTAATAGTTTCAAGAACATGACAAAAAGTGCAATTTGGAGTAGTAATCTTTTTAATTGTATATAAGTACTGATTAAGTGTGGTAGCTCCTGTTCTTAGTTTAAAATTTTTTATTAACAGTGGTGTAGGTAAATTAAAGTTGCAGGTAAATTGAATGTTAGAAGAAAGGCCATATCTAAAATTATGTAAATTTGCCATTAATTTTAAAATAATTATTTGTTAAGTAAAATTCATGAAAATTAATAATTTTTTTTAAATGAGTATAGAAATATAAAGTTTGTGTAATATTAGACAGGTAACTGCATTTTTCGTGAGTTCATGAGCTTTTTCATTTCCTTCAATATTACAGTGGGCAGGTACCCACTGTAATGAGATATTATTTTTTAGATATCTTACATTGAAGTCCATTAATGTTAAGTGTTGATAGATGAATTGAGAATAGTCTGTATAAATAGAGGTCTTGTTTTAAAAATCTAGTGCACATTTAGAATCTGTGTAAATAATAAAAAAAAATTTATGAAAATTTTGTGTAATATAAATAAAAGCTTCTATTATAGCTATAAGTTCAGCTTGACTGATTGATATAATGGAAGGCAATTTAAAAAATCTAGAATAATTAATAGCTGGAATATAAAAGGCAGACGAAGCTGAATTACAATTTTTTTTGTGACACATCAGTATACATACTGATGTGTTTGTTATAATTTATATTACAAAAAGAAGCTGTGAGAATTTTTAATGAATCTGTTGAGAAGTCTTTTTGAAAAAATGCCCAGTAAATTAGTTTGTATCTTGGGGCAATGAAAGCTCCAATCAGCTATGAGATTAAATGTTTCTCCAGAAGTGGAGAGATTAAAAATGACTTTTAATAAAATATCTTTAAGTTTGTTATGATATTTTTTGAAAATTTTTAAATTAAGGTAATTTTGTATAAAAGGATGCGAAAAGATTTTTAAGAAAAGTCTAGTTAAATATTTAATTAAAAGAATTTTGATTCTGATTTGGAATGGGGCAATAGCTGTTTCTCCTATTAAAGCAATAGTTGAAGTTCTTTTTGAAGGCCTAATGCAGAATTGAGGAATTGGTTTTGAAGGACATTGAATTTTTTAAAATTTTGATTGCTAGTTCCGACAGTAAATTCGAGTTCATATTCTATCTTTGAACGAATAAGATTTTTATATAGATAGATTAAAAAGTTGGGAGGAGTTCCCCAGTTTGTAGCTGACAAGCATTTAAAAAAATTTAATAACTTACATCCTTTGCTATGTTGTTGTAATAAATGGGTTTTCCAGTTAAGCCACGAATTCAAGTATATGCCCAAATATTTGAGTGAGTTAACTTGTGTTTTAGTTGTTTTTGTTCTATATGTAATATAATTTCGGGTGGAACAGATTTAAATTTAATGAAAGGTATACAAAAAGTTTTCTCAAAATTAATTGAGAGATGCCAAAGTTTGCAAAAATCTAGAATTTTATTTTATTTGTAGTCTATTTTCGAGTTTATTTAAGTTTTTGTCACAACTCCAGATGACAATGTCATCTGCAAAAGTTGCAAATTTAATTTTAGGGTCATGATTTTTGAATAAGTCATAAATGCATAAATTAAAGAGAATTGGGCTCAAAATTGAGCCCTGAGCTAATCCTTGATGCATATAAAAAGATTTTGAAAAACAATTATTAATTTTGACTTGAAAATATTTTTAGTTAGGGAAAAAAGTAAAAATTGGAGAGAGTGACAATATGTAAAGTCATTTGTTTAGTCAACAGAAGATGTTAAGTCTGTATTACTGATATTTTATATGAATTAACCAATAATGAATCACCAGAATTTTGAACCTTTACTTTTCAATATAATCACTCTTTAGCTCAACATGCATATTCTTCTTTGATTCTAGTGAGAATAATCCCAAACAGTAAAAGAGGACATTTTGTTTTTCAAACCATACAGAAACAACTATATTTTGATATCTTTATCATCAGATAATTAAATTTAATTGGTGCACAAGTTAGAGAACAGATTACTGTTTCATGTATGAATATCCTGTATGAGGAAACTTGCAAATTAAGAGTAGCTTTAGATATTTTTTTCCTACAATCTAGATGTTTTGCCTCATGGTATAAAAGAGTTCTCATCCTTTCAAAAATCTTTCCATAAACATTTCTCACCCTTTCAAAAAACTATTTTTTCTTTAGTAAGAAATTCAAAAAGCTGTTATTCCAACTTCTTCAGATCAATTGTACAGACAAGCAAATGATAATAATGCTCTTAGACTTTTTTTCGTTGATAGCCACTGTAACTTTGCTTATCCTCAACTAAGATGTATGGTTTGTCACACCATATACAAACTTCAGCTGTGTTCCCATGTACAGATGATAAACTATTGTCCTCAATATAAATGGGAAGACATTCCTTAAGTTTTTTTATTAACACATTTGGAATGTAAATCAAGGTATACTCATGGGTTTCTATTTAGACTCCTTCAAGAGTATTAAACAGACAAGATTGCATCTTCCATAACCAGTGACCATGTCTTGAGTTACAATTCATAAAAAATTTTAAAACAATAACTTTTGCTAAAGTATACTATCCACTTTGCCAATGCCATTTTAAATTGCTACTCTAATCCAAGCATGGGGCCATTTATATCAGACTCAAGTGGGCAGCCAAACTGAAAAAATAACACTTTAATACAATAAGAAATCTGAATGTTCGAATTCAAAATAGTTTCCAAGTGAATATGTTCCCTTGAACATAGGGTTCGGTTGTTTTACCTCTGAGCAGCACTTTTTTTGCACACAATGGGCTAAAACTGCCAGGTCACAAGAATCCCAGGAGCTCACAGAAGGTTAGAGGGAAGGGGACCCATTGAACAGATAGTCTCCTGCCAAGGCCATCAACATGCTCTTTAACATGCACAGGGTATGGCTCTCCTGCACATGGGGCCACGACTTCCTTTCAAAGCCCATTGGTGTCCCCTACTGACCGAGGGCAGGGTGGGAGTTTTGCGGAGATAAATCTCAATGCTGGCCCATCTGGGACTAGAACCTGGGAACTGCAAATTATGAGCCTGGTGCACTACTGACTGAGCCATCCCTGCCCCTTCCTTGAACATAGGAAAAGTGTTAAAATTATATTAGAAGAAAAAATACATCAATTCAGTTCACATCTTTTTCTTCATTAAACAGAAATCTTATGCTCAAATTTCTGGTCTGGAAAATTTTATGTAAACCCTAGAAGGAAACTATTATGGGATGATTCCATGGTGATTTCATTTAATTTCGATGAATGATTTCGATTCGCATGAAATTTTTAGTCATTTGGGCCACTGGGTCTCCAATGATTTTTCAACTCCTACTCAATTATATTTATGGAAGTCAGTCATTCTCAATTTTTCTGTTGGCAACTAGTTCATTTGATTTCTTTGTATGTTACTATTCTTAAAAAGCATGGTCACCATTATAATTACATATCACAGGCTGTCTTTGTATCTGTCTTTTGGCAATGAATCAGCATAGCAATCTCACCTACAAATGATTTTCAGGTTTTACGATATTCAGAGGTAAAATATTAGCAATTGCTTATTGATATATAGCTATGTTTACTCTAACCCTTAGTCTATTCACTTCTAAATTCTCCATCATCTGTCATAATCTAGGAGCTTAAAAGTTTGTCTTATCTGTATATCCAAATTTATTGCTAATAATTATTTATCCACTTGAATAAATTTCTTTGGTGAATATCAGTTTACCTTACTTCTAACTTCTCTGCCATTTGCAATGATCTAGGAGCTTACAACTACAAATTTTTCTTATTTGACAAGTTTTGCATTATCCAAACTTATTTACTCATAATTAGGAATTTTAATAGGAAATATTGAGCACAAGTTCAGAAGAATGTTTAGCAACAAAAATTCATAAATCAACTAATTTATTACATAAGTATAAATGAAAACACAAATATAAAATAAATTCACTAACATGACTCCTTACTTTCATCAATATGAAAATAAACCATTAAAAGAATATTTCATATGACTCACTGATACTTCAAATAGTCATGTTTACAATTCTTACAGTCTCCACTCAAAGCATAAAAGAACACTTCTTACAACATTCAATAAGTGACACAATCATCTTTGCGAATAAATCTGTAACTTACCAAGATTAACCTTACCAACTCTTTTTTTACATATTAAGATGAACATGATTCAAACGATTAACTCTTCCACAGAGAAGTTGAGGCCAGCTCTGCTTGCTCAACTAACATACTGCCTCTTTGGTTTAATCTTCAAGTCTCTTAAACAACTTTCTTAAGATTAACTTAATATTAATTCACTGAGCAAAAAAATTAATATACACATTCTATCACTACTGACAACTTTTTTATCCTCTTCTTAAACATCGTTATTGTTCAAGTTTTCTTATTGTTCTAATTGGCTAGTGACATAATTCACATGTGAAGCACACACGAACATCAGAATGACAAAGCACATCATGGTTTCATTGTTTCTTGTTCATCTGTCATAACAATATATATAATTCTCATGAAGGAAAAAGCCAAAGGTGTAATGCTTGACAAACCCTAAATGAAATCAGATCTGAACTGGAGTCAATTCACTTGCTAGGCCAACATCCTATCCATTATTAACAAATATAGATCTCTTGATCTATATGCTAAAGAGGTTGAGATTTACACCTCAGTTACATTGGGGACTACTACATATTATTATTGAAGGATATTGTTTCTGGAATAGAGGAACCCATACACTGGCATCAACAATCATACTCTTTCAGATTCTAATAAATTCCATCATTTGCCCATTATTTGTGCCAATTTTAAATTCACACATTTCTTAAATTACACCATGAATTGGAAACTACCACTGAATGTTGAAATATATGCTTTTATTTTGCTGCCACAGGTCATTCTTTAGCTTACGGCGAGGCAATAATAATTTAATGGCCACTGATTACATATGTACACTGGTACAAAAAATGATTCAAGTTGTTTGGCATATATTTACATTAAAATAGGTTTCATTCAAATTATAAAGAGCACTAAAAATAAAGTTTAAATTACTTTTCATTATTTTCAAGGTGTCACAGTTCCATTAATTGTATTTGAATGAATCAATTATATATATATATGACTTGAGGAACATGGGGGCCATTAGGCAAGATCATATGATGGGCAAGAAATGCTATTGCCCAGAAACCCAACACTTACTGGAACCCCATGGGCCAAGAGTAATCACACCAATGTTTAAAAAATAATTTATATATTTGCAATAATTGCTATAAATTTACAACTATCATAGAAAGCAACAGATGGAAGGATTACAAAGAAATAAAACCATTAGGATTAATAATGGGATTTTATACAAAAAATTTTGAATATGAAATAATTTTATACAAATTATTTCATATTCAACTGCTGTATATGCTGTAAAAGTAATATCTGTTCTTAAATTATGTCAAATAAATAGCACAAGCACAAACTCAGATTTTTGGAAATTTAATTTTTCTTTCATTATACTTATGTAACTACACATTTAGCAAAGTTCACAATAAAAGGAAAGTTATTTTTAATAATTTATATTAATATAACTTCAAGTACCAATCATTATTACTTTTAACATGCTCCCAATACCTTAAAGTGAAAGGATGAGGCATTTTAAAAACATAACTTTCTTCCTTTTCAATATAGAGGAAAATGATAATCTTTCTCATTGCAGAATATGTTATCAACATACTCTAAAATCTTTATCAGATCTTCATATTTCCTTTCAAGATGAGTTTTATTGATATGTCTTTTGAAAATTACCATACTGTTATTATGTGAAAATGTAAACTGTTTCTTCAGTTCACTTACATCATAAACTATCCCTCTCATCTGAATAGAACCAATTAAACTCTGCAGTGATAAAAAAAAAACCTTAAAAATAATTAAATACTTTTCTTCCCCCAAACAAATTCAGATTTTTCCTTACTCTGGTTGCTTGATGTTGATACACAGTAAATAAACACAATTGACGTTATATCTATACTAAAATTATTAGAAAAATCACTAACAGGAACTACAGAAGTATCTTGAAATCCTTCTCTTGCTCTTAGAATCAAACCTTCATTTTCACTGAGAACATATATGTCTTGAATTCCATGTTCCAAGTGTTCTCCAGGTAACAGGAAAAATGACTTTTCTCCCTACAATGCATTAATTTTTAATTAATAAGTTTTCAAATAAAATTAAGTTTAAAAAATACTGATTCAATAATTACTCAGAATACCATTTAAAATTTCATTCAATTCATGAAAAAGAATTCAAATCTGCTACACTGAATACTACTTTTATCTTTTAATAAATGCTTCCTGATTCCCATTTATAAAAGAAAGCTTTAGATAAACTTGCATAATCTTACAAAATTTTAATGAAACAAATGAGACATATTTAAAGTTACAATAATGAAGATTCACAGCTTTCCCTATTTATGATATATACAGAATGCTAAAGAATATCCATTAACCAGGGTTGGGTTGTTTTACCTCTGAGCAGTTCTTTTGCACACAATGGGCTAAATGGCCAGAACACAAGGAATCCTAGGGCTCAGAGAAGGTTGGAGGGGGGGAGGAAGCCACTGGACAGCTGTTAGGAGACAGATGGTAGCCTCCAGTAAAAGCTAACCAGTGTGTTGTTTAATGTGCACTGAGAATGGCTATCCTGCATACAGGGCCACAGCTTTACGTCCCATCCTACAGGCAGCGGCCTTTCCAATTTCCAAGGCCATCAATCCAACCACTGACAGAGGGCAGGGAGTTTTACAGAGATAAATCTCTATGGTGGTCCAGATGGAACTCAAAACCGGGAACTGCAGATTATGAACCTGGCACACTACCGACCTAGCCACCTTCCGCAGAAAGATGTTTAGAATGCTGGGATAAATGATAAAATAACTCTAGGAATATTAAAATAGGTTTAAGGCAGAAAAGAATGTAAAATGGAAAGATGAAGAAGAAAAAAACAAGGTAAATATTTCATAATTATTTACAAATTCTCGTATTTTCATAAATAGCAGTTTTACTAATTTTCAGGAGATTTTTGAAACTATACGGAAATATTTGTTGATAATGGTTCAAATCAAACTTGTGAGCTTAAATCAGGGAGTTGCTTCAGCATAGAGTAATGTTAACCAAATAAATCAGCAATATTGTTTATCAGGTCTAATAAATGGAAATCAGATGGCTTTAACAAATTATTTGTATACTAGTTTAATAAAATATGCATCACACGAAAAAAGTATTTTTCAAGCCTAAATAATGTATTTTTATACGAGACACCAAAGAGCCAAAACATTATGACCAGCGCATCTTTATGCAAATCGAAGCAACTGCAGGTAAATGATGGTGCATGTGAAGGTCATGAAACAGTATAAATAATATCTGATACTGAGTTCTGTCAATCAGTATTATTCTTTTTCTTGAGATGGGAAAGGTGGCAGACTTAAATGAGTTTGGCCATCCTATTTTGAATTTACAGGTTCAAATTACAGGTGAGTTGTGCCACAGCATCCCTTCTGTTGGCTCATACCATATGGGATAGCCTTCACTCATCTCTAGCATCAATGAGCCATGGTCAGTCCACATCTTGCTAGCAGTTTGTGGTTTTTCCCTCATTGGACTACTTTTTGAAGGTACTAATCACGGCCGACTGTGAGCACCCCACAAGCCTTGCTATCTAGGAAATGCTCTAACAGTCTTCTGGCCATTGCAATTTGGTCTTTGTAAAACTCACTTAAGTCTGCTGCCTTTCCCATCTGAAGAACAAGAATAACACTGATTAACAGTGCTCAGTATCAGGTGTTATTTATACCATTTCATGGCATTCACACATGCTGTTTACCTGCAGTTGCTTCGATTTGCATAAAGATGCATTAGTCCTAATGTTTTGGCTCTTCGGTGTATATTACTTAGTCATTATAACTGTAATGGTTTGCTTGCTACTGAAGTTGAAAAAAATGGGATCAATTTAAACAGGCTTTTCTTGAAACTAACAGTATTCTTTTAGGTAAAAAAGAAGCAAAAATGAGTGATAAGGTACTTGAACTTCTTTTGGAAAGAAAGAACCGTAGGAATATCCTTAATCAATACCCTGCTAGCCCTAATAGAAAGCAACAGATGGAAGGATTACAAAGAAATAAAACCATTAGGATTAATAATGGGATTTTATACAAAAAATTTTGAATATGAAATAATTTTATACAAATTATTTCATATTCAACTGCTGTATATGCTGTAAAAGTAATATCTGTATATCAATGAGCTTAATAAATGTGTAAAGAATCAGTTAGCAGCTTATAAGACTCTCTGGCTTGATGGTGACAAAGCAGTTGGACAGCACAACAGCAGAGAGCTGTACATGATAGTTAATGTTTTGTGTAGTAAAAACGGGCAGGTATACAGGTATTGAAGATAAACAAGATAAGGTTATAGAAGATGAGGATTCTGTCATGGCTAAGTGGGCTGAGTATTTCAGTGGTGTTCTAAACAATGTGGTTAGTTCTACTCCCATTGTTTGTAATGATGATAAATGCATTACTGGCTTTAATGTTGGCCCTATAACACAGTCTGAAGTTATTTTTGCTATTTCTAAGCTTAAAGTACATAAAATGGGGATTTCAAGAAATTCAATCCTGCCCATCCCAATTTTGGTTGACCCCAGCTGGTTTGCACATAGCCTATATTCTTCCCCTAGGTAAAATGAATGTTCATGCAAAGTTTGGTGCCCCTAGCTCTTATGGAGGCCAAGTGCATAAGCAGATAAACACATAAACTTTCTTCTTTACATATCAGATGAACAATTCACATTAATATATAAAAAGTAAAAACTTACTTTAATAAGCTTCTTCTGACCCAACTGGGGTTTACCTTCAAGTCCAACTGGATCAAGAACAACACAATACTGGCGGTTTGACAAAGTTGTAATAGGCACAACCCCTACTACTGTTTCATAAACACCAGGAGTATATGTTTCAGTTTCATTCATGGTTATTAACCATTCTTCACCATTTTTCCTTTGCTTGTTTAAATCATCAATGAATGTCCTAGTAGCTTGAACATGAACAGCGTCCTAAATTAGTGAGGATAAATTTGACAAAAGTTACAATAACTTCAGCATTATTTAATAGTACAAGTAGCTTAGGAATAAATAGAGCAAAGATCAAATATGTTTCTTTAATAGTCATTAAATTTTAAAATTAATTTTACAGAATTTGCAATGAGGAACAAACCATGCTATTTTAACTGTTTTGAAGAAATACAAACTTTTGCTGCTAATGTAAAATGGTAGGTAAGAGTAAATACTGGTCTACAATGAAACTAAAATTGACTTAATAACAAGCATATTCAGCTATCTCCTCCATTGCAGTCAGAGGAAGAACCTCAGTTTTCACAACCAATTCTCATTACGCTTCTTTACACACAGATGCTATCTTAAAATTCATATGATTAATTACTGAAAAAGGAAACAGTAAGCAATTACATGTTGAGGGACAGTAGCCAACTACAAGTGTTCATCTAGAAAGGTTCATTAAAAAATCAAGTGTATTTACAAGTAACATTAAAGAGTTTTCACCAAATGGCTGATTAAACTTCCCAAGATTATCATCAAAAGTTTCTCTTACAACTGAAACTAGAATTTTTCATTGTCTTTGCATGTCACTAGTTCTTTGAAATCACCTCTGAGCATTTGTACAATAATGTGACTCTTAGTCTTGGGTCCTTATGACTTGGCTATTTTATTTTGACTGCAGTTCAACAAAATTGTGTAAAAAGACAAAGGCTTAAAACAACCTAATTTAACAATATAAAATACATTTTAATAAATAAAGTAACAATCACTCCTACACGAATGACTTTATTCCTAAATATGTACATGTATAAGCAGTAACAAGGCCTTAGCACACTTCATATTTTATGAGTTTGCAGAATTGTTAATATATATTTTCCAATGTGACATTGTAGCATCAATCCCATAAGGAAAAAAAGTGTCAAGTACTTCGAGTTAGAAGAGAATGGCTTGCTCTACTGTGTCACTGGTTGAAAATCATTTACCAGACATATGCTTCTTCATTGGTCCAAAAAGATAAAAATCATTCACTGCCAAATCAAAATCAAGACTGTAAAGTGAATGGTCAAGCACCTACCACTTGTAACACTGTAGCAAATGATGTTGGAAGTGTGTAGTCCTGCTTTATTGTGCAACATGATGACAACAACTTAGGTAGTTTCAGATAATTGACCTGTTCCACCCTTTTCAGCACATGACAGTAACACTCAGCATTCAGAGTCTGATGTTGGTTGTAAATCTGATCTGATTGTAAATCTGATCTGGTTGTAAATATCTATAAGAAGCCCATTATTATGGTCCTAAACTCTTATTGAAAAGATCTTTGTCACTGATTCTTAAAGATATGTTGTTATAGAAATGATGGGTGGTTCCACATCATAGTCAACTGAGTTTCTGCCAAATGATCCCCTTATATTTCATTTCCCATAATAAAGTACTGCAGAAACAGCACCTCTTCTTTATGCTAAAGTGACAAATGCAGGAGTGAAAGTCCTATTCAAGTGGATTTGTGTTCATCAATAAAGTTGATTTGGTACCCAATACTCACATTTTGTTGTAGCCCATGTGGTTATGGAGGTTGCATATATCTAGTTTAAGCTCTTTAGAAATCATTTAATTTACAGCATTGTTTTCCCTAATCATGTCTTCAATGTATAAAAACACTGTCATCAATGATGGACAGACTGGGAACACAGATCATTGCGCTTATTTAGAATGTATTAAAGGCACTGCATTAAACCCAAGCCTGCTTCCATAACACAGCAATGGGTTTGTAAATGTCTAGAAGTTGGCAATGAATTTCTGTCAGTGTGGTTCTTGCATATGCAGAAATCAAGTCACACCACATTCACAAAAGTCCATACATTTACAACTGATGTTGAGGCACAACAGAGAAGCTGTTCTATTTTGTGGCTTTATACTGATGTAGGGAGGCACTCATTGGAGGCAAAACATTTATGGAACCATTCATTAAAAATTTCTTTTGTAGCCTAGGCTTTTTTGTTTGCCATCCAATACATTGGCAATTTATTCAAATCTACACCTTTCATTGAACCCGTAGTCTTAGGGATTGATTGATGAGCAGTGGTTTCAACATACGATCTCCTGAAGCGCTGGTACAAAAATAGAAAGGTCACATGATCTTTAGCTGCTTTAAAGCCACCAACAGTTTTTTGTGATTTTGCTATGTAGGTTCTTCCCGGCATTTTTTTTCCAAAAAAGACCAGTTTCATCTGCATTCCAAACTTGATCAGGAGTATCCACCATCTTCAATGATTTGGACCAATTTTGGACAAAATTCTTTAGCAGCTGGCTCATCTGCAGATGCAACTTCACCTTTTATCTTTACATTAGGAAACTCATGTCTTTGAAGAAATCCTGCAAGCCAACCTGTACTTGCCACGAAATGAGAGACCAAGACTAACATATGTATTGAAGATAAAATTGAGGGGAATTTGCAGAACTCAATGTGCCACTTTATTCCAAATGAAGCCGATTTTGCACAATTTTTCCATAAAATAAAGAATAAAATAGAGAAAACTTGTTGTGTAGTTGTCAGTTTTTATTTTGGGAATTTTAGTGCACAAAATATGGGTTGGGTTGTTTTACCTCTGAGCAGCACTTTTTTGCACACCATGGGCTAAATGGCCAGGTCACATGGACCCCGAAGGCTCAGAGAAGGTTGGGGGAGAGGACCCACTGGAACAGCTGTTGGGAGACAGATGGTAGCCTCCCGTCAAGGCCATCCAGCGTGTTCTTTAATGTGCACAGGGTATGTCTCTCCCGCACATGGGGCCACGGCTTAACGTCCCATCTGACGGACGGCGGCCTTTCCGAGCCCATCGGTGTCCCCTACTGATCGTGGGCAGGGCGGGGAATTTTGCAGAGATAAATCTCAACGCTGACCCAGCTGGGACTCGAACCTGGGAACTACAGATTACGAGCCTGGCGCGCTACCGACTGAGCCACCCCTGCCCACACAAAATATGTATATATAGTACATTTTCAAAGTTTGCTTTGAAAAATGTGACCATAAAAGTGGCATCTTTGTTATAAATGTAAATTTTAGGAATTTTTTTCTTGAATAGGAATAATTTTTCAGAATTAAATTCAAATGGAGATTTTTAAAAAGGCATCGTTTGAACCGTGTTAGATCAAAATAAATCATGTAAAAAGAGAATTAGAATTTTTTTCTAAACCGTGTTAAATCAAAATCATGTAAAAAAAACAGTGTAAAAACAGAATTGGGTGTATAAACTTAATTCTTTAATGGAGATTGTTATGCTGTATATGTAAACATTTGAGAACCCTAAAAATACATGTCAATTTTGAAAGTGGTGCATAAGGTTTGTAACACGCACACACAAAACTCATTAAAAGAGGCCTAATATCAATGCTCAATTATTAAAATAACTCAGATCCCTTTTAGAAATACATGAAATCTCAATGATATTCATGCATTCGTAAAAATTATAACAATTCACACAATGTTATCTAAGACAAAATGTATTTAAAGCATTTTATACTGAAATACACTATATATGTAAGGGTTAAATCCAGATCTAAAATGAAAAGTTACATAACCAGAATGGCATTCTTGCAAGATATAATCACTTGTTTTCCCTTCATTTCTTTTCTAGATGTATAAGCACATATTGCACAAAGAGGAATTAACTAAACATATTTAAATATTATACCTTCTCTGTCAATACATAGGCATTAACAACATCAATTATTTCTTCATAGACTCCAGGTAGATAAGCACCAACTCTTTTCACTATCCATTCCTCTCCAGTGACCCTTTCCTTTCCATCTCTGTCTTTTGTTTCTGTACGAGCTCTAAGTTTTAGTGCCTGATTTGGTTTAATTACAGTAGCTCTAACAGTCTCCACAACTTCCACTTCCTTTCGTGGAACATAAGTACCTAGTATGAATGCAAATAAATATTTCACAAAAGCAAATAATAAATGCATAAGAATTCATTCAGTTCATAACTATCCTTTTCAACAAAATATTATCTATTCATGGAAATATTTGTCTTTCTCATACTTTTTTACATATATCCCAGACAATTTCCCTTGTTTTTTAAACTTTATTGTTTTAATACTCTTCCATATAAATATTTATCCTCACAAGCAGTTCCAATATATAATGTATATATATATACACTGTATATCAGTGTTGGCAAATAAAATGAAAAATGTTTCATTATGTTTTTCATTACAACCAAATATTTAATTATTGTTTTTTGCTATAGAAAAAAATTTATATTTTGTTATAACATTATGTTAATGTTACAGCAAAATGTTTTTAGCCCCTATGCCAAATAATGAAATATATATATTATTTTAATCATTTATGTATGCATTAGTGTCGTCCATAGGTTGGCACCAGTTCAATCAATCCATTTGTTAAAAAAACGAATAAAAACATTGCAAAGAGGATATTTATCAATGTTAATAGCAATTATTAATAATGAAATAAATGCATATATGCAAATAAAATTGTAGCTGTTGCTTTTTCTGTTAATGATACATAAAAATTGTTAAAAAAAAATTTGAAATAAAAATTGCAATCAGGAAACCAAGTAATGATGGCATCATTCCATGTATTCTAATAATGTAAGTCACACAATCGAAACTACTAAAGAGATTTACACCAATTTTCTAAGAATTGTTAAGCATACTGTTTGAATTTTGTTGAAATTGTTTATAATTACAAAGGAACAACTTAAAATTTTACTTTTCTTTGTTTTTTCTTTAGTTATAAATTTTTTATAAAATAAAATGGAGCATTATTAACAAAAATTTCTGAGCATAAGTATGCATTCATAATTCTTAATACTATAATGGTTTTGTGCACAGATTAATATTTTAAAAACAATTTGCTAAAATAATTCTAGGAAAATTTTTTAAAAAGTGAAAAAATCTTCAAAATTATTATCATAATGCATAGTTGGAGTTATTCTACTACATATTTAGGGGAGTTTTGAAACTCTCTAAAGTGTATAGTAGATGACACTCCCCTTGCTGCAATCTTTCATTTGGCAAAAAAATTCATTACTATCGTTTCTTCCACCCACCCCCCATAGTAAAAATTTTATCCCCTTTTTCTAAGGGAAGTCTGAAATTCTCTAAAGTATACAGTAGAAGGTACTTCCCACTTTGCAAGCTTTCATTTGGCATAAAACTTATTACAATTCATTCATCCCCCTTCCCTCTTTAGTATAAAAATTTCTTCTCTTTAGAGAAGTCTGAAACTCTGTAAAGTTGTAGTACATGGCACTCTCCATGTGATTTTGGAATGTGATTATGGGAAGGTATATATTTTTGCTTCATAATCAGAGATATAAAATAATATGTCTAAAAGGTTATTCTTTGTGCCAAAATCACTGTTGAAGTGTGTAACATGGAGCTTCAATTTTGAGAACATTGAAAACACATTCTGAAACTAGATTTGATACTGAGAGATTACCTACGAAAACAACTTTATTTGCAGGGTACTACATAGGATGCATTATTGACAGAAAGTTCAATTCACCACAACTTTCCAAAGAATGGACATTGCCAACAAACGTCATTGTACGCTCCAAAACTTTATGAAGACACCTCAGAATCAGATTGCAGGGTACCAATGCTCATTGAAAACCATTGCCGACATATTTTCAGTGCAAGAGACTATTAGAATGAGCAAAAAGTGTGCACTGTGAACAGTTGAGGACAGGAAAAAAAGTAATTTTTCTTCCAGGAAATCAGTAGTACCTACTTAAGAAGGCCTCATGAGGAATTCAATCAACAGTGTCAAAGTTACTGTGAAACATGTGGTGTCAGGTAGGGATGTTGGAAGGCTACATATTGTAAAAGGAACAGTGAAAGTTTGGGTTGGGTTGTTGGATTGTTTTACTCTTGAGCAGCACTTTTTGCACACAATGAGCTACATGGTCAGATCACAAGGAGCCTGAGCACTAAGAGAAGGTTGGGGGAATGGATCCATTGGACAGCTGTTGGGAGACATGACAGCCTCCCATCAAAGCCATCCAGTGTGTTCTTTAATGTGTGCAGGGTATGGCTCTCCTGCACACATTGCCATGGCTTAATGTCTCATCTGACTGACAGCAGCCTTTCCAAGCCCATTGGTGTCCCCTACTGACTGTGGCCAGGGCAGGGAATTTTGTGGAGGTAAATCTCAATGCTGGTCCAGGCAGGACTCGAACCTGGTAACTGCAGATTATGAACTGGCATGCTACCAACTGAGCTGCCCCAATAAAAGCTAATGACTACATTGAAATACTAAAAACAAAATTTTTGCCAACATCCAGAGATTACGTTGGAATGAATATTGGATTTTTTCAGGATAACACTTCTTGTAGCCATTTGAAGGTTGCTCAGAAGTGGTTAGCAGATAGCACCATTAACCCTTCCAGGCCCATGTCCATTATATAAGTTGACCAAATCCGAAATGAGAGACCAACAATGTCTGTATCAGTTAAACAATTTAACCACAGTCTATACTGTTAAAATAATTTTTAAATGCCTTTAATTTAATACTCATACGCACAGTTATGGATTGTTAAAGGCTTTCTAACTTACAACGTTGCAATTTACAAGTAGTACTAACCTATGCTCCTGTAGCACAATATCACTTTTACAAAGTAAAGTTCAATGTGCAGCACTTATTGATACCTTAGATGAGTATAAAGTTCTTGTTAATACTAACATAACCATTGTAGTGGAACTGTTCTATTTTGGTATGTTATGCATGAAGTTTCAGAAGTTATGCTTGAACTTGCCAGCCATATTACCACTGAAGCAGATGTTTGTGTGATATAACTTCTTATCCACAGATTTTGGCTGATACACTCAACACTAGTTTCAGTAAATGACATCAGGAGTGGAGAAACGTGGTCCTTTTGGTTTGAAGACTCTTCAGTGAGTAACAATTCCATGGTAAGCAGATGTTTGTTTGCTATAACTTCTTATCCATTGATTTTGGCTGGAACACGTAACAGATTATGTAGACGACGACACCAGTGAAGAAGCACAATCCTTTTGGTTAGAAGGATCTTCAGTGAGTAGCAAAACTATTTATTACTAAATTGCTACTCACTGAAGATCCTTCTAACCAAAAGGATTGTGCCTCTTCACTGGTTACATCATCTACAGAATCTAGTGTCAAGTGTACCAGCCAAAATCTATGGATAAGAAATTATAGCACACAAACATCTGCTTCAATGGGATGTTGGAACTTTTTATGTTATTCAGAAATAATTATAATGCATATGAATAAAAAGACCATTTTATTCATTAGTTTTTTTTTAAATAAATTTTTATTTGTATTCCTAGATTTTTTTAAATAAATATTTATTTGCATTCCTAGATTTTTTTAAACTACATGATTCTAAAAAAGCCTTATTAAAATAAAACTAGTCATCTTTTTTTTAATATTTTATTTTCAGAAAATCCAGAATAAAATGCCGATTAATTTGACATATAACATGCCATAATTCCTTTCATTAGTTATTTGGCAAAAAAGTTCTAAAATTAATTTTTTGGGGAGCTAAGCATAGTGAAAAAATAGCTTAGCCTTTAGATGTAAACCAATTTTTCAGGTTGGGCCCTGGAAGGGTTAAAAAGGTGGAAAAGCCTTGGACAGTCTAAATCTTAATCTTATAAATTTTTGCACAAAATTAGTTATAGAACTTACAAAAAAAAATAGGCCTTTAAAGAAGCACAAGTTAATTAAGGCTTCACTATTCTTTTAACTACATTGTTACAGAACTGCTTCTGAATTTAGTGCATTCCTAGAAAAAGAGATTTAAAGTGGTCATTAAAGCATAGGGCTGTCATATAAAATATTGATTTTAAATGATTTAATATTATCATTAACATATGTAACAACTGTTTTGTAATGATTAAATAAGGATAAAATTAAATATTTCATGAAATTTAAAATTTTTGTTAATTGATATTTACTTACATCAAATTGCATTCCAGTAATTATATCTCAAAAATCGTTTTAGATAGCTAAAAATTAATAGTTTTGAAATCAGCATAAAAATATTTTAGAGTGAATGATAAAAATTATACATATTTAATAATTCCTTGTCTAAAAATCTGTATGAATCACATAAAAACATAGGTGTGTTCAGGATTTTTTGCCACCACTGTATAATTGCACATTATTATTAAGCAGAATAATGCAAAGAAGTTTACCTGGAATAGAGAGAAGAATGCATTCCTTCAATGATCACAAGAACTGCAATCATCTTTCTTTTTATTAAAGAAAAAGAATACGTAGCTGTAGTAAAATCCTTAAGAACAAAATCATAAAAAATATCCAACACTTCAGTCAGCCACATGACAACAGAAATGTTTCCAGCTCTAATCATTTCAAGGAGTAAGCCAAAATAACATCAGATCATGATATAGGGTCAACATTAAAACAAATACTACAACTTTACAAACAATGAAAGTAGAACTAGCCACACTGTTTGGAACATTGGTTAAATGCTCAGCCCACCTTCTTCATCATCCTCATCCTCAAGCAGCCATGGGCTAAGGAGGTCCAACCAGACTATTACTATATTTAACCCTTACGATGCCCAGCCTGGAAAACGAATTAAACCATAGACCAAACTATTTTTTCACTGTGCTCAGCCAAACAAGAGTTAAAATCAGTGGTGTGTACAACTTTTCTACCAAATAGCTAATGAAATAGGTCATGTTATATATATCAAATTAAGCAGCATATTTAATTCTGGATTTTATATAAAAATAAAATATTAAAAATATATTTATAATTTTTAATATTTTTATAAAATTGATTTTATAAAAGTAAAATATTAAAAATACACATCATTTTTGTTAAATAAGACAAAGAGTGATCATTATCATCATCATCATCAAGCAGCCATGGACTACGGAGGTCCAACCAGACCATGCAATTTAGTTCTCCAAGCAAGTCTATCCTGAGTTACATCTACTGCATCTGGCCACTGCACACCAATTCTAACAAGGTCCTGTTTGACATTGTCTGCCCACCACATCCTAGGTCTCCCCTTCTTTCTGAGGCCTTTAGGCACACTGTTCATAACCCTATTCGCCAATCTATAATTATTCATATGGACAACATGGCCAAACCAACAGAGTCTCTCTCTGCACAATATGCAGCTTAAAGGAGGTTGCAAACTCCTTTGCCTAACCTCATCAGTAGTTACAGAGTTGAACCACCTAATGCCCAAGATACTGCGTAAGCATCTGGAATCAAAAGCATCTAGTTTCCTGTTATCTTGTTTAAAAAGTGTCCCAAGTTTCACTACCATAACTAACCCTAGAAAGAACCAAACTATTATACAGTCTAATTTTAGTCTTTAGGTGTATACGCCTATTTCTCCACACTCTCCATAGATTCTTAAAAGTCCCGGCAGCAATCCCTATTCGTCCGTTAATCTCATGCCGCACATCACCAGTATCTGTTATATAGCTCTCAAGATAATTAAACTGTGACACCTGCTCAAGACTGCAATCATTCAGATTAACTGAATCACAGCCTGCCTGACCAATTTTCATCACTTTAGTTTTCTCTGTTTATAACCAAACCTACTCTACTACCAGTCTCATCAACAGCTCGAATGAAAGAGTTCATCTCATCAACATCATTTGCCAAAAAACAGCTAAATCATCAGCATAATCTAAATCAGAAATTTTCATATCTTCAGTCCATTTAAGGCCAAAATCTTTCCCTTGAAGTGAATTTCGCATAACATAATCAATAACCAAGCTAAAGAGAAAAGGAGACAAAATGTGCCCTTGTCGAACACCAGAAGTAATGATAAACCAATTGCTACAAGCCTTACCAACTCTCACACACGACTCAGTGTTATTATAGAGAACTTTCATTATGTTAACTAACTTGTCTGGTATACCATATGATCTCACAATCAACCACAAATTATGACTATCAACAGAGTTGAAAGCCTTTTTGAAATTAACAAAGCTAGCAACCAAAGATTTTTGAAACTCTAAACATTTCTCAAGAATCTGCCTGAATGAAAATATCTGATCTACACATCCCCTACCACTTCTGAATCCACATTGCTCATCACTCAATTGCCTGTCAACCAGATTCTTAATTTTATTAAGCACAATCATGAAAAGAACTTCCCCTGAAACAGAGAGTAGGGTGATCACCCTGTAGTTATCACAAGAACTGCAATTACCTTTTTTGAAAATAGGGATAACAATAGCTCTGGTAAAATCCTTACGAACCATGCCTTTATCATAAAAGATATTCAGAATTTCAGTCATCCAAGTGGTAACCGAAACATTCCCAGCTCTAAGCATTTCCATAGTAATTTCATTTACCCCTGGGGATTTATGTAGTTTAAGTTTAGAAACAGCCAAAATAACTTCAGATTGTGTTATAGGGCCAACATTAAAGCCACCAATGCATCTATCATCATTGCAAAACAATGGGAATAGAACTAACCACATTGTTTAGAATATCACTGAAATGCTCAGCCCACCTAGCCATGACAGAATCCTCACCTTCTATAACCTTACCTTGTTTATCCTTCAATCCCTGTATACCTGTCCGTTTTCTACCACACAAAACATTAACTATCTGGTACAGCTCTCTGCTGTTGTGCTGTCTAACTGCTTCCTCGGCTTTGTCAGCCAAACCATCAAGCCAAAGAATCTTATCAGCAGCTAACTGATCTTTTACACGTTTATTAAGTTCTCTGTAATGCTTTCTATTAGGACTAGTAGGGTATTGATTAAGGATATTCCTGCAGTTCTTTCTTTCCGAAATAAACTCAAGTGCCTTATCACTCAGATAATTCTGCCTCCTCTGCTCCTTTTTTCCTAAAAGAGTACTGTTAGTTTCCAAAAAAGCCTGTTTAAAATGATTCCATTCTTCCTCAACTTCAGTAGTAAGCATACCATGACTGTCATAATGACTAAGTAACCTATCATGGTAAGCTTTGGCTATAACTGGGTCTTTCAGAGCTTCAGTATTAAAAGTAAAATTTTTAACCCTAGCACAACACTTTTTAAGTTTAAGTTGCAAGACACTTTTAACAAGGTAATGGTCAGATCCAATTTCAGCTCCCCTATATGACCTCGTATTCCTAACAGAACTAGCCCATTTGCTGTTAATTAATATATAATCAATCATATTCTTATGCAGCCCATCGGGTGAAATCCATGTGTACTTATGTATGTCGCGGTGTTTGTAATAAGTGTTATTCCGAATCCATTGAGTTTACTTACCTGTAGGAGACGTTGCCCATTGCAGCTACCAATACCAAAAGGGCCTATTACTCCTTCCCAAGGTCAGAGTCAGTACCAAATTTGGCATTGAAGTCACCTAGAACAAGGGTAATATCTCCTTGACAGAATTCAAAATATCCTGAAGTTGTTCGTAAAACCTATCCTTCTCATCCTCATCGGCATCCTCAGTGGGGGCATAACAGCAGATAACATTCAAGTCTTTAACGCTTGTCTGAAATTTTGCTGTAAGAAACCTTTCATTAATGCACTCCATATCCTAGAAAAGCATCACTAACGTGTCTGCTGAGAAGCAGACCCACGCCTTGGTGATGTTTATTATCGTCCCTCCCTGAAAAGAGAAATTTAAGATTATTTTTAAGAATCTGACCTTTATCTGTCCATCTGGTCTCTTGCAAGCCGAGAATATCTAAATTATAATGGTGGAATTCTTGTGTGAGGACATCAAGAGAAAAAGCTCTGTGCAGAGTCCTCACATTCCAACTACCTATGGAGAAAAAATGGTTAGTGGGATGTTTAAAGAAACTAAGTTTATTGAGAGAGGGAATGCCGATAATATCAAACAGCCCCCCTAATCGCAGACATGGGGCAAAGACCAGTTCCCCCACCACTAAAGGCTAAAGCCATCTACACTGGAAGACTTCCTCCAATGTAGAATTTGATGATGCCAATAGAAGCAAAGAGTTCAGGTGCCTGCGATGACCTCTGCTCAGGATTATCCACCAGCTGATAAACATATCCTGTGAATCTACTCACTTGGGGCTGTCAACCCACAAACAAACAGAAAACACAGCGGAAGATTTTCCCTCCACAGAAGCCCACCAGTGCAGCAAAATCAGGATCCATAATCAAGCTCAGAGTACTGTTGTGCTGTCTAACTGTCAACCAGATTCTTAATTTATCTGTCCAGTTATCTGTCCAGTACAGAATATCTGTCCAGTCCAGTGGGTTTATATGGTCAGCACCAGGACCCTGTGTGGTTGACCACTTTTCAGCAGGGTAGAAAAAAAAAAGAAAAGTAGCCATAGTTGTCCAGATCAGTAGGCCACACTAATCTGGCAGCCCTCCCCTTCCGTTCACTTCCACAAGAGAGTATCTCTTTTGAAAGGTACTAACGGTCTGCACCACGAGAAGGCGAAGCCCACCTTACCACGACAGAATTTTCATGTTCAATAATAACATTAACATGTTTATCCCCATATGCCAATCTGTTTCCCCCCTCCCCATGAAACATTTACTACTGGTGTAACTCTATTTTTGTGCTATGTACTGCTTCCTCTGCTTTGTCAGTAACGTTACCCAGCCAAAGATTCTTATCAACTTTAAACTGATCCTTTACATATTTATTATGCTCCCTGTAATACTGTCTATTAAGACTAGTTGATTAATATTATCCCTATATTCCTTTAAGAAATAAGCTTCATTGTTTTATCACTCCAATGACTGTCCTCCCTGTTACTTTTTACAAAGAATACTATTGGTTTCAAGAACAGACTCTTTTAAATAATAAATTTGTTCCTCAACTTAAGCTCTAAGCAGGGGCAGTTGAAAAAGCACAAGCATTCAAAGCAATTGCTTAGACCAGCAAAATTTTAAGAGTGGCATGCTAGCAAATGGATGGACTTGCTCTAATTTTAATCAAATTAAAAGTGTCACAATTACATAAATTTGCAAGCATAGCAATTTTGAGTTCCTATTACTACTGTTACTTTAGTTGGCATGTTATTTCAAATGTGGAAGCAGAAAAATATATTCAGAACCACAAAAAGTTTAAGATTGTTAGAGATGGTAAAAATGCTATGATTGCTCGAGGCAAAAAAATGAAATCAGTTGCAACAACGACACGAAAAAAGTAAATTCACTTGAGGTAGCAAAACTTTTCTTTTTTGGGGGGGGGGGGGGCTAAGTTATTTGGAGAAGTAGTAGTTAATTTACTTGAGGGTCACAAAATATCTTTCTCATTGTATTTCACATATTATCTCAGTGCTTGCTGTAACAAACTATTGTGATAAGATTTTAAAAAAAACCTAGTATTACAAGCTTTAGCTATTTGTAGGTTTTTCAGAGCTTCAGTGTTAAAAAGGTAATTCTTTTAACCTTAGCACACTTCTTAAGCACATTTCTTAAGATTTAGCTGCATGGTGCTTTTAAAGAGGTAATGGTCAGACCAAATTTTGGTTCTCCTACATGACCTAGTGTTCCTAACACTGATCATTTGCTGTTAATTAATACATAATACACATTCTGAAATGCTCAGCCCATCTTGCCATGACAGAAATATCACCTTCAATAATTTTACACCTTTATCCCTTAATCTCTGTATGCCATTCTGTTTTCTCCTGCACAAAACATTAACTATCTGATACAACTCTATCAGAACTGCTGTTAAATTAACAGAACTAGCCCACTTGTTGTTAAGCAACAGAACTACACCCACTTGCTGTTATTTAACATAACTAGTGCATTTGCTGTAAATATAATAAATCATATTCTTATGCTCAAGTGAAAACCACATATATTTATAAATACCTGTATTTGAATTGTTATTCTCACCCCCATGAATAGTGAGATCATGCTATATTTTACCAAAAGAAAAAAAAAAACACAATCAGCAAAACAAATGGATCATTTCAGGGAAACGACTATGAAATGTAGAATTATCCAGAAACTTTATCAATAATCCTGTTGTTAAAAAACAGAGCATTGCATATTAATAAGATTTAAAATACAATTAATATTGCTCAGAGTTTCATCATTTAGCAAATAAAATAATTTAGTAAGCTGTTGTTAAATAAAATTAGACATCAACATTTGTTGGTGGGTTTATCAAATTCAACAGGTCAGCCCAACTGTGTATTTTTGAATGACATCAATATTTGTGTGAATTTGGTGGGATACCAAGCAGTAAAATACAAAGTGAGTTTATTAACTGATATCAGATTACCTGGTCCTTCAAACAGCCATTCATCACCAGCTACTCTCTTAGTGCCTTCATCGACAAAGTCCCGAACAGCCTTTAATCTCAAAGCAGAGTTTGATGGGACCACTTTCAGTGCAGTAACATCCTGAAACAATATTTGCATTTAATATATGAACAGACACTGGTTAATGGATGATAATGAATGCATGAATAATAAACCAGAATAGTAGTAAATGAAGAAAATTTGGACTATGAAATTATATTTGGTTACTGAACATTTGGTTACTGAATTAACACCACTGAGACTAACATCTGCCTCTTTCTCAGTAGAAAAAGTTCTATTGTTTGCCTGTTCACACTCAACTGTGATTCACTCCTCTTCAGAAAACTTCATCTCTTGGTTCTGTTCTGCAGCTACAGTACACTTGCATGAATCAGCAAATATCCTAAGATACTTGCTACTCAATTCCCTCAATACAACTCTGCTCTAGTCAACTGACAATTCATATCAATTGTTACTCCTGCACTGCAAGCTCAGAAAAACAAACCGTAATGCTCGCTAATCAGTAGATCGTCAATTCTACACCTAACAATGGCAGTCCACTAGTTTCAATGTCTTGTTTGTGCTCAGCCTGTTATGTTTATAACATGAACATCTGCCATGTATATTCCCACAACTGTAACCGACATGGCATAGGCAAATACATACTACAACCAAAGTAGACTATCACCAAGGGACTATTTGATAATTCCTTGTTGTTCTCAAAGCTATATGCTCCAGCCAACCACTGAGATCATTCCTTGTCACCTCCAAGTAAAGGCATTTTCACACCTTGGGAAAACAGTTCATGTTTGGTTAAAGGCACATCACACTCAAAGTGAATTTCTCATAGAGACTCTCAGATCATATTAATGACTCAGTTCCTTGTCACTAAAATGTTCTGTAGACTCCGCCACATGTACCCAAGTTTTTCTACACACATTCAGCTTCTGAAACCAGATGTGACTGATGAATTCTTTCCATTGCCTGTGTGCGAGAGCTTTTATACTGCTGGGTACTTCTGCCTAGCTATATCAGGATGATTATCTCAGCACAGGAACCTTGACTCAACACATGCATATTCTACACATATTTACGCTTTACTCACAGCTGCTATAGAGTAGACAACCAAATATATGCAGGAAAACAGCAATTATCCACCAAGACAATCAGTGATCACAGCAGGGCTCTAACCCTTCTAAAACAAAGATACACTAAGCATTCATGTGATCCCCCAAATAACAAAGAAAATGGCTAACAAGCCCATATGAATATTCTCACCACCATATCAATCCTCTTTCTTTAAAATTTCTTTCTACTGAAAAATATCACCAGATACAATCACATGATATTTCATAGGCTTGCGAGGCTCCCAACCAACTAGGTAGGTCCATGTTCCTGTATATTATGGATGATCTTTCTATGATCTTTTATTATGGATGATCCATAAGCATTAGACTTTTAATTAAGACCACGTGTTTTCTTCAAGTCCTGGAATTGCCACAGCTACTCTCGTAGGAAAATATTTTGCTAAAATGGTTATTATGGCTCCCTTTTTACCTAGCCCAGGCCAGTCCCTGCAATTTTATTTTCATAAAATCCAGAATTAAATGCTGTTTAATTTGTTGCTTTATTAATTTGGTATATAACAATCCCATTTCCTTTCATTAATTATTTGACAAAAAGGTTTTAAAGTTCACTCATGAATAATTAGCTGAAAAATTTGAGGTTTACCATGAATGGGGCTCTCACCTATTTCCAGAATAATAGTTCTAATTACGTTATTAATGGACCAATAACATGGTTTGTATCCTACTCTTGGCAAAACTAAATTTTTTGCAGCTAACAACTAATGAGCCCAATGTGTACAGGATATTTCTTGTGCTCCTCTACTATTGAATATTCTAGAGTTTGATTTTTTCTTTACTGAAAACAATTGAAAAAAAAAAAATACTGGCTACCAGTACAATTTATTTTTTCATGCCTGGCACTCTAAAGGTAATATAAAAATAACACTCAATCAAAAAATGGTTTACAAATTTTCTCATTGTGATATTCTCTTCTGTAAAACATCTAAAATGAAACAAAGATATAATCAAAGATACTAAATTCTTATGGGCAAAAAAAACTTATGACTTGGGAAATAATTTTGTGTGGAAAATGAGTGTGATTCACATTTAAGTATGTAGGAATTGGTTAAATTGATTAGAAAATATTTTCAAGTTTTTTCATTTACAATTTGAATAAAGTTTATAGTCAGGAACAAAATTAATCCTGCTGACATAATTATTAAGCTAATATTGGTGATGATTTATGGTGTTATCAGCATGAAATTATAACCAAGTTCTGGTTATTCAACACAAAAATTTATCTACTGCATTCCTGCCTGCAAAATATCAACATTAGCTACAGAACAAAGAGTGTGATCTAATGGGAATTTTTGTGAGTAGTTAAAAGTTTTTGTAGCTATTTTCCAGATTCAGTAAAACATATATCAGTAAAACTTTATAAAATAAAAACTGCAATGTGTGCACAGTAGTTACTAGTGCAGATATGAGCTCTTTGATTTTACTTGCAGATAACTATTGTGGCAAAGCAAGAGATGGGATATAAGAGGTATTTTCTTTACTTTGTATATAAGGCCAAAGACATAATGCAACTGAATTCAACTACACTGTCTTTGAAATTAAAAATATTATTTATTAACATTTGGCAACCTCCACCACCAATCACTAAGCATCTCTTCTGAAGTGAAATACACATTGTGAAATTGATCTACCCTGAAGCAGTGGTCAATTTCATCTGACACTCAGCCCATGTATGCAACATGGAAATATATGTAAATGGACTCATGTATCCAGGATGCATAGAGCAAACATTAGAGATAGAAAGGCAAACACAGACTGCTAGCATAGACATCTGGGGGATACATATGGCCATTAGCATTCAATACATAAACACCTACAAAACAGACCTTATTAACACAGCATCCAGAATTCAAGAAGGATGTATACACCAGCAATACTTCCAGCTGAATATGTTTCAAAGTAGGATTTGGATTGTTTTACCTCAGAGCAGCACTTTTTTGCATACAATGGACTAAATGGCAAGGTCACAAGGACCCTAAAGGCTCAGAAAAGGTTTGGGGGAAGGAACCCACTAACACAGCTGTTTTGGAGAAAGATGGTAGCCTCCTATCAATGCCATCCAAAGTGTTTAATGAGCACAGGGTATGGCTCTCTCTCACACACAGGGCATAGTTTAATATCCCATCTGACAGACAGTGGCCTTTTCAAGCCCATCGGTCTCCCCTACTGACCGTGGGCAAGGCAGGGACTTTTGTAGAAATAAATCTCAATGCTAGCCCAGTTGGGACTTGAACCTTGGAACTTGATTACTAACTTGGCATGCTACCAACTGAGCCACTCCCACCCTATTTAAGAGTAGGAGTTACACTGAGGATGGGTGGTTAATCTATTAACTGTTATAAATATTGGGCATTATGTGAGAATAAATGGCCAGTGAATGCAATAATGGTTGTAAGATGACAATCCAATCAATCTGGTAGGGTTTGAAACAACCAGATGAACAATACAAGTGGAAGACTGCAAGATTCAATGACAGGCTCTAGTTGAGCCAATCACAATGATATCCACTATTAAATGAGTATGTATTATCATACTTATAAGATAAAATATTGGCATTGGATAAAGAAATATGAATGCATCAGAACTTCCCAATTTTGTCTCATTACATCACGAGTTCACTGTATAATTATAATTGCAAACATAATTGGATTAACAGAAATAATTGCAAATGTCAAAAAATATTCAAAATTCAAAATTTCAAAATTTTATCTGCATAATCAAAAAATTATATCTCAGCTGCAGTTAACTTTTAAAAATAACCTACTTTATGAATAAGTAACCTGTTTTCACATTAAAAAGAACTTCCCAATATGTTATCATTCAAAAATCAACTTATTTATATAACTGATTTTAAGATGAATATAAGAAATTATTCCTTGCTTTATAATGATATGAATTAAATGAAACATGAGTTTATCTTCCCAAGATCTAAAAATTTCATACAAAATTATTATAAAGGTCACTAAACATTTTACAATGATAGCTAAAGAAGCTCACATGTGGTGAGGAGTTGAGTTGTTTTACCCAAGTGGCACTTTTCTGCACTCAATTGGCAAAATGGGCAGGTCACAAAGACCCCAAGGGATCAGAGAAGGTTGGGGGGAGGTGACCCATTGTACAGCTGTTAGACAGATCAAGGCCATCCAGTATGTGCTTTAATGCACACAGGGTATAGCTCTTCTGCACACAGGAACCATGGCTTAACATTCCATCTGACAGACAGCGGCCTTTCCAAGCCCATCAGTGTTCTCTACTGACCAAGAGCAGGGTGGGGATTGTTGAGGAGATAAATCTCAATGCTAGCCCAGGTGACACTTGAACCTGGGAACTGCAGATTACTATATAGTGATACCTTTATTTAATTAGGATAAAATATATATATAAGCAAACACCCAAACACAAAACAATTATCATCACTATTATTGGAATCAAGGGGTCACTAGACCTGTCCAGATTTAATATACAGAAATATAAGATATAACTTGGCATTCTTATAGTATAAATAATCAAAATATTCCTGTTAATTTGTATACTGCTTATAAAAGACAGCTTTACTAAATTGATTAGGCACTACAGCCTACTTTTAATGAATATGTATTATAGCTGTGAATACATATGTAATAGGAAATCAGCATATACAGCAGAAGACATAAATTTGTCTTTTTTCCTATTTAAACTAATACATTTTACCAAATGTTCAGCAAACTATCTCTCCTTTTCTTTATAATTAATAAATATTAATACTTCTAAGAATAAATAAAAAAGTTTAAAAGAGAAAAAATGTAATTTTACTTTTAACTTGAAATTAAATTTTTCTTAAATATGTTACCAACAAGAAAAAAAAATTTTTTTAAACATCAAAATCACTTAGAAATAAGTGCCATTGAATATTTACCTGATGTAGGCTCTCACCAGGATATAGAGGAAAAGGCTCCTGTTCCAATCTAACTTCAAGATCAGCATGTTTTAGTTTAATCTGTCCTGCTGTGTCATATAGTAGTTCCTTATCTTCCCCACGGACTACAGGATTCTTAACAACACAATAGTGACATGGTGGAACAATAACCATCTTCTGTGGTCCAAAGATGACACTACATGAAACACAATTCAATCAATTCTTAACAATATAAATGCTCTAAATAATGGGTTATTTAAAACATAAAAATAAGCAAATAGATATCATATATTATAAATGCTATAAGTTCCTGAATATTGTGTTATGTTCGATTAGGTTGTAAACTCAATTGAAAAATTTGAAGGGGGGTAAACTCAAACCGAGTTGAGTTTACCCCCCAAGTACAACTCAACTCAAAACTGAGTTGAGTTTACCCCCCCCCCCTAGAATTAATGCAATCCTGCCAACATCAATTCACGTCATTGTTAAAATAATTCTCAGAGAATGGGAGGGCAATAAAGTCCATTGAGCAATAAGGGAATAAAAAAATAAAAAAAATTAAAGAAAATAAAAAATAATAAAAAAATTATAATAAAATAAATTTAATTCAAAATTAAAAAAAAATACTTTGAAAACTCATAAACCAACAACCATTAAAACCCACAACAACAAAGAGCGCAAAATTATAATAAACTCTAAAACAATATATATATATAATTTATATATTTAAAAACACTCTAATAAAAAATAAATAAAACAATAATTGCAAAATCTGTCACCACTAACAAAAAAAAATAAATACCCCCTCAAGCAGCTGCTTGCCACAGAGGTCTGACAGGAGCCTGTCAGTTTATATGCCATAGTATAAGGTCTATGAGGATGGCAGGACCTCAGCAGAAAAACAACACACACAACCATGCCTTACCTGGGGTTCGAACCCAGGTCCCTTAGATCAGTAGCCAAGCGCGCTAATGACTAACCCAACAAAATTTATCTATTGAGTAAGTCTGAAGAAGGAACACTCATTGCACGTAACATATACAAACAAACAACCTGAGATGCTCTATTGGGTTAAGATCTGGAGAGAATGAGGGTTATTCTGCACCATTCATTGGATTCTTCCTTAAGATATTGATTGGTTAGTCCTAATCTGTGTGGAAGGCCACTGCCCATTAGGGAAAAATCATCACCTATTGTGATATATATATATATGGATCAAAGATGTCATCCTGATATCTCAGAGCATTCACATAACCTCCAAACACATGGTAAGTATGGACACCCAATGAAAAGTTGGCCCCCACAATAAGACCTCCACCACCAAATGGAGCTAGTTATAGATTACCACCTTTTTCTATATCAGTATGTTTGTCCGACAGTATAGAAAATCTAGACTTAGGAAATAATTTTGATAAAAATGTGAATTTCACTCTTAGTGGGTCTCAACCAGTTACATGCTGACCACTAAATTATCAATGACCAGTTCATTCCCGAGTTTATTCATTGAATTTAGAACACGATGTGACTATCATATTCAGTCCAAGAAACATGATTGTGACACCATTTCAAGTAAGCAATCTGTGCCTGGAGGTTAATCCTAGATGTAGAACCTGTTGAATTTTAGACAGCTGGGATATGTGCACAGGGATTGAGAGATAAGCATGGCAAGGTTATTGAAAGTGAGGATTATGTCATGGCTAGATAGGATAATTCAAAAAATTTCTTAACACAGCCAGTAAGATAAAAGTTTAGTAAAATAACAATAATAGCTGTACAATAACTCTGTATAAAATTACCCACTTTCAAACACAAGAAGTGCTTACAAAATATATTGTAATGCTTATATTACAATTATTTATGATCCAAAAATTATCAAACAATCTAAATGATACCTTATATTCACACAAAATATACTAGGTTAGTTGACAAAAATATTGATATTTACCAGTGATTGTTGCTGGTGCATCTACTTGCATAGGCACTATAGATGTTTAACATGACATGTAATTGTCCTGTCAGAGTTTGTGAGCAATCTTTGATGTTGAAGAATGCAGTTAGAATGCCTTTAACAAGAACCAAAGTTATCGATTTTTTAAAATGTTTAAAAGTACGCATCTATGTCTCAAACAGTAATGAAAGTGCATTTTGTGGATCCATCTGTGATATAGGCCAGTGATATAGAAACAAGCGCTGCAAAACATATAATATATTGTACATCAGAACATTTGTATAATGGTACAACTGCAGCTATAAGTACTCTATAGTGGCAAGAAATATAGATGACGCATGGTACTATTGGGTTTATACCAGCACATCTGTAGAACTACGCATATGGAGTAATATGTTACCTGCAGTAAACCTGTAATATATTGTTAAGAAATGACATCTATAACAGCATGCACTTGGGACTGGTTTCTTGTTAAAGGCATTCTAACTGCATTCTTCAACATCAAAGATTGCTCACAAACTCTGACAGGACAATTACATGTCATGTTAAACATCTATAGTGCCTATGCAAGTAGATGCACCAGCAACTATCACTGGTAAATATCAATATTTTTGTCAATTAACCTAGTATACTTTGTGTGAATATAAGGTATCATTTAGATTGTTTGATAATTTTTGGATCATAAATAATTGTAATATAAGCATTACAATATATTTTGTAAGCACTTCTTATGTTTGAAAGTGGGTAATTTTATACAGAGTTATTGTACAGCTATTATTGTGATTTTACTAAACTTTTATCTTACTTGTTGTGTTAAGAAATTTTTTGAATTATCCTATCTAGCCATGACATAATCCTCACTTTCAATAACCTTGCCATGCTTATCTCTCAATCCCTGTGCACATATCCCAGCTGTCTAAAATTCAACAGGTTCTACATCTAGGATTAACCTCCAGGCACAGATTGCCTACTTGAAATGGTGTCACAATCATGTTTCTTGGACTGAATATGATAGTCACATCGTGTTCAAAGGTAATTCTAAATTCAATGAATAACTCAGGAATGAATTGGTCATTGATAATTTAGTGGTCAGCATGTAACTGGTCAAGACCCACTAAAAGGGAAATTCACATTTTTAGCAAAATTATTTCTTAAGTCCAGATTTTCTATACTGTCGGACAAACATACTGATATGGAAAAAGGTGGTTATAACTAGCCCCATTTGGTGGTGGAGGTCTTATTGTGGGGGCCAACTTTTCATTGGGTGTCCATACTTACCATGTGTTTGGAGGTCCATACTTACCATGTGTTGTGAGGATAAACATTTCAGTGATGTTCTTAACAATGTGGTTAGTTCTATTCCCATTGTTTGTAATGATGATAGATGCATTACTGGCTTTAATGTTGGCCCTATATCAAAGTCTGAAGAAATTTTGGCAATTACTGAACTTTGATTATATAATCATAAATCCCCAGAGGCAGATAAAATTACTACTGAAATGCTTAGGGCTGGGAATGTTTCTGCTATAACATGGCTGACTGAAATTTTGAATATTTTTTTTTATAAAGGAATTGTTCCCAAGGATTTTACCAGAGCAATTATTATCCTTATTTTTAAAAAAAGGTGATTCAGTTCTTGTAATAACTAAGGTGTATCAGCCTTCTTTCTGTTCCAGGTAAAGTTCTTTGCATGATTGTATTTAATAGAATTAAGAATCTGGTTGATGGACAATTGTGTGATGAGCTGTGTGCATTCTGAAGTTGTAGGTATGTATAGTTAAGGTTTTTCACTTAGGCAGATTATTGAGAAATGTTTAGAGTTTTAGAAACCTGTGGTTACTAGCTTTGCAGTTTTCAAAAAGGCTTTTGACTCTGTTGAATGTTATAATTTTCAGTTTATTGTGAGATCATATGACATACCAGACAAATTAGTTAACATACGAAAGCTCTCTATAATAACATTGAATCATGAGTTGTGTGATTGGTAAGGCTTGTAGCAATTGGTGTAGCATTGCTACTGGGGTTTGACAAGGGTGTGCTTTGTCTCCTTTTTGTTTTAGTTTGGTTATTGATTATGCTATGCAAAATTACTGCAAGAGGAAGATTTTGGCCTTAAATGATCCAGAAATCTGAAAATTTATGATTTAGATTATGCTGATAATTTGACCCATTAGGCAAAAGATGTTGATGGGATGAACTCTTTTATTAGAGCTGTTGATGAGTCTAGTAGAAGAGTAGGTTTGGCGATAAACAGAGAGAAAAGTCAGGTTGTGGTTGTTAATTTGAATGGTGTCACCATAATGTTGAGAAACCTCGAGAAGATGTCTCAGTTTAATTAAAATGGAACAATTTAGGTTACAGACCACTGTTCTGCATGAGATATACAGAAGAATAGGGATTGCCACTGGGACATTTAAAGATTATGATGGGTGGATTCCATCTATCTCAACAACTGTTCAGTGGATCCTCTTTACAAGCTCTGAACACTTGGAGTCTTTGTGAACTTCTCTAATATGTTGCGTGTGCAAAAGTGACACTCAGAGGCAAAACAGCCAAACCTTTAAAATTGGAAATAGTGGCATTCAAAAAATTATTTTTATTACAAAAAGTTTACTACAAATGAAAAAAAAATCAATTATATCACGTTAAAAATAAACTTACCGTTCATTATCTTGTCGAATGTAGGTTTTGGGACCAACTTCTACTCGAGTAACATTGGATGTCTGGTCTAAAACATGGAGATAGTAATATGGTGGAATGCGGTAAATACTATCTTCTGAATTGCTGCTACGCTTTTGAGTAGACATAACTGGAAAAAAAAGTTAAGCCATGTTAAATCATAGAAACAGTTATATCAGCTGGTGCTAATACAGCTAAGCAATTCATATTAGTTTCTTCTTCTTTGCAATTCTAAAAATGCAAATATATTTCTGCCATTAACTTGTTGAACTGGAATGCAGAAATATAATTGTCACCAGGTGGATAACATTATGGTGACAAGATTTCTGAAAAAAAAATAAGCAGTACATTGGCAGATTTATTGTCTGAAAAAAAAACACCCAATGTTTCTGCCAGCTAGTGTTTAAAAATAAATTATCCTGGATGATTTATTGTAATTTAAATCTGTTCAATTAAAGTTTGGCAGATTAATTGTTGGTGCATCAGCTGCAGATTTATGAGTCAAACTCATCTCCCAATAAATCACACCGGAATAATGTGAGGAGTAAACTATTTACTCCATGAGAATGACCATCTTGAGTTTTCCCTTTTTTTACTGTTTTGTGCTGTGGTAGCATGGCAAAAACAGCACCTGGCATGCTTCTGAATGAGATATCCCAAAGTTTGCTAAGCAATTTCCCAAGAAAAGCATAAACAATATTATAATACTAACAACTAGCAAGAAACCTTAAGGTGGCAATTAGACACTCTAGTGGAGGAACTGTTTTATGCATTTTTGTGTCCATATTTAAGCTTATCAGTTTCTTTTTATCTCAGTCCAAGTCATCCTTGGTATTTCTTCTCACTCAAATATTAAATATAATATATAAATAGAAAATTATAAATATATTTTCCTATTTATATTTCACTGTCTTGGTTTGCATATTTAGAGACAATTTTTCACATAATCTTCAGTGCAGGTAACAATCACAGGCTTATGATAATTAATCTGTACTATTAAATATTTGTATTTATTACTTATATAAAAAGAAAAATGGCTTTTTTTTCCATCCCACCTCATTCCCCTTAAAAAATACACCTTGAAAGATTTATTTCAATAAATTATACCACTTTAAGTAAGAAAATTAGTATTCCAGTAAAAAATAGAATATTAAGAGTAATTTAGCAACTTATGCTCATGATAATGTCACAGGTTGCATTATTAATATTTCAAAACACTTCCAAAGATGGAAACTACCATAGTTACCACATGAAATTAAAACTTGTGGCACAATGAGCATTATTAACACATACAATTGTCCCCCCTCCTCCCAAAGAGTGCAGGTACATATTAAATTAATGCTTATAATAAGAATATCAGCTAAAAATTGCCTTCTTTTCAAAAAAAGGAAGAGGGGAGGGGAATACTCTAATTACATAGGAAATTACAGTGTATGAGAAATTTTATCTTGACAGTGAAAATATTAGTAATGTTTAGTGAAAGGACCCTTGCCATTAAAAAGGTTAAAACAAAAAATTCTTATAAAGCTACTACCTTATATCTAGTCTGCCAAAAAGGAAATCAATTTGCTTAAATGCTTTTCTTTTATAATTCATCAGAAAGTTGGAGGAGGTAACATCAAATTATATCTCATCATAAAACCATATACAAGGTGATATATAAAAAAGAACTGTAGGGCTTGCTTGCAAAATACAATCATTTTTCTCATTGAATTTTATATGGTGGATTATGTGAGATTTCATGCTATATCTACTGGCAAAATCAGTTAATTCACCCCAATATTTAAAAAAATTAGTAAACCAAAATATTTCATTGTCAGTTTTGCTAGTAGAAAGTATTCACTTAGTAAAGTTAGGAAACATTTGTTTATTGGTGAATAATATAGTAAATTCTGCAAGCAAGATCATGATATATATATACAGTAGATATATATATATACAAATACCATCCTATCTTTTTTTATGCTAGCTTTAAAATCATAAATAAATAAATACCCCCTCAAGCAGCTGCTTGCCACATTCAAAGCTAAATATGGTAAAAGTTTTCTTTTCCTTGAGAGGTAATTTTGTAAAGATTGAGATGTGCTGCCTTATTAGTCATTTTGGGGCCCATTGGTCACTTAATATTCTAATTCCCATCCCCACACACATACACAAATAAATAAATAAATAAATAAAGTGCTTATGATGCAAAGTGAGATTTATATTTTCAACCCTTAAACTTCATGAATACTTTGTAACAAAATTGACTGATTTTCCACAAAAATACAGACGTACAAAGTAAACATGTATTCCACAACAGTATTTATATATATATTACCTTTAAAAATATTCTGAAATATCATAAATTATGGTACATGCAAGTTTTGCTCTAATTTGTATAGGAACGATATGGGGTTCAGTCAGTAGCCCACCAGGCTTCTAATCTGAAGTTCCCAGGTTTGGGTTCCAACTGAATAAGCATTGAGATTCATCTCCATAAAACTCCCCACACTATCCACAGTCAGTAGGGGACACCTATGAGCTTGGAAAGGCTGTCATCCATGGTTGGATGATGCAAGTTGCATCTCCTTGAGTATAGATGGCGCTGTCTCAGTCACATCTCAAAGAAGAAGATTTAAAAGGTCATATTCTGAAAATATTCGTTGTCCGACGCGTGGTGCAATGGTTAGCGCACTCTGGCATGAATCTGGAGAGATGTGGGTTCGATTCCTGCTGTGGCGGCAATGAATTTTTTTCAGAATCTATTAATTAATGTTCTTAACAGGGAATACTGTGCATTCACTTTGGATTGATTTTACTTATGTATGTCACGGTGTTTGTAAAAAGTGTTAATTATTCTCAAACCATTGAATTTACTTACCTGTAGGAGACATTGCCCATTGTCATTGCAGCTACTAATACCAAAAGGGCCTATCACCCCTCCCCAAAGGTCAGAGTCAGTACCAACTTTGGCATTGAAGTCACCTAGAACAAGGGTAACATCCTTTCTTGACAGAACAAGAGTAATTCCTTTCTTGACAGAATTCAAAATATCCTGAAGTTGTCAGTAAAACCCATCCTTCTCATCTTCATCAGCATACTCAGTGGGGACATAATAGCAGATAACATTAAAGTCTTTAATGCTTGTCAGAAATTTTGCTGTAAGAAACCTTTCATTAATGCACTCATATTCTAGAAGAGCATCACTGGCATGTCTGCTGAGAAGCAGACCTATGTTTGGTGATGCTTATTATCTTCCCTCCCAGAAAAGAGAAATTTAAGATTATTTTTAAGAATCTGACCTTTATCTGTCCATCTGGTCTCTTGCAAGCTGAGAATATCTAAATTATAACGGTGGAATTCTTGTGTAAGGACATCAAGAGAATAAGCATCATCTGATAAAACATATGCAGAGTCCTCATTCCAACTACCTATGGAGAGAAAATGGTTAGTGGGATGTTTAAAGAAACTATATTTATTGAGAGAGGGAATGCCGACAATATCAAACAGTCCCCTAATGGCAGGAACGGGGCAAAGACCCGTTCCCTACCACTAGAGGCCGAAGCCACCTATAGTGGAAGACTTCCAATGTAGAATTTGATGATTCCCGTAGAAGCAAGAGTTCAGGTACCTATGATGACCTCTGCTCAGGATTATCCATCATCTGATAAAACATATCCTGTGAATCTATTCATTTGAGACTGTCAACCACAAACAAACAAAAAACACAGTGGCAGATTTTCCCTCCACAGAAGCCCACCAGTGCAGCAAATTCAGGATACATAATCAAGCGCCAGAGCCTTATTTCAGTCCAGTAGGTTTATATGGTCAGCACCACGATCCTGTGTGGTTGACCACTCCTCAGCAGAGTAGAAAAAAAAAGTAGTCCAGATAGTAGGCCACGCTAATCTGTCAACCTTCCTCTTCTGTTCACATCCACAAGGAGTACCTTTTGAAAGATATTAACAGCCTGCACCAAGAGAAGGCAGTATTGGATATTAAGTGCTAGGCATGGTCAGTTCTACACATCATCACAGGAGATATCCAGTGACTACCTAGTTACCATTTGCCATACCGTAGCATATAAACCACATTATTATATGAAATGTCACAACTCTTTTGGCTGCAATTATTACGAATAGAAATAAGCTTCCCTGTGAAAAGACATTGTATTTCTGCGATTTGTTGCAGAATTGTGAACTTCATAGTTTGGAAAAGACACCCTTTTACTATAGATTAACACACAGATCACAAGCACTTGACCTGCTTAAAATGTAGCCTTGTATTTCCCATAGGCGTAATGCTAAACATGGCAGGCAGTCACGTGATGTCGTCTCTTGTATCCGTAAATAGTTCTGTGGCCCAATGGCAATAAAATAAGGGCAATCTGAACTACCTCTGGCTGCTGCAGAATAATTCAGCTTTCAGCCAATGGAATTATAGAATGGTGAGAGTTCAATTGATCATTCTTGGCTGATGATGCTACAATGATAATATATGTTTTACATATACCATGCCTAGTATTGAAACCATGAATTTAAAATGCCAAAAATTAAAAATATTATTAGGGTTTGGAACTTTTGCACACAGCTCTCTTCCACCATTTTTAAAGTTGCTTAAAAATAACTTAAAATTCTCTGTCGTTGAGCAATAAAATTTAAATGTTTATCCTTCAAGCTATTTGCATGTTAAAAGTTTTTAGGAGAAAACTCGGAAGCTTTTCAGAGAAAGGACAGAACTCCATTTTCAGTGAAGTGACACTATGTGGTGACATTAGGGCTGTTTAGAGCTTCTTTTTCCACATGTCGTGAAGGGCGATTCCAGTGTCTCAGTTGCAGGTGAGGATGGGCGAGGTCATTATTTCAATAGCCTCATGGACTTTGGTTCCATAGAAAGTGCATGCACTTGCAAGCAGGGTGGCATGCTCCCAGTCTATTATTGCCACGTGTTGTACTGCTAGTTCGGCACCAGCCATTTTTAGCTTGTTTTGGCCGACATTTATTTCATGCTCTGCGAACCTCTCTTGCACAGGATGTATGGTTTTTCCGATACAGTAGAAAACAGAATTATCCGGCAAATGTAAGGGAAATTGTGTATTTCAAGTTGTTTGCCTAGCTACTGAGCTCATCAACTACCCCTGGTTTTTGTTAATAAGTTTAAAAAAAAAATTCTGACATACTAATAATAAAAAACAAAAATATTATGGAAAAAGAACATTCAACATTTAAAAATGATAATCACTATTAAAGAAAAACAACAGCTAAATATTTATGTTTTTTTAAATGGAACTAAAAAAAGTATGAGAATATATGTTAAAGATCACTGGGTCATATGTTAAAGATCACTATGTCACTGGGTGGCCATGATGACAGACTTCCATCTCTTAACAGCTGTCCAGTGGTTACCCTTCCACCTTCTTTGAGTCCTGAAGGTCTTTGACCAGGTCATTTAGCTCATTGTATGCACAAAACTGACACTCAGAGGTAAAACAACCCATCATGACACTAAAATAAAGGAGAATTCAATAGAAAATAGGAGGAAAAAAAAACCTTAACTGGAATTTACAATCACAAATAATCTTCTCTTAATTTAAAAGCAAATATTACAAACAAAATCATAAACTGGCTATGAAAGAATTTGAAATATTTTGGATGGAGCTAGGAGCAAGACAATATTTAGCAGCCACATAATTTTCTCAGACTTAACCCTTCCCAGATCCAGTTATTTTTTCACTCTGATCAAGCAAAAAAAATTTACTTTAGAACTTTTTTTGCCAAATAAACTAATGAAAGGAATTATGGCATGTTATATGCCAAATTAATCAGCATTTAATTCTGGATTTTCTGAAAATAAAATATTTAACAAAAAGAGATGACTAGTTTTATTTTAATAGACCTTTCTTTAGTCATGTAGTAAAAAAACGCATCTGGCAACACAAAAAAATTTATTTAAAAAAAAAATGCTAATAGACAGAAATAATTATAATGCACATGAATAGAAAGGCCATTTATTTCTGAATAATGAAAAAAATATATTTTCCTGTTTAAAGCAAACATTTCTTCCATTTTGAAATTTTTATCTCCGTACCATACTTCGAGAAAAGTCCAGGCTTGTTGCAGAGTCCAAATAAACAAGTCAACTTTAGAATATTTTAAATAAATAACTAATCAACAGAAAATAGTCCATGTATGTACCAAATTAGAGAGAATTTAATTGAAGTAAGAAATATTAAAATTAATATGTTACTACAATGTTCATAACACTTTTTACAGTGGTATACTGAAAAATATCGGTACATATTTCAAAATTACTTCCAAAATCTTCCATTTTTAAAAACAGCAGGTTTTTTTTGTTAATTTTTAGGGTATTTTTGAAAATTTTAGGAAAAATATGTTGACAATAGTTCAAATCAAACTTGTGAGGTTAAATCTGGTGATTGCTTCAATACCAGATTTAAGATCTCAATACAAAGTAATGTTAACAAACAAATCGGAAATACCATATAAAAACCAATTAGTGCTTCTAAAATATGGCAATCAGATGGCTTTATCTGGATATCAATTTAAAAACTATAGAAGAAAAATCACAATCATCATAAAAAAACAGAACATGTAAAAAATGCTGAACTTCCACTATCTGCAAAATTATGCAAAGAAAAATCTAATACATCAGGCAATAGAAAAATATTGGGTACTTTTTGGTTATCTCCGGTCACATTTTAACATGACAGTCTTTACTGATTCATTCTCACTTGGCTTAAAAAATTTTGGGGCATCTTTTCATAATTCGGACGACCGATTCGTGTCTTACTCTGATTCCTTTAGACACTGAGCCTTTTTTAATTTTTGTGGCAAAATGTAAGTTTTCTCTGCTACTTTGGTGTTTATTTTTCGTTGACATAAGTAGCAGATAAAACTTACATTTTGCCACAAAAATTTAAAAAGACACTCTCAGTGCCTAGAGGTATCAGAGTAAGACACATATCAGCCATCCGAATTATAAAAAAAGCCTCAAAAATTTTTAAGCTAAATGAGAACAAATCAGTAAAGACTGCCATGTTAAAATGTGACTGGAGATAACCAAAAAGTACCAAATATTGATATAGAAAAAAAAAATCAGAAAACAAAGAACATAAAAAATTAGGGTCACCCGATACCTCTATTTTCTAGGGACAGTACCTAGAAAATTATCCCTGATACTATCCTTAAAACTGATATCCTGATACTCCCTTAAAACTATTTATCCCTGATACTCCCTTAAAACTATCCCTGACAAATCAGCATCCTTGAAAGATGTTTTTAGATTCTTTTTAAATACTAAATTAACTGTATAACAACTAAGCAGATTGTTTTGTAATAGTAGTCGCAAAACTGCTATATAAATTTTCAGTTTGTAATACAAGTGACTGAAAATTTTATGAAAAAATATTATGATGCAACTACTGAATTGCAAGCTGTCAAACTAAGGTAACCAGGCATCCCCACTTTCCAGGGGCATCTGGTCATGTTTCAAACTGAATTTTAAGAAGTCTCCGAATCTTTTTCTTTAAACCTGGTTACTTTATAGAAAATACAAGTGAATGCATGCAAAAGAATAAATTTAAGTGCTTCAGAAAAATGCTTTATGGAAAACTATCATATTAACATTTTTTTCTCAAAAAAAAAATAGAAACTATTTTAATAAGAAACTACCATATCACAAAGAACCTTTTGAAATGAATTGCAGTGTAGTATTTAGCAATTAATATATAAGAATGCTGTCCTGTGGTTAGCGTGCTTGGCTACTGACCTAAGGGACCTGGGTTCAAGCCTCGGATAAGGGATGAACGTTTGTGTTGTTTTTCTGCTGAGGTCCTGCCATCCTCAGACCTTCTACTATGGCATATAAACTGACAGGCTCCTGTCAGACCTCTGTGGCAAGCAGCTGCTTGAGGGGGTATTTATTTTTTTACATACAAGAATAGAACCAGATTTTTTTTTATCCAAATATTGAAAAGTAAAAATAAAATAAAAGAAATCAAGCAATTTAAAACATGTGCAAATGTTAAAAAATTGAGATACTAGGACCAAACAGAAAGCAGCATAAAGTAAAAAGCAAAATAGACAGGATTAGACAGACAAATAGAGAAATAAGAAAAAAAAAAAGGCAAAGTTTATAAAAGAAAATTAAACACCAAAGATGGGAATTGGTGTATATCAGGGCCAAATTTAGGTTGTGTGGGGAGGGGGGGTTAAGAACCTCCGAGAGTAAGGGTAATATAGGATTAAGTAGCGATTAAAAGTGAGGTAGTTTACCAGAGTTACGCCCATCCTCCTACACATCGTAAGAAGGGTGAAAAAAAACATAAGTCTTAATGATTCCGGCACTAAATTTTGCCAATTTTCCTTGTGGAGACATAAAACACCACTGCTTTTAAATATTACTGGAAATAGTCATAAATTTGTATCACAAACCTTTTCAAAGCTTATATGATCCGTTATATATAATTCAATCTATGAAGTGCGCAGTTCTGCAGAATAATATTTTTACCGGTTTTCTTTCAAGTACCTAATTTCACCATGAACGGCAACTCGCCAATATATGCTAGAACGCCGGTTTCCGTCGCAGATAAAACAAAAATCTTGATAGCAACAGCCGACAACAGGGAAACTCCTCTAAACCGCACAATGGCCTAACTGGACTATAGAAATGGACTAACCAGCAGTCTCGACAGATTAATTCTTTACTCTTATTATTCCAGTGGACCAATTACGTTCCCTTTTTTCCATACAAAGTATTTTATTAATATAACAGTAGAATTTTTCTCTGATACGGTAATTTTTTTTTACAATAACTCACACGCTTTGGCCATTTAATTTTAAATAAATATTAAACTCAACTAAATGATTATTGTCAGAATTATCTAGAATTCAAGATGCCTTTCAAAAATATTTAATGTAATCTTTTTTTTATTTTCATTCTTTTGAAAAAATAATTATTCCAAAAACAGCAACTTGCCAGAGGTCAGACAAAAGCCTGTCAGTTCGATACGTCATAGAGGTATTTTCATATAATATTAAATACTTGACAGGTTCAATTTCAAAATAAAATGCATACTGCTTGAATCACTTTTAGTTTTATTTAAAAAAATCTATTTTTATTTATTTTTTTTTATTTTTTTATTAATGGAGCTGATCTAACCATGCTATTACACGTTTGGTAACTTATTTTCCTAATCTGTCACTATACACAGTATATACTAATAAAAAAAAATATTTCTTGTGTGAATTCATTCCTCAGTTTTTTCAGAGAGTTATTAGATATCAACCCTGAAAAGTACAGCTTAAGAGAATATCGCTTAGATTCGCTTATTAGTTACTTAACAAGACACATAATTGTAACGAATGTGTCCCACCAAAGACACGCTAGTGTCAACGCTTTTCTTTTAATTGGAAAATTAAAAGTTTTTAGCTGGTTGGATAGATATTGATAAAATATTATTTTTCACATTTTCCTAATATCTCAAAACTTTGATAACACCCTCCAACGACGGAAAACGCCAAACAATTGAAACAAATATTTCAAACGATATATTTTCCAGAAATTTGAAAATTTTGTGGCAGAGTGTGGACTTTCTGCTTCAGTATCTCTGTATGTAGCTAAGAGTGAAATTGCGTGGTTTCTTTTCGTGTCCTGATTCCTCTTGGTTTTCGATGTTTGCTCCTATTTTTTACGTCTTATCTTTCCAGGAATTAAACTTGGTTTGCAATACTTTCTCAAACTTTTTATGTAAAAGTTTTACATTCGTAACCAAAATAAGTTTTTATGATTCTAAATAAGTTTTAGCTAGCATTAAAAAAAAATACTACCTAAGAAACTGCTTGTTATGGAAGTCTGACAGAAATCTGTCAGGTATAATGCCTCATATAGATTTGTAAGGAAGGTGAGAGTAGAAAAGAAACATGCATTTTTTTGAGACAACGGCCTTGTATTATTTTCGCTTACTCGGCCATTATAATAAAAACTCTGCAATGTTATAGTATTATTCGACAATAATCAAGCTACTCAATAAACTAACGCACTTCGATTTTAATGGTATACAAAACAATGATTCTTGTACTTTTATGCTTCAGTAGATGCCCTGCTTGAATTTTATTTTCTTGAAATGATAGTTTTCATATACCTGTTTTATTGTTTTCATTTTAATGTTTTATTGAAGGTCATTTTCTTTTTTTCAGCTTATACTTTCTTGAGTTCTCAATTGCTCGTTGAACCTTCAGTGTAACAGAGCAAAAGGTAGCTTTATCAGAGTTATAACAGCAAAACCATTTTTTTACAAAACGTTATGCAAACAGAATTTAGTATTTTGATGTGCAAGTATTTTAGTTGATTTAAAGTGAAATGTACAGTGCTCGACATTGAACGTGCCCCACCCAGAAGGACATGTCATACAAACATACAAATAGAATGTTGGGTGGGTGCAGTTGAAATATGCAAATGACGATAATTTGGAGAAAATGACGTGTGTCTCAAGAGATAAAAGGTGAAAGAAGGAACAGGGATGGTATTGTATTTATGCAGGTAGAAGTCATGTGAACAGTTGAGATTAGATTGTTCCACTTGGAAATTGTTCAGTGAAGGCTGAAAATGTTTGGTACATACCTTCAACAGGTTTATCGCCATTTGGATGCCTCTGAGAGAGGAAGAATTATAGGCCTATATGAAGCTGGATGGACTGCACGTTGTGTCGCTGCCCATGTTCATTAGAATGCATGAACTTTTGGACGCTATTGGCAACAGTGGCAAAATGAAGGTTCTAGCATGCGTCACAGAGGGAGTGATGCCATCTGACAGAACACAGCTTCATAGCCGCATTGTTTGACATGCTCGTTCATCATTACAGAGCACTGCAGGAGATAATCGACTAGTTGTGTCAGCAGCCATGGACGTCCCCATAACGACCCAAATGGTAACCCAAAGGTTGCATGAAGCACACCTGTGCTCTAGGCAACCGCTACATCGACTGCAAACCATCGCAGCATTCGTCTGGCTTGGTGCTGAAGTCGTGTGAACTGTGGTCACTGTTGTACTTAGTGATGAATACCGTTTCTGTCTGCTAACAATCGCTGGGTCTATGTATGGTGACAACCTAGCTAGAGGATTGATCCAGCTTTTGTTTATGACCGGCACACCGCCCATCAGCCAGGCATAATTGTATGGGGTGCTATTGGATATGACAGCAGGTTACCTCTTGTCTGCATTACAGGAACACTGACAGCTGCACGATACATTAACGCAGTTCTGCAGCCCATTTTGTTACCGTTCCTAGGAAGCATGCAGCAGCCCAATTTCCAGCACGACAATGCCTATGTACGCACTGCTATGGTTTCCAGATAATGTTTCCAACATGTTCAAGTATTGTCATGGACAGCACGATCTCCAGATTTATCTCCAATAGAAAATCTGTTGGACCACATTGGACGATGTGTGCAATCCTCTCACCAGCAGGTGCAAATCTCGATGAACTATGGGAGCAAGTCAACACTGCTTGGTATGCAATTCCTCAGGACCATATCCATTGACTGTATGACTCCATGCCATTCCGTATTGTTGCCTGTATTGCCGTTCACAGCGGTGCATCCACCTACTGAAACAGTCACATTGTGTTGCATTATCTCATCTTCTAACTGCTGTAAGTTGCTGCAAATTAAATCATGGTATGCCAATATGTATTGCTATGTGTGTGCTACATTTCACCTCTATCTCCTAACTTCTTCTGGGTGGGCAATTTCAATGTCATGCAGTGCAAGTGTAATGTGTGCAGCAACACAACTCTTATAAATCCATAGTAAACATCAGTGTTAGTGTAAAAGATTTATAGTGTATTTATTATTAATATGAACAATGAATGCAAAAGTGGCACTGTGGTCACAGTTACCATTTAGAAGAAGAGATTATATAGTTTTTAAGAATAGCATTAAAATATATTTTTTCAGGTGTCCTTTTAGGGAAAGAGATTATATACAGTTTTTATGTGTGGCATAAAAAAATCTTTGGTCAGTGTACTATATAGGATGGATAGTTTCATGGTTTTTGTTAAAGTTTGCAAATCACTAGTTCAGAAAATCTCTTTAGTAACTGACGTAACATTTTGTCATGGATTTTTTTTCTAAGTTTTTACTAATTAATTTGGTAAAGTGGTATAAAAATGGATTACCTATTAGCAATTCTAATTATTACAGAATAGTTAAGTTATCAAAATAGTTCTAAAAATCTCAAGGTTGAAATAAAGGTTCATTGGTGCACGTTCTGCTTTCGTTCCAATATGTATGTACATCACCGGTTCAACAGATCAAATACCTTTGTTGTAAATTTTTTATTTTAGCTACATCTCTAGGAACTAAAAACAGTATGATCAAAGTTTTAAACAGGAATAAATATGTATTCATTTCTTATCTTTGAATACATTTAATATATATTTAATGGGAAAGTTTTAATGCAGATAAATTAAAGAGCATAATCAAATCTATTTGAATCTCGATTTCAACAAAATATTCGTTGGAATTTTAACATTCCTTTGACCATATCTAAATGTAAAATAGCATCCTTTTATTTCCTACTTTTAATTCGCAAAGAGAATTATTATCTTTGTTAATAAAAACATTTTTTCTTATATTAGGTAAGAGACTTGGTATTTTCAGTTTATTCTCAACATTAGAAGCTTTTGATTAATTGATATTCGGGAGGAGGATTTGACATATTCTATATCAAGTGTCAAAGTTAAGTTTTTTCATTTTGTGCATTTGTTACAAATTTTAGGTTTATTTTACATAGCTTACATAAAAGATAAGGTGTTATTTGATATATTCCAAGAATTTGTACATTAAAACGTTTTCTCTGGGAGAGTTTCAGTCACAGAGTTCCACTGGATGTATTCTACAATCAATCCCTATTTTACGAAAAAATGTTGCATAGCTTTCATTTGATATGTAATTTGTTATGAATAATCTAAAGTGGGGTTAAACAGCTGTTTAAAAACGAACACAAAATCGAATCGAGAAAAGTATTTTCTCATAAATATTTAGAATTTCTTGACCTTCCAAGAAAAAAAAAATTTATTTATCAATGTTGATCGAAATAATTTGCAAATTTTATCAAGCAGGTTCAACCATTATTTCTATAAACGGAAAATAAAGAAACTGAATTAAATGTTTAATAAGAATCTCTTTTGTACGTGAAACAATGCGATTTTATTGAGCAGTATTCGTAGAAAACATTCGGATATATGACGTGCAGCGCACGCCTTTCTGAGTAGGAGGAACATGGCTACTGCTGTTCTCCGAGGCTATACTCGCGATCAGGAACGGACTTACACATAAGCTAACCAAGCTACAACTTAGTACAGAATACCTTCAAAAATCAAGAATACAAACACACAGTATTATGGAAAAAGCAAAAGATCATGTAAAATTGGATTTAACCCTTTCAGGGTCAAGGACTTCTACAGACTTTTTTGTACATCATATGTGTAGGGACTCGGCAGCTGCGGCAGAAGGAGTGACGGCCGGAATCGCCATTTTGATGACAGCGCCTTTCCATCTAGCCACAGAGTGCCAGCAGTGAAGCCAGTTTCAGGAGGTAGACAATGTGGCACTGGGGACCGTGCCCATACCCTATTGGCCGAGAGACCCTAACATCCACCAAAGGACATGTGACCTCATCCAGCAGGGTTGTTCGAACTGGAACTTGCGAGCGGACCACAAGACCTTCCAGATGTCAGACGGATTGTCTGTGGCTCGCTTAAACTTTGTTCTCTATCTAGCGGTGCGACCACTGAGGCTTATTATAGCCTGTGTTGTGTTTGGCTAGTGACTGTACCGGGTGGGTAGTCACTATATGTATGTATATATAAAGTGTAAATAAATGTAAATAGATGAATGTCTACCTGAGTAGAATCCTCCTGATGAGATAGGGACAGGTACCCTTCTGCAAATGCTCTCACACACATAGTCAGAAAACAACCCAGCCCAGACAAGCAGAGAAGGAGTCTGTATACAACATGAAACTTCGATTTAAAAAAAAATGTTTTTAGAAAATTATCTTACATACGTCTTTTAAAAATACATAATTCAAACTTGAAAAATAATATTTTCTTTTTTCATTTGATGAATATTTTATTAAACTACAATATAAATAATTCGATAAAGCCATCTAATTACCATATTTTAGAAGCACTATACGGTATTTCCTATTTTTTTTCTTAATGTTATTCTTATTGGAGCAATCACCTGATTTAAGCTCAGAAATCTCATTTGAACTGTTATCAGCATATTTTTTCTTTAAAGTTTCCAAAATCTCCTAATATTTAACAAAAAACTGCTATTTTTAAAAATGAATTTTGTAATTAATTATCAAATATGTACTTTTTTGATGTACTACTGTAAAAAGTGTTATTAAAATTAATATGTTACTACAAAGTCCAAATTTTTTACTTCAGTAAAATTCAGAATTAAATTCTCTTTAATTTGGTATATAACATGACCTATTTCTTTAGTTATTTTTTTATTTTAGTTATTTTTTAAATATATTCTAAAGTTGACTTCTTTATTGAAATCTGGAACAAGCCTGGACTTTTCTCAAAGGAGAAAAAAATTACAAAATGGAAGAAATGTTTACTTTAAACAAGAAAATTATTTTTTTTTGTTATTCAGAAATAATAGTCTTTCTATTCATATGCATTATAATTATTTCTGTCTATTAGCGTCATGGTGTGCAAAAAAGTGCCGCTCAGAGGTAAAACAACCCAACCCAAATCTATTAGCGTTTCGTCTTTTTCCTTATCGTCTTTTTCGTTAAATATTTTATTTTAAAAAAAACCAGAATTAAATGCTGATTAATTTGGCATATAACATGCCATAATTCCTTTCATTAGTTATTTGGCAAAAAAAGTTCTAAAATTAATATTTTTTTACCTGATCAGAAAGAAAAAAACAGCTGGACTTGGGAAGGGTTAAAGTGCACCAACAAGATATCAATTATAAAACACAAACAACAGCATTAGCTAGATGCATGCAAAATCAAACATAACACCGAAATTCGATCAAACACAAATAATATCAAGCCCTAAAATGCAGAAATATACGCAATATATAGAAAGAGGAAAACCTGCTGCAACGACTGATCCCACGACACCCATGGAAACTGTTCATGGACGAAGAGGGGAATAGGAATACAAAGAAACGGAAATGTACTATTTGTTGCCAGATGTTCGGCAACCACAGCAATCCCCAGTTCCGTCTCACGACACTACCAAGTTAACGGAAAGCTGTGACTATCTAGAGTCGGGGGCAAGAATACACCATACAGATGCATCTCATCCCCGACCTCACATGTCAGCAGTCCTATAAAAGGAAAGCTAACCACCGGAAGAAACCTGAAATTTAATCTGTTCCCCGGTTAGCCATGAACAAGGATATGTAAATCCAAGTTCGATCGGCACCGCTGTGGAGACTCTTAGTGAGGCCCAGACTTTGAAAGGGCTCGTGCCTACTAGGGGACCAAATCCGTTCAGCCGTGCCCTTGAACTTGCTCCACGGAGCACCTGACACCGTCCAACCAGGCTACCAAACTGGTCAGCGATGTCTTCGACCTCGGTTGGTTTGGGTTTGTCCAACCGGGGACCCAATCCGATCAGCAAAGTCTTTGACCGGTTGCTGGGCCCGAAGCCCCCCCCCCCCACCACCACCACGTCAAGGTGGTCCCCTATCGGGGGGGGGGAAAGAAACGGAAAGAAGCAATCCCTAATAATAGCAAAACCTTCCAAGGAAACGTAGACCAACCCACCAGAAGCAAATCAACATTCCAAAACAACAACCGCCATTAACCCCTACAACACCCTCTGAATGCGACAGAAAGTCGTCGAAACCGGTAAGTTACTTCAACTAAATTTGAATGATCTGCGAGCTCATCAGTGCATCTCAACAGCACAACACAGGATTTAGTTAATTGCACGGAGGACCAGTGCCTGCAGAAAATCCACCCCCCACAACGAAGCATTAGTAACACCTCAATGGTAACAGCCAATGGATGGACCCTGACCACACCAGATGCCAACGGAGTGATGGAAGCAGACGCCCGAAGTCTGTAAATCCTTTACGAACTCTAACAATATTTGAACTGTAGACTATGCGGTCTCTGTCGTCGCAATGAACAATTAATCTCGAATATTTTTGTAAGTTTTAAGGCTCTTGCAAAAAATTATTAAACTTATTTATATTACATGCATTTTTCAAGAAATTTTTTAAACAACTGTGAAACGGAGTGGGGGAGGAATATGTTTGTATTGATTTGGAAATGCAGTTTTGCCTTTCCCCTTTTCCATCCCCATTTGCATTTTCCCAGATCGATTGTGTTTCCTGCCCACCCACCCCATCTCGATATTTCTTCTAGATCCAGCCCTGGGTGAGGTTCAAAAGAAAGCAGTGATGGAAAATGAGTGATTCGGAACTAGTGGGACATGACAGGATGATGTCCCACTAGTTCCGAAGATGAAATAAACTAGCTGGACCTTGTGTAACATACACCATTCGAAACAAATGTCATAGGGCTGCCCATTCCCAAGCACTACACATTTCAGGTTAATCGTAATTTTTCCTTTTTTATTTTTTGTTGGTGGTGGTCGTGAGTGGGGGGAGGAGTATTAGAGCCAATGAACACTCTTCAAAGTGGAAATCGCAACACCGCGAAAGAAGTGATTTATACACCGAAACTGATAACACAGAAGCTATGAAGGTAGATGTGCAAATGATCAAAAAACGGAACGTGAGAATGCAAGCTACATGGGTTTATTGCAGATTCATTAGTAAATAGTAGGTCTACTTGGGTGGTTAACAAGTCTGTAGATGTCTCGGCATTCCATCAATCAGATGGTTAATGCTGTCCTGAGGCATGGCGTTCCAAACAGTATCTAATTGGGCAAGTAAGTGTATGAAGTTTGCCACCGGAGAGAGCTGGTTCCATAAGGTCCCACACATGCTCAATGAGTGACAAGTCTGGGGAGTATGTCAGACATAGGTGAATGTCCATAACATGGAGACTGTCCACTATTGCACATGCAGTGTGGGGTGGCGTTATCTTGCTGCAGAATCAGCCCAGGTATGGTGGTAAGGAAGGGTTGTGCCACAGGCAGTACCGTCGACAGGGTGTAGCATAGAGGCAGCCTGCCTCACGGCGCCTGTGACGTCCACCCATTCACTTTTCCTTAACCAGTTTTGCTTAATTTGTTATATTTATCATTTTGGGGATCATTATTTCATTTTGTGGACATTGCAAGTGTGGAACGAAGTTTTTCCAAGCTTAAACTGATTAAAAATTATTTGCGAATAGTAATGACCCAAGAAGGATTGGTTGGTCTAGTAACTACATCGATAGAGGTAGACAACTTATAATTTAAATTTAGAAAAACTTATAAACAGTTTTATTGTGCGATATCCCTATAGAGCAAACATTTAATTAACATTATTGTATAATTGTTTTGCATTAATGTTTCTCTTGTAATAAAAACAAAATAGCAATTGGAGATTTTCTTATATTTTTGTCTTATAATCCATCAGGGGCGATATTTAATTGTTTGTTTCAGGGTGCGATCTAATCTGGCGACGGCCCTGGCCACAGGATTAACAACGTCATTCAATGCTATCTCGCCATTAAAGCATAAAGCTCTAAGCTCGCCAGAAAACATATAGCAGAGGTGTCTCGCCATCATTTGTGATCTACCCTATAACGTGGTGGAGAGCCATAAAGCGGCTAATGGATTGGGTTGTTTTACCTCTGAGCGGCACTTTTTTGCACACCATGGGCTAAATGGCCAGGTCACATGGACCCCAAAGGCTCAGAGGTTGGGGGAGGGGACCCACTGGAACAACTGTTGGGAGACAGATGGTAACCTCCCTTCAAGGCCATCCAGTGTGTTCTTTAACGTGAGCAAAGTATGGCTCTCCCGCACACGGGGTCATGGCTTAACGTCCCATCCGACGGACGGAAGTCTTTTCAAGCCTATCAATGTCCCCTACTGACTGTGGGCAGGGTGGGGAATTTTGCAGAGATAAATCTCAAAGCTGACCCAGTTGGGACTCGAACTTGGGAACTACAGATTACTAGCCTGGCACGCTACCGACTGAGCCACTCCCACCCCAGGCGGCTAATGGAATACACTTTCTCATCTCATTGATATGTCTGAGAAATGTCCGTCTGGCATGCCAAGCAGAATCGGGACTCGTCTGTAAACAACACTCTCCACTTTGTAGTAAAATGTTACCCCACTGAACACCAGTGGAGATAGCATAACTGGTGATGTTGCTGCAATGGAAGATGTCAGACTGGACATCTCGCTCTCATTCCTGAATCATGCAAATGTTGTCCAATGGTTTGCGTGGAGACCATGGTACATGTAGCACTCTGTAAATCACTCTGCAGCACAGTTGCTGTGGTTTAAGGATCACGAACGATTCTCCTACTAGCATTAGATCTTTATGTCCTGTGGTGCAGCATGTTAGTCCTGTGCATGTCCTTTGGTGCTCCATGATGTCCCGTGAGACACCATTGCGCTCCGTGCGTGCCGCGATCGCTCAAAGGCTCAATCCGAGCTCTTGCACATCGACGATATGCTCTCTCAGAAGGCGTAAATTGCACCTAAGAATCCTGCCAGAGTCTCTAAGGCATGTCCTGAACATTTTTGCATGTGCTCCAACCTCACTGTCAGTCGTACTATGATGAGCTTTTGGGGGGAGTGGGGTATTTATGCAGGCTTCGCTGGGTGTCACGTGTCCATTCATTGCAGAATTTTGATCATCTGTATCTGTGATTGCCGATTTACATATCTCTACTTCCATTCTTTCTTGTATTTCTACTTTCAGCAGTGTATTATGGTATGATTATTATAAAGCTGTACTACCATGAATTATTGATTTGCCTTCTCCCAAAAAAATTCTGCCGACACCAATGTTCTTAAAACAATATACTTAGAAAAATACTGCCATTTTTATCCAATCATTTCGCGATTCCCTCCCCACTTCCTAATTTTTTTTTTCATGACTCGTAAGACATACATTAGATCAGGATTGTAGCATTGGATCGTGGGGGGGGGGGGGGGGTTGGCAGGGTGGTATCCTGCAGAATAACCGGAATGGAGACAGACAGAAAAAAAATACTTGAGATATTTTGGAAATTCTTTTCTTCAGAGACCACTTGAAAAAAGGGAAACATGTAATTTATTTCGTGAGAAATTTTGAGACAAATTTAGTGTACAGCATTCCAGTTCAATTATTTTCTACCCCCCTCCCCCCCAAAAAAACTATTGATCTTTATTATTAAGGAATTAGGAGATATAAAAGAGAACTAGCAGTGTGGAACTAATTTTCGTTTATTGAATATAATTCAAAGAAAATTTCCATGCAATTAATCATAAAATAGCATCTTCAGATTATTAATTCACTTTCGTATTTGAATACTATTACATTTATATATTATATCTATGATATTGCACACATCTGGGAAGATACAGTACTCTAATAACAGAAAAAAAATACCGCATTAATTTTCAGACTCATGCTTTCAATTTAATGTTTCAAATTTAAGTTCATTCACTAAGTGATAAAGTATTCTGGTGTAAAAGATTAATTTTATTTGTAGCATTCAAACACAGCGCACCATCGAAGAATCTTTTGCTATTCAAACACCTCTTCTTCAAACTCTTCTCTTCTTTCAAACGCCTCCTTATCCAATACTCTTTGGGTATGATCATAACGGACGTTGCCACTGACAGAAGCAATTTGACCTCTTCTCACCAAAGTGGGAAAACGACGATTTGCAAAATGATTTTAAACATATATAGTTTCGTAGGCATAAACTTTATAATTTTCTTTAAAATTTTATGCACTTACGAATAACTTTTCTCTAAGGTACTAAGCAGGGTGTGGTTGTCTCAGTCCAGTGCCAGGCTCATAATCTGTAGTTACCAGGTTTGAGTCTCCCCTATGCCAGCCAGCATTGAGATTTATCTCCACTAACTCACCACTCCACAGTCAGCAAGGGTACACCGATCAGCTTGGAGAGGCTGCCATTTGTCAAATGGGGCATAAAGCAGTAGTTCTGTGTGTAGGAGATCCATACCCTTTGCATATTAAAGATCACATATAAGGCCTTCATGGGAGTCTTCCGACTCTCAGCAGCTGTCCAGTTGGTCCCCTTCCCAACCTTGTCTGAGCTCTTGTAACCTGGCCATTTAGCCCATTGTGTGCAAAAACTTCCACTAAGTGGTAATACAACCAAACTCATCACCAAGACACACCAATTAGGTAGTAGCTTATCACTCGTACACAGTTTTACTAAAAAGCAAAAGTTTAAAAATTGAAATACTGCAAGAAAATATTCTTTGCATGAGGAAATTAATTTTATCACAGAAATTATTTCAAGAATAATGTAACTTGCGTTGTTTTACCTCTGAGCAGCCCTTGTTTGTATTACAATGAGCTAAATGGTCAGGTAAACAAAGACCCAGTGAATGTTGAAGGAAGGGGACCCCTGGATAGCTGTTAGGAGACAGATAGGAACCACCAGTCAAGGCCATCTAGTGTTTCCTTTAACGCGCAGAAGGTATGGATCTTCTGCCCATGTGGCAATGGCTTAACCTCCCATTCAACAGCTTTTCCAAGCCAGTGCCTCCTTTTTGATCGAAGGTAGGGTGAAGATAAACCTCAAGCAGGCATAGTTTGGAATTGGACTCAGGAATTGTAGGTTGGGTTAACCTCCGAGAGATACTTTTTTGCACAACAGGGCTAAATGGCCAGGTCACAAGGACCCCAAAGGCTGAGGTCAGGAGAGAGGATCCATTGTTCTTACAGGTGTTAAGACATATGGTAGACTCTGGTCAAGGCCACCAGCGTTCTTTAACATGAACAGGGTATGGCTCTCCTGCACATGGGGTCATGCTCTGACGTCCCATCCAATGGACGATGGCTTTTCCAAACCCATCAGCGTCTCCTACTGACCCAGGACAGGGTGGCAAGTTTTGTGTAGATAAATCTCAATGCCGGCCCACTTGGGACTCGAACTTGGGAACTGATGATTACAAGCCTGATGCGCTATTGACTGAGCCATCCCCATCCAGGAACTACCACCCAGGTAGGTAGTACACCACGCTCAAAACAGTTATGAGTGTAACAGGTTATGAGCGTGATGTACTACCTACCAAGCCGACCCTTTCTCAATAATGCAAACTTATTTAATAACGCCCTGTGAAAAAAATTGGATCTACTCGAAACAGGGTTTATAAGCATCCTATTTGTATCCCACTTTATCAGACTTCTAGAAAGTGAATGCACAATCAGTTTGGGTCTGACTTTATCAGCCACCCCTATAAATGCCAAAGTCGGTCCTGTTCCTTTCAGCTGGTTACAGGTCTGATTAGACTATATCAGTGGTGCATAAGAGGGTGGGTGGAGACATAGGCAAAAATTCTATATTATATTCGTTTCAATAGATTTCAGGTGAAGATTCTACTAACAAATTTGTTAAATGTGTCAATTTTAATAATATTCCTTAAGCTTAATAGTCATTAGCAAAAACTATAGTGAAATAATTGCAGCCAAAAAGAATGTTAAATGTGTAAGAATAAATTTTAATGAATTTTTTTTTTACAGTAAATCTACTTCCGCAGCGCACATATAGAAACCATCTTCTCTTCGGGCTTCGCCCATTTCACACAGACACAGCCTATCAATAATTTGGGAGCCAAAATATCTATCTTCAAACGACAAATAAAGATATTGATCTATGTATTTACTATGTCGCATGCAAGCCACTGGACGTGAAATCTTGGCAACGGTCACATGCGGTACAAACGAAAACCTGTCAGTTATGGTCAACTTTCTCTCGCTCAGTTCTTGCACTAATTGCTCACGTAATGCTAATAAATCATCCTGTCGTTGAACGCATGCAAATAAGACTCGATGCCTAAAAATATCAAGGGTCTCTAAATGGACTTCAACGGGTGTGGTTAATTTCTCTTTAAGAGCTTGCAGAGCCTTAACAGCTTCCGAGATTTCTCCTGGAGAATCTAGTTTCAATATCGTTAGCGTCAAGTGTAGTATTTCGTTGGCAGAGCAACATTCTCCCAGAAGTGAGTCTTTCTCTTTAATGTAATTGGTTATTTCTTGAAAATTCTTTACAATTTCGCTGTCAACAATTCTAGCAGCAATAAAAAAATTGGGTCTTTCTATCGATTCTTCTTCGTATGTTCTCTGATCTTCTTTACTGCTATCGCTGTCTTCTGAAGAAGCATCATCACCACCGTTATTTTTCTTTCTCCTTAGGTTCATGTCTTCTTCAAAGAAGCTTGCTTTATCGCTATCGACTTGTTTCATAAAGTCATAGATGCTGATACTGGAACCTGTGGACCCAAAGATGATATCCAATCTGGTATTCTTGTCCCACACTCTTTTATTTTTGTACTTAAAATACTGAATGCGATGTTTCGGTATGGCCAGT